>BFEA01000336.1:1666363-1681476 GCA_003427395.1 Chara braunii
GGCCAGGCAAGTGAGCTGCTTTGCCAGCTTATGCCTTAGCCTATTGCGAGGCCGAGGGGGAGGTCGCGAGAGGGGACTGCTAGAACGCGGGGGAAGAAGTCGCTAAGGGGGAGTTTCTAGAAGGAGGGAGGTTACCCCGACAAAGTGGCGTCGTTGCCGAGGATGAGCATTTCTCCCGCGGCCGCGGCCGGCTCAGCAATTACGGGGTGAGGGAGGACCAGCGTGACAGGCAGCGGTGAGTTAGCAGCGTTCGTCGAAATTTCGGCGTCAAGTTCTTCAACAAGCCTCTTCAAGATAGTCTCCGACAGATTCTTCACGGGGATCACGTTTTCTTCTCGAGCAACGTCGGCAGGGGGTTTATTGGGGTGGGGGGCTCGTTGTTGGGGTTTGTCGGGGGTGGGGGTTTTCCGGGTGTCGGGGCTTGTCTCCTTGGTTCTTTTTGCAGGTCCGCTCCGGCCGGCTTGCGATCTCGGCTCCCACTTCCGGCCTTCGAAGGGTAAAAACAGGTCAGTTCTTTTTTCGTGTGCTTGGTTTTTGCGCGTGTTTATTTCTAAAGACTTGAAAAACTAAGGGGGTGCACAGTTTGCCTGAAGAGTCTGAATGAGGGTGAAGAACAACGAAAGGGGAGGGAGAAGAACAGTCCGGGGAAATAGTATAAGGGGGTCTGCTCAGGGGGGGGAAGGGAAAGAGAGAGAGCGGGGAGAGGGGTCCGAAAGGGGCCGGTAGCGCTGTCTATTTGGGATCCGAGGGGGTCACCAAGTGTTCTTGATCCGCACGGGTTGTGGAGGGCACCTACCCAAGGGCGAAGTCCCGCAAGAGAAATTGTGTCTAGAGAAGGGTTAGGGGCTTCGATTCTCGATCCACGGGGGCTGACAATGGTTGCAACTCCCGCGAGGGAGCGGGACTCTCAATCGGGACCGGTTCGGGGCTTGAGGGAAAGGAGAGTGGTGCTACGGGTACCGGAGCGAAGGGGAGAGAGGGAGATACTTGACCTTCATAGCGAGGACATTCAAGAAGAGGGGGATACTTGGGGGACCTTGGGCGAGGGATCGGAGGCCGGCTCCTGGGTGGACCGGTGTCTAGCCGATTTCTCGGACTCGGAACTGGGGGAATATTGGGAGTACGATAACGAGTATTGAAGACCCAAGGTACGTATGCTCGTCAACCCCGCCTGAGAGCCTCTTCCTAAAAAGCTCCGCTCTCCCCACCCTTTTTCTTACATTCCCCGATCTTCCAGTGATTCCAAGAGAGAAGAGAGGCAGCGGGAGGCGAAAAAGGAAGAAGGGAACGAGGTGCGAAGAGTTCACGATGAGGAGAATGGGGAGGGAGTAGATAGGCTAGCGATTTCCGATACATAGGTGGATCTTGTCCAAGGACCCGGGTAATTCCACGCTTGAGGTGGGCCGAGTAGAGGCGTGGTACCGGATAGGCTAATTAGGACTAGAGGTCGGTTCAGTGGGGGACGTAGGGTGCGGGTGTGTGACTTCGGTCCGACTCTGGGGAGGGGGTTGCCACCCTTCCTCGGGGATAACCTGTGTCCGCGGCTAGTCTCTAGGCCGGGAGTGGGGAGGAATCTCTCAACGGGGGAGGACAGGAAGGTAGCCGAGTGGGACGGTGTTCCTTCTCTGGTTCATTTGATCCTTCTGAGCTCACAGGCTTCTCTTCCTCGCAGGATAGAGGTGGTCTCTCGAGTGGCCAATAGGGAGTGAGAATTTAGGGAAGTTTCCTTTGATCATACTGTATGAGCCTAGAAGCCACTCCCGAATGGATTAGTGTGTGTACGCACGGGAGTGTTGATGTGTGGTGCTACTCCTTTAGACTATGGACTGGGGACTTTGATGTAGGTGTTTATGTAGAAGAGGGGCAAGACCAGGGAGAGGACTTCCTTCGAGGGTGGGAAAAGGCGATAGGCGACTCCCGATGTTCGCGGGGGGAGTTAAGGAGTTACGGATTCAAGTATTTCTACTCTCTAGGATATCGTACCTTCCTGAGAGGTGGTCGCCCGGCGCCGGTAATTCCGGACGCTTATCTTGATGGGTCGGATGGATGGAAAGTAATAGTAGGGATAGCGAAGCGTATGGTGAGAGCGGCGGATCCATGAGCTTAAGGCCTTTGGAGTTTGAGCCCGCGGGGGTTAGTGTGGGTGGTATAGGCGGAGTAGATGTTTGGTGCTATACCTTCTACTGGTGGACCGGGCACTTCGACATAGCCTTGTACGTGGAAGAAGGAGTAGATAGAGCGGCGGGGTATTTTGACAGCTGGGAGGAGGCGATCGGTCACGCGCAGCTTGAGAAGCAGCTGCTAGGGGCTTACGAAATTAACTATTTCTTCTCGTTGGGGTGCCGGACGTATCCGCGAGGGGGTAGGCCAGTCCCCACTATTCCGGACGCCTTCCTGGACGGGTCGGACGAGTGGAGAGCGCTAGTTCAAATCATAGAGGAGATAGTCCTAAGGGATGGTTAGAATCATAGAGGGTACTGAAGAAGAAGAGGTTCGGATTGAGAAAGCTGATCTAAGTAAAGACGGAGAGTGCTTCAGCGTCCCCTTAGACCACCGCACGGAGCGGTATCTAGCCAGTCGCGAGAGGGGGGTAGAGCTAGAGAGAGGGGTTTTTCTCTGGGCTCGTTTCGCAGTGGGAACTTGGGAGGGGGACAAGTGGTCCCGGAACAGGCCCCAGAACGGGAAGAGACCCAGGCGAACCGTGATCCGTGCGGAAGGAACAGTCTACTTGAGTAAGGAAGCTTGGGCCGAGTACGTCACTCATTTGGTCTTGGGGTGGTACCGTGCGGATCATTGGGAAGCCCGGGCAGGACCGATTTCGAGGCAGATCTTTGAGGTTGACCCCCTTAGACACTGCCCACCCGTCGAGGTGAGGGTGACCTGCGCACGTGACGGAGAGTACCCTCGTGCCACAGGGTGCGTCAGGGCCATATTCCCATCATTTGTTTTCCGAAGGGTGAGCGGGAAGGAGGAACGATACGACAGGGTAGTGCGGTCCATAGTGCGGGGAAGGGGGTGGCAGCTCTCTGTTAGGTCACTCCATTGGTACTACTCCTACTGCGTAGATAACCCGGTGCCATACGGGATCAAGGCTTGTAGGATTCGTGTCGGGATCCTTAGGGAGTCCACCCGGGACCGCGAGGGAGGAAGAGACTACGGTTACCAAAGGGTCTTCGGGGTACAACAGAGGGTCTTTTAGATGAATGGTGTTCCGTGATAAAAAGCGGGGGTGCTTCTTAGAGTCCCCATTAGAAGACAGTGAGGCCCTTAGGCTGATCCCTAGCAACGGGGAAGTCCCTGATTGGGAAAGGGTAGAAGAGGGACGGTCCACGATCAGTGGGGAATTTGTGTGGGTGGAGTCCAAGGAAGTAGAAGGCCAAGGTGTTGGACGGAGCCTTGAAGTGACTGCGGTTATTTACGTAGCACCGGAAGCCTGGGCAAAGCTTGTTGTACCCCAAGTTCTGGGACAAGGGGGTGGGCTCGAAAGACTGTTGCGAGAAGCAAGGGAGGTAAGAGGAGAATGGATAGGCAGGGTTAGAGAGCGATTTGCATTCGCACCCGTGGAAAAGGAGAGGTTCGCAAGGAAGGGAGAGCTTCCAAGGTCAAGATACCCCTTGACTCTGAGGGTGCCGTCTTACCTGTTCCCTAGGGCAAACGAGGAAAAGATAGTGCGTCTTCTAGAGAGAGGTAGGAGTTTGGGCCTTACCTTCTGGTCCCTGTGGATACTCTATACACACTKCATCGATCAAGGTATTCCGCCGCGCARGAGACTCTGGGGTATTTTCCGTARATTGGGTTCTTTAGAGAAKGCCTACACTCTCTCTCCRGARGATTAWCACAGGTGGGTCTTTAGGGCGACGAAAGCCGATGGTGAAGTTCGTCCTTAGTGAAGAAGGGGTGGTGGAATCGATAGAGGCCAGTGATCCCGAGAAGGTCTTGATCCCAGGAGGCCCTTAGGTGACTCCTTATTGGATGAGTGTTGAGAAGGGGGGATTAATCAGAGAAGGGGCCTACGTGTGGGTTCGAGCGTGAAGGCTCACTTGGAAAGAGGGTGTGGAGAGAGGAGGCCCACCCGACATCGGTCGCTTCCTAGAAATCCGAGCGACCATTTTCTTCAACGAAGAGAGGTGGACCGAGGTCTGGAGAGGCTTAGTGACTGGGCGGCTTACGCACTTTGAGTACCGAGAGTCCGCCAGGCTGTTGGCGTACAACCTGGTGCTAACAGATTACGAGGAGGGGACTTTCGAGTCGTGGTCCCTAGTTTCCTTCGCCGAGCCCGGAGAGGTCCCTCGCGATTTCGGGGTCCTTCACGCTAACTTACCCCAGTTCATAGCCAGTTCGTTCCTAAGGGACCCGGAAGAGAGAGTAGTAGCGGTGCTTAGGGCTGCTCGAGAATCCGGGGTACGGGCTAGGGGTTTGTTTTGGCTTTATACTCGGTGCGTGGACGMGGGAATTCCTCCAAGGGGTGAGCTATCCACCATATTTGGAAGATTGAGGGAGTTTGAGGGACTCCGATCCCTCGTCGCGGACGTCCCGTACGCTCGCTTCTTCGAAGAGGAGTAGGAGGCAAACCGGAGGGGTTTTGAGGGCCGATGATAAGAAGGATTCCGAGGACTCTCTGGGCATCCATTGAGCCCGTAAAGGATATCGGGGAGGTTATTAGAATCACTCTGCCTAGGGCCCGGCTGGCCGAACTAGCTAGGACTCTCCTACGAGAGGAGGGGGGGACCCGACGAGGGAAGGCGTTCGTACGCTTCGTGGTGAGTCGCCAGGGACAAGTTGTGGTTGGGGAAGCCAGGATATTCCTTTCGAAGGAAGGCTTTGTTGAGATAGCGCGTAGCCTACGGACTGGGCAGGACCCTCTCTGGGACGCTCAAGCCGTAAGGGGCCAGTTAGAGGAATTAGTGGAGGGGTTGGGACCTCAAGAAGGGTGCGAAGAAGAATATCTAGTGACCTACGGGGGTTGGGAAGAGATACCGCGGTTCATCTCCAGCGAGCCTGTGGAGGTTTCCCGATTCATTTTTGAGCGGGTTTACCCCTCCGAGGCTGTTAAGAAGGTGGTGGGAAGAAGGGTTTCCATCCTAAGTCAGTTCAGGTTCACGGGATCAGACCTACACACCTTGCTAACTTGGTGTTTTCGGGACCCCTGTAGAGACGATTGGTCGACTTTAGAGGACCTGGGTTACTCTTTTGAAGGGTGGGGTCGACACGCAAGAGAATCTAAGATATCGTGGAGATATTTAGGCAAGATCTGTGAGGGAGAGCTAGCGGGGTTAGACCCCTCTGATTTGATTCGGGTAGCTATAGCCTGTCGTCAACGGAAGTTAGGGGATGACCGAGCCGGACCTTGAGGAGCTCGTGGGGTTGGATAGAGTGAGGGGCGAAGTTCAGCGGATCCTTGCTCTGTGCTGGGAAGAAGAAAGGAGGGCTAGGCCAGGGTCCTTGGCAAGGATCAAGCTATTAGAGACAGCCACGATCGCAATCCTCGACGAGGTCACGATAGACCTTCTCTTGGGGTAAGGGGATGAGAGCCTCTTTCGTCTCAAACAGGATTCGCTGAGAACTAGAGACCTACGAGGACGGGAGCGAGGTTAGGATCGAGGGGGGTGTCGAGCTTAACCCGGAATTGGGGGAGGACCGGATAGTCCGCGCCGAGACGGAGTTTCTAGTGGAAGTCCGGAGGCTGGCTTTGTGGAAGAGAAGGAACTGGACCACACTAGCTACCTTTTCGGTCCACATTAAAGACGTGAGTGGCGTGAGATTCTCGAGGACTTGGAGGGAGCCTTTGCTGGAAGTAGAGAGAAAGTTCGAGGAGGACTCAAGGTGTCTGGGAACGCCACTAACGTCTAGGACACACCTTGTGGAAACTCGGTTTTGGGATAGGACGAGCGAATACGAAGAGACTTTGCGCCAAACCTAAGGGGGGATAGGGGGGCGGGTCGAGCTAGGTGCGAGGACTCTTTGGTCGAAGCCGCCGAGCGGTTAGCAGGCGTGAGGTGAGAACCCCTATGATTAGATACGAAAGGGGGGACCCTTACGGCACCATAGAGAGGGTTTTTATGTGGGCAGGGAAATATGGAGTGACTCTTCCTAGGATTAGAGGAGAAGGCGAAGTGACTACCGAGCTCTTTGAGATTTACGAGCAGGAGACGGCGGTCAGGTTCTCAGTGGCCTCCGATGAGAACGGCTGCACTAGAAAAACGGAAATATTTTTGTCCCCTGACGCCCAGCTGGTCTTCGCAACTGAATTAGCGGAAGGAAAAGACCCTCTAGGCATCGCCGAAAAAACCCTAGAACGAGTACAGAGGTTGAGAAGGGGTGGTACCGGGGGACCCGTATTTGATAGGGTAGAATACCGAGGGAGGGAAGAGGTTCCGAGAGCAGGCCACGGAAGAACTTGGAGTATTCCTACCTGGGCCTATCGACTACTCTATAAGGACGACGAGACCGCGAGGAAAGTCCGATTGTGGAGTCAAGTGATAGAAAAATTCCCGCTGGGCGAGGAAGGGGGACACGAGTTATTCACCCAGTGCTGGGAGTCGAGAAAAGACACCGATTTCGAGTGGTGGGCACGCGTTGGGGAGTTCATCAAGCCTCTATTCTCCGGGCAGCCTGGTGATGTGGACAGGGATTTGATTAGAAGGTGTGCGCAAGAGGGGGTTAGAGGTATCTCGGACCTAGAGATCGCTAATCTTGCATTGGCCGCCAGTGAGGAGAAAAAACTGAGGGATTCCTGGTGGACAGTAACCAGTGAGGAGTCAGAGGGGGAAGGTGCGGACGAGGATTCTAGCGAGGAGAAGGAGGGAACAGAGGAGGAAAAGAGCTCGGGAAATAACAGAGACAGTGGTGAGGAGGGCGAGCCGGGTAGTGACACGGACGTAGTGAGGGAGGCGACTAGAAGTAGCGGATAAGGGTGCATGGAGAGTGAAGCGGGGGCTGGTCTCCCTGGTCCGCCGGAAACCACTGAACGAAGGGGGATAGTGAAGAGCCCCGAATTGGGGGCCAGTCTAAGCAAGGTAGTGGAAGAAATGACTGACGGGAAGGAGACGCTTGATAGGGCCGAAGGGGTCCCAGAAATGGCTCCGGGGGAGAGACCAGCTTCGGAGGGGCAAAGGGCCGGCACGAAAGTGCGAGTGCACAGGGATGTGGGGCCACGGGTGCCGGTAAACGAAGGGGTAGCCGAAGCTGCGAGAGGCGTCCCGGTGGAGTCCCGGTGGGCTGACCTAATGGATGTCGAAGCCCGATTAGAGGAAGAACGGGAATTCTCTAGAGATAGACAAGGATATCAACCGCTTAGGGAAGAGGGAGAAGTATGTCGGGGTGGGAGAGACCCGCGAGAGAGGGGGCCAGCCGAGTCCGACGGCCGGCCGCGGAGATGGGCCGATAGGATTCCGGAGGGCGTTGCCAGTGAAAGGGAGGCCTTGGCGGGACCAAGAACTGGCACGGAAAGGCGAATGCCTGCATGGGAAGGGATGATCGAGGGCTCGAGAGGCCTCCCTGTAGAATCTCGGTGGGGGGATTTGCTGGGCGCAAGAATGGGAGAAGCCCTGGAATTTCTAAGAGATAGGGGAGGGTACCAACCACTCCAAAGAGAAGAGGAAGAGGGGCCAAGTAGAAGGGGTCTTAGAGAAGAAAGGCCGGTGGAGGCCGGAGGTAGGTCGCGTAGATGGGCCGTGAGAGAGACAGATGGGGCTTGGGCACCTGGCAAGATAACGGGCAGGAGTCAAGGGATGGAGGCCCGGAGGAGTTTTAGAGGACAGGACCACGCTCGGTGGGAAGCGGACTGGCCAGATGAGCGGGGTCGCTACGGGGAAGACCCCTGGGAGCCATCAAGACCCCGAGGCCGGGTAGAGGAGCCCGATCCCTCGTGGTACAAGCCGCACGATCCGGCGACCGATGGACCTATGGAAGGTCCCTATTTTCGTCGATATGACGACCGATGGGTGCCCTATTATGACGTCAACCTGGGTCTGGAGGCGCTTTTTTTCGATGGGCGAGATGTAATTGGATTCGTGGAGAAATGAGAAAGTTACGCGTACCGCAAGAGATTCTCCGAAAGGGAGTGGATCGACTATTTTATCCAGCACTCGGACCCCGAATTGGACGCCGCGATCCGGGCTATCTACCCCTCGGACGGTCGATGGAGAACCTTCAGGGCGAGCCTATTGCAGACTTTTGCCTGTGATGACTTAATCCCGACCGTAGAGGGCTTGCGGCGGATTTCAAGGGGGGAACGAGAAAGCTTGGTAGCCTTCACCCGAAGGTTCAAATGCTTATCCCAAACCCTAGTGGATAGGGGCATGTTGTCCGAGGTAGACAGGTGCGTAATATTCATGCTACACCTGCCTGAAGAAAAGAGGAAGGAGGTCCTTGAAAAGGCCCCGAGGGATTCTGCAAATTTCGAGAAAGTGGCCGAAGTGGTTTTCACAGGGGGAGGGGTAGACGTAAGAGAATACATGAAAGAGACCTTGGACATGGCTCTCCGCAACATGCGAGGGATACGGAACGATGGTCCAAGAGGGAGCGATAGACCACCACCGGCTCCGCCTGGTCCCCGGTGGGGAGACCGGCCTGCCGGACGGAGGAACGAATCAAGTGGTCAGGGAGGTTGGAGAAACGACAGGGAGATAGGGGGGAATCGCGGTTCTGATTGGGGAACCTCCCATTGGAAGGATGCTAGGGATGGAAGGTGGGGAGACGCCCCTCAAGCTAGGGCCCCTGGGCCGCGACCGGAGTTTAGAGCACCACCACCTCCGTCACCGCCGCCACCGGCTCCACCTGCGCCCATAGCGGCAACAGCACAAAGGGGTCCGCTTCCCAACAATCCCCAAGCTCGGGCCGGGTGTGTCTACTGCAACGAAGAAAACCACATCAGAAGGGACTGCCCTTATCTCACGGAGGCGTTGAGATTGGGAGTAGTCAAGTTGAATGAAAACAAGTGGGTTGTGTGGGGAGATAGCGGAGAGGTGGTCTCCTTCTATCCATCAATGAAGGTGAACGTGGACAAAAGGGTGGCCCTTCAAGAGGCTAGGCTAGGGAAGAAGCCGGAGGTCGGGGGCTCCTCCAGCGCGGCTCACATCGAAATGGTGGAGTCACCGGGAGGGTTGTCCATTAGGGAACCCCAAGTATCCAGCATCAAGTTCATAGATACACAGGCCGAGGAGGAGAGGCTCTGCCTAAGGGTGAGGACGCAGGTCGGGGCTGAGACATCTGAGAACCAAGCGAGCGTGACGGAAAGTACAGAGGTGAAAAGCGGCGACAGTGACCAGCCAATGACCGATGCGAAAGCAGTGGAGGAGAAGAAAGAAAAACCCACTTCGCCAAAATCACCTAAGAAAAGGGGCCCCAAAAAGTTCGAAATGAAGTGCACCTTGGATGAGATAGACACGGTAGCACCCCTTAGGCAAACGCTGATGGAGCCCATGCAGTGCACCATTTTAGAGTACCTGGCCACAAGCAAAAGTGCCAGAGAGGAGCTCCTAAGTATCATAAGGAAGGTGAGAGTCCCGCTAGCGGTAGCGCCAACGGTGTTAGTGGAAGGTCCCGCCAAGGAAGAAGTGCAGGCCACCCGCATTACCATGGAGGAGCTGCCGGTCAATTTCTTCTCGGGGGAAGAGGCCAAGAAGTTCTACGTGCTAGGGAGTGGTCAGCTCCAGGCGGTGGTAAGTGGGAAAAAGATGAGGGCCTTAGTGGACAATGGGTCCGAGTCTACGGTATGTAGGGACTCCATCGCGAGAGAACTAGGCCTAGAGATAGACCGAGGGGTGTCAATGTCGATGGTGGTGGCAGATAACAAGCTGCAACCAGCGGAAGGGGTGTGTTATAGCCCCGTAATTGAGGTAGCTGGTGTGGAGGCCACGGTACTGATCTTTTCGGTAAAAGAATGTTCCTCCGAATTAATCCTTGGGAGGACTTGGCTAAGCGCGGTACATGCAACCACAGTTTATTTGCCGGATGGAAGTCAAACTCTCTCGATCCAAAGTCTTGATGGAATCAGAGTGGTCCTAAAGACCGTGGACGCTCAAGATGAACGTAACCGGACCAGCCTTACTAGGCGCAAGGGGGCCCAGTCGAGGGTGTATCAAGTCCGTCTAGAGGAAGTGCCCTTGACGGGTAGAGGACCCAAGGGGGACCAATTGGAGACCGAAGACGTGGGGGACAGGATAGTAATTAACGGCATGGGGTACGAGAAGGAGGACGAGGGAGAGGAGTTCGGTGGGTGCGTCTGTTTGTCTTTTTTGGAGGGATCCCCCTAGCCGGCGGAGTTAAGAAGTACAAAACCGTGGCGGAAAAAGTGAAACCCGTCACGGTCAGCCGGGATAGAACGGGGGAAGCTACGATATCGGAAGAGGAGATAGGCGATATCATCAGGAAGAGGAAAGAGACGGAGAGGCAAAGGATAACGGCCGATAGACTGACCAAAATGGATATAGGAGATGAGAATATCACGGAGAAAGAAAAAGAGTTCATAGCAATGACCTGAAGGGGTTGCGACAAGGCCATTGCCTTTGATGACTCGTAGAGAGGGAGAATCGACCCAAGGTATGTTGAGCCAGCCCGGATCCACACGGTCCCCCACGTCCCTTGGAAGGATAGGCCTCAATGGAAGTATGCTCAAAAGGAGAAACAAAAGATAGTGGCCTTCATCAAGGAAAAGATCAGGACATTCGCCGCGGAACCTTGCGAGAGTGCCTACTCCAATAAGTGGTTCTTTCTAAGGAAGGGAAGTAGCAACAAACTAAGATGGATCCAGAACCTCCAGCGGACCAATGTAGTCACCGTGAGAGACGTGGGGTCTATACCTGAGGCCGACTTACTAGCGGAAGGGTCCGCGGGTCGCTCGATATACTCTATTTGCGATCTTTTCTCAGGGTACGACGAGATTCCCTTAGATTACAGGGACATGCACATGACCGCCATGCATACACCCTTAGGGCTGGTTCAAATGATGGTGGTACCAATAGGTTGGACGAATGGGGTAGCCATGTTCCAAAGAGCCATGATCGCGGTCCTCAAGGAATTCATACCGGAGAAGGTAGAGGTCTTCCTGGATGATTTCCCGATAAAAGGGTCGGTCGAGCAGGATGAGACAGAGGTTTTCCCGGGGGTTAGAAAGTTTGTGGCCGACCATATGAAAGATGTATGAGACGTCCTTGAGAAACTAGACGACGCGAACCTCACGGTAAGCGGGACTAAGAGTCGCTGGGGCGTATCCTCCATCAAGATATTAGGGTTCATTTGCGATAAAGAGGGGCGGAGGCCCGATCCCGAGAAACTACTAGTAGTAAAGTTGATGACTTGGCCATCGCCACTCAAATCCATAATGGAGGTCCGACAGTTTCTAGGGGTTGTGGGCTACTGGCGAATCTTCATAAAAGCCTATGGAGAGAAGGCGGAACCCCTTAGAAGACTCCTCAGGAAATCGGAAGGATGGGTTTGGGGAGAAGAACAAACAGCGGCCATGGAAGCCTTGAAGGGGGAATTCYGCGAAGGTGGAGAAGTCCTAGGAGTCCCRTTTTTTGAAGACRAAGAAGGYCGTCCGTTTATAGTATCTACGGACGCTGGACCTCACTCGGTGGGGGGTCTCCTGTCGCAAAAGGATGGGGAAGGGAGAGAGAGACCGTTGCGATTCGAAAGAGATAAATTATAGCCAATTCAAGAAGGAAGTGTTGGGGGTACTGCATTGCCTGAAAGCCTTCCGTCACTACTTGTACAGACGACGCTTTCTCCTAAGGGTGGACCCAACAGTAGTGGCCGCGGTCCTCCAAAAGGATTTCTCATTGACGGATCCTACCATCGCACGCTGGATGATCCATATCAGGCTTTATGACTATAGGATCGAGAGGATATCGGGGACCAAAAACCAGGTCGCCGATGGATTGTCCCGGCTTCCCATTCGAGAGGAGGACCTGCCTAGGCTTAAGAAGGAAGAAGAGGCAATGGCCGAAGAGGCGATAATGAAAGTCTCCGCAAATAGAGCGCAAATAGCTGGGGCCAGCCGAGGGGAAGAAGGGGGCCCAAGGACCTTTCTCGCGAATCTCTACGACGGAAAGTACCGAGACATAGGATTGTACTTGGCCGGTAGGGAAACAGGGACTGAAAAGATCCAGCAAGAGGCGCTGGGGTATTGCCTGCGGGGAGGCCACCTGTTCAAAAAACCCACCAAATTTGCAATACCCATGAGGGTGCTGTGCGATCCGGGGGAGAGAAGGGCGGTCATAGAGGAGTTACACGATTGGGGTCGTTGGAGGTCACAGGGGGATCAAAGGCACTTTCGATAAGGTCCGCAGGCTTTACTGGAGGGACAAGCAATACAAGGAGGTAGAAAAGTATTGTTCTACATGTGAGGCTTGCCAGAAGAGAGCAACAGTTCGCTATAAGGAGCCCTTGGTTCCTTCACGCCCCTCGGTTCCAGGCGAGAAGGTCCATATAGACTTAGTAACTATGCCGAAAGGGGTTGGCGGGCTTCGATATATAATCAACGTCTGGGATGACCTCACCGGATTCGTGGAAGCGAAAGCCATCAAGAAGAAGACGGCGGAGGAGGTAAGTGATTTTCTCCTTGAGTACATCGCGCGCTACGGGTGTGTCGGGAGGATGGTCATGGATAGGGGGGCGGAATTCTTGAGCCTGAAGGTCAAGACGTTATTGGAAAAGGCAGGGATCGGGGCGGCCTATACAACCGCTTATCACCCCCAAAGCAACGCGCCGGTAGAAAGGGGGCACCAGACACTTGTGGACGCCCTAGCAAAGTGGTGCAAGGGTCGCGCGGAACAATGGCCTAAGTATTTACGGTACGCAGTTTGGGCGGACAACATCACGGTCAAATCGAGTACTGGGTACCCTCCTTACACCCTTTGGTTCGGTAGGCATTGTCCCCTACCCATTGAGTTCCACATTGACACTTGGACAAGTGTCTCATGGAAAACCAACATGTCTAGGGGTGAGCTATTGGAAGCACGGATACAATAGATAGCCGAGAACTTGGATGCCGGGGTAGCCACAGCCAGTGAGAACATCGAGAGAGAAAGGGTGAAAGGGAAAGATAGATGGGACAAAAATCTGCGAGTTCGAAAAGCGCCGATATGGGTGAACGACCTAGTGCTGATGTACGATTCGTCACTAGAAAAGACCTGGAGCCGAAAATTGGCAAACCGATGGATGGGACCATATAAAGTCCTAAAAAGATTGGACGGGGGGGCCTATATGCTCGCGGAGTTGGATGGGAGTAAGCTGCGGGACCCTATCGCGGGGGCTCGTCTCAAAATCTTCCGATCAAGAGGGACTCTTGGGGAGGAACCGAAACTGAAAGGGAAGGAAGCGCTAGACGCAGAATTGACCGTCACTAGTGAAAAAGGGGAGACCTCCAGACAAGGGGCCTCGTCTCGCCCACCGAGGAAAGGGTACAAGGTTCGGAAGCCTTCCCTACCAAAGACCCCGAGGAAGAAGAAAAGGCCTAGAGAAGAAGACGGAGACGCCAACCGATTAGGGAAACGCAGGCAAAAAGAAAGAAGGAGCGCCACAAGGAAAGCCTTGAGAATCAGACGAAAGAAAGAAGAGAGAAAGCGAAAGAGAGAGAAGCGTGAGAAAAGGATGAGGAGACGAAGACGGGGGTAGAGTCTCTTGGGAAGGGCGTACCATAATTAGAGAGACGTGTTCTGGAGATGATTGTACCCTAGTTTAAGGGCAAGAATGTGCCATAGTTAGAGAAATGGGGGCCGAACCGTAATTCCAAAAAGGGTAGTGCACCATGGTTAGGAAAACCTGTTCCGGGAAGGGTGATGTGTCGAAGGGAAAACTGTGCCATAGTTAGAGAAGCGGGTGTCGTGAGGGGCGATGAGACAAGGGATAGGAATGTACCGTGAACTCACACAAAGGGATTGAGTCTAATGAAAAAGGGCAGAGTGATCTAAACAGGGGAAATGGGGTGAAACGTGAAAAACATTTCGAGGGTGAACATTGGCTGTGGGGCAGTGGTTAAAAGAAAGGGTCGTGAGAGAGGCTCGCCGGGGACGACGAGAAATGGGGTGTGGGCTGGTTGTCGGGCGGCTGCCTACCAGCCGATGGGTCTTTTTTCTTAAAAGAGGGAAATATTTTTCTTTCTTTGCTGCTTTTGCGTGGTTTTGACGATTGCATGCATGCGGGGATGATGTTTTGTTGACCCCGGGCTTCCGGGCCTCCATAACTAACCTTTCAAATGGTTGGAGTGACGGTCCCAACCGGGATCGCAAGTGGGCTAGCGCAGGTCCACCAAAAAGCGGGAGTTTCGATACCAGGAACAAGGGCTCTGAGATTGCTGTTAGACTTTCAAACGGGCCATGGAAAACTCGGAACGAGGATGCACCTGTGAAGACTCGGGGTTGGCTACAAAGAACCGAAAATCCGACTTTTGGAGAAGGGCACGCGGACGGCGACAGCCGGGAGTGGGGAGCCAAGCGGCGGACGGGACCGTGACTTCAGGAGACTGTCGTGCTACCGCAGGGTCTACACGAAACTGAAACTGGGGGAGCACGGGCGTGTGCGACGGTAGGGAGAGCTTGTCCGAAGGACGGCATCTGGGCATAGCTGCAGGGGTCCGACGACGATTGCGGATGTCGAACCTTGTGGAGACCATTCACGGTGTGCGGTGATCAGTCGGCGGCGACAGCCAGCTCGAGGTGACTAAATTGGCAGGCCAGGGAAGCGACCAGTAGGATCCAGCTGGCCTGCGGCCATCTCGAGATGAAGACTAACCAAGCAGCCAGCTTGAGGGACGAAGATAGAGCCAGGATGGGTAGCCTGGGCGGGGTAAGCATCGACAAGGGAAAGGGGTCGCGTTTGGAATTGCCTCGAAGATCTCTTGACTGGCTGCTAATCAGACGGAAGTCTGCCCGGTCTGGGCTGGGTGGAAGCGAGAATCAGGAAAATTGGGATTACACATGAACAGAGTTTTTTTTTTCGACAGGCCGCTATCTAGGCAGGGAAGATGGACCGACTGTGGGAAGATGAATGCAGTCTTCAGTGATCCTAGGAGAGTCTCAGAGAAGTAAGATGATTGGGAGAAAGGAACCCGAGCGGATCATGACGGCATCTTGGAAAATGGACTTCGAGCCAAGAAGACGAGTCGACAGTTG
>BFEA01000336.1:1708772-1723400 GCA_003427395.1 Chara braunii
CCCACCACACACACACCCACCCACACACACACACCCACCCACCCACACACCCACAAATATTAATATTAATATTATGAAGTTTGTTGCTGATGGTCGTTGTCGGAGTTTAAACTCACGCACAAATTTGAGATACGCAACTGCCTTTCTCAATGCAATTTATTATCCATGCATACATCCGACTTAGTGTATAGTGCTCGAGTTGAGGCTCGCAACCCCAAGCAGCACTAGCCCACCTGGCCGTTCAACCATAGCAAAAGACAGGGGCAACCCCTCTATTTTCACTCTTTCTGGTCTTTTCAGCTCTTTACTATTTTCATACTCATTCATGACTCAATTGGATTAGGCTCCTAGGGAAGGGGTGCTATTCACGCCCCTTTACCCATAGGTTCCCTAACCTCTCTTGTATTCGACCAACCTTCAATGCCTCGCTTGCTCGTCAAACACACTCACGGTTTCTTCTCAAAAGCAGAATCCTTATCCCATCAAAAGTTCACAGTACACCCTTCCCAACCAGTCTCATCCCATGCCCCGTGTCATTGTCTTGCATATACGCTTTCGAAAGTAGCTCATCCAGAAAGTAGCCTCAAAATGCTATTTTCTAACTCATCGTGGCACAATCTTAGCTAGTCCTTTCATCACTCATTCCTCGCAATCTTACTCATACTATACAAATTACAATGTTTGCAAAAGAAAAGCGCAATTCTTGTTCAATGCTGATAACATCTAATCCCTCTTGCTGTCACGTGTCTTATCTCGCTCGACCCCCTGTCCATCCCGTCTTTCTGCTGGTTGTTTAACTCCCAGGCTAGAAACCATAATTTCTCTCTTTCTTTTCGCAATTTCTTGCAATTCCATCTCACTGTAAAAATCCAAAGGCGTGGCCGCCACTCCTGCCTCCGTGAGTTCCCTGGTCTTGATAATCCAATCGTGCTTGATTACACTGAGCCAAACCAATGACTGGGCGTCGGCCCAAACTCATCTTCCCATCTGAAGGCTCCTTCGCGCGGCTGGTGCATCGAGGGTCGCCTCTCTTCTCTGGGCCTTGAGATCTCATCCTTCTCGTTGCCACTGCTAATCTCGATAACCTCCTCCACTTCTTCCTCCTCGTCCACATCCTGAACTGACCCGTGAAATTCCTTGGATCTAGATTACAAGGAACCTTCGTTCTTCTCCCGTATCCTTCCTCAAAGTCCGGGTATGTCCCCTCACAACTGCCATGGCCGCTCCGCTCTTCACGCGGGCTTTCCCTTCTCCCTTATCCATCTTCGCGTCCGTCGCACATGTCCTGCCTCCCCTCGTTCTCCCCATGCCAAGGCTCATGCCGCTCGCATTTCTCGACCCTTCCTTCGGCAGAGGCCCGAGTCTTTTCTCCTCCTGCTCTGCCTCCTTCTCCCACACTCGCCTTTTTTTCCTCACTCTCACTTCCGAATGAGATATATGTACCTTCTCCCTTCCGAAGGGGCGAAGGCCCTCTACACACACGCTTTCTCGCTCCCCTGCCTACCACTTGTTTGGACAGGTATCCTATATACAGCTTTCTCTTCACGGTCCTTCTTTCCCCCCTTCGCTGGGCCTATTGATGGCACCACTGTCATTTTTGTTGCCGAATCGCATTTTCACTTTTTTAAGGCTTCTTTCCTGATCTTGTATAACAAAACAACACCCACCGAGCCCCCCACACACATGTTCCCCCAGTTCGGTAGGCAATACCCTTTCCCCCACAATGCCCCCAGTACCTTTCGCACCAGGCCACTATTATACATTGCCCTTACATGCAAATGCCACATTTATAATGATCCCACTATTTTCCCATCAAGAACTATGATACAATGCTCCCGACAACCCTCCCCATTGCCACACAAAGCCCGTTTTCACAAGGTCCCATGACATCCCACCTTCCAACTTCAGTCATTCCAAACCATTGCCCCATCCCCCAAAAAAAATGACAATCCCACAGAAGCCGTCAGAGACAAAACCATGGTGTGGGCAAGGCCGCTGTCAGTCCTTAGCTTGTAGCCCCTCAGTTTCCTTATCCTCAGCCTCCTAAAGCCACTGTTCCAATGGGTCCCGACTTAGAAACCTGACCAACCGTTGCCCTGGGAAGCGTCCTTTCAATCCGGTTCCATCCAAATCTTCCAGTTCGAAGGTGTTCAGTCCCACCCACTTAGCGACCCGGTAGGGGCCTTTGACTCCTCCCCAGTTGCCCCGACCAAGTACTTTCTAGTGTCAAGTTTCTTACCAATACCGTCTCCCCCACCTGAAGTGGCTCCTTTCGGATATTCTTAACCTGGTCCCACCTTGCTTTGTCCCTCATTCTGCTGTCTAGGACCCGATTGGCGATATCTTCCATGACCTCCTCATTCCTAAGGACTTGTTGACATCTTGCCTCAATTAGTTCTTCCGTGGTCATATGTGGATCGTCATCTAACCTGCTCCAGGTAGGTATCAAGGCCTCCACGGGAAAATCGATCTCTCTTCTGTACCAAAGTTTCGCTGGGATACATCCTGTTGTCCTCTTAGGTGTCATTTTTCCGAGAAGACCGCCTGCTTAAGATACCTAGGCCAGCTCCCCAGATTGTTCGTCGCGAGCTTCGCAATCGTGTTCTTTAAGGTCCGGTGCCCCCTTTCCACAGGTGCATTGGCCTCCGGGTGATATGACTCGATGAGTTTGATAGGTACGTAGAGCCTTTTAAGCCTTCCCAACACTTCTTGGTTTACAAACTATGTTCCATTGTCTGCTATAAACCTCCTGATGAAGGGATGCCTCAGGTAGAAATCTTCTATCCAATCAGCTACACTTCTCCCCGTCTTTTTCTTGAGGGCGACTGCTTCCACAAACCCACTCAAGTTGTCCCGCACGTCCAGGATATATTTGTATCCATCAGCGGATACGGGCATTACCGCAAGGTCAAGGTGGACTAGATGTCCCAGTCCCAGCACTCGAGTTGGCCTAAGTGGTTCGGAGACGCGTGTCGAGCTCCGCTCTTGGTAGATTAGGCATGTCTAGCAGTACGTGGCGACCATACCTGCCATGCGTGACCAGTAATAGAGAGGTGTCATCTTTGCAAGAGTTCCTTTGGACGATCGATGTTCTCTTGCTAGTCCGTCGTGCATTGCCTAGATTACGTCCAACTGCCTAGACCTTCTGCATACAACTTTTCTAAGCATAACACCTTCCTCCCTTTTGAACAAATGACCGCTCCTTAGGACGTACCTCCCGACCTCCTCCCTTGCTGTAAGGCTAACTTCCATGGGTTGTTTGTTTCCTACCAGCAACAATCCAATCTCCCGAAAAATCGCTTCGTATATCTGAACATAGAAAAATTTTCTTCCTTCCTGGTCCTCGTCCTTTCTTTCCTGCATCTGATTTACCATCAGCTGCAACCCCTTTCGTTCCCAAGACTCCACTAGGCTCATCACAGTTTCCCAACCTCCCTCAACCGTCATTGCTATTAATTCATCCTTCGATCCTACTATCGCTCCCCACGAATCCTTCTCCTCTTTGCGTCCTCGAGTGATGACTGGTCCTTCTCTAAGTTCTGCTACTACGACAGGAGCCCCCTTTTCCAAGGTCTGAATCAACAATTCTCCCGACGCACATCCTTCGCCCATCGTTTCGTTATCCACGGCAAGAGTTCCTCCCTCGTATTCAAGGAACGCGTCTATGGGCTCCACATCTTCCACCCCTTCGAGCATGATACAGACCCAACTTAGCCCATCGGCCTTGTTTCCAACTCCAGCAATTCATTCGATCTTGTAATCGAAGTGCCAGATGAATCCTACCCATCTCCCCACCGTCGGGTCTATAGGCTTGTAGTTCTTTAGAGCCCCCGCGACATTCGTTGGGTCGATTCTTAGGATGAACCGCCTCCCAAATAGGTAGGCTTGGAAAGTCTTGAGACAATGCAAATGGCTAGGATATCTTTCTTGAACTGTGAGTACCGCCGTTCTGCGAAGTTCAGGGTTCTACTTTCGAACCTAATTGGCCTCTCTTTTCCTTCCTTATCCCTTTGAATCAGTACGCCTTCTACAACCAAGGTTCTCCGTCCGTCTCCAGGATGAATGACCGTCCCACTTCGTCGTTAAAACAGGGCGCTGCCAAGGCGACTTGTTCGGACGTCAGTATGTCCTTGAGGGTTTGGACGGCTCCCTCTCGCTCCTCCGTCCAATCCATGGTTCCTTCTTCTCTGATCATGGCCCGGATAGGCTCAACAATCTTGGCAAAATTTTTAATGAAAATCCTCCAAAAGTCGACCACGCTTAAGAATGCTCTTACCTCCGTCATTGTACGCAGGGGCGTTGGCCACTATGATATCTTATCGGTCTTTGTCGGGTCCGACTTCCTTCCATATGCGCCACAGCGGAATCCAAGTATTGTCACTTCCGGTACGGCCATAATACTTTTTGGTCCGCTAGCCGTAATGTTGTATACTAGAAACCGGTGGAGTAAGTCTTTGATGTCCTGCAGATGATCCCACACAAATTTTCGAATTCCCGGCTGGATTTCCATCTCGTCCTTCTCCTGGGCGCCTTTGATCAGGTTGTCATCGATGTAGGGTTCACACTTCTCTGGAAACATGTCTCCGGCTACGACGAGCATTCTCCTTTGCGCTTCGGCTACTGCGTTCGTAAAGCCCATAGGGGTCACCTGCATCTGCAACTGGCCTACGGGGGTGTGCATCGCGGTGTACGGTCTGTCCCGAGCATCCAATGGAAGTTGGTCGTACCCTGAATACAAATCTATCAAGGAGTAAATGCTCCGGTCGGCGTGAGACTCCGCTAATAAATCGGCCTGAGGTAGCGAACCAGCATCCCGGATGGTTACTGCATTCAGCTTCTGCAGATCTTGAATCCATCTCAACGTCTTGTTGGGTTTTCGAAAGACGAACCACCTGTTTGCGCATGGTGACACCATAGGCTCTGCGATGAAGGAGTCCATCTTTGCTCGAAGAAGGTCTGTCACTTCCCCTGCTATCCCAAATTCAAAGGACAGACCCTTGTCATTCCAACACTCATGCTCTACCGTGTGGATTCTGACCGGGGGAATTAGCTTCGCGTCTAACCGCCCATTTTGGTGATCACTAAAGGCAAATGCAAGATGAAACTTCTAGCACGTCCTTTTGATCAGGAGGGTTTCTTCTTCCTTAAGAATCCCTTTATTCCTATCTTCATTGTATCAGCTACCTCATCTGATATTCGATGCCCTTCTGTCGCTCGCCTCTCTCGGATCACTCGAAGAACCTCCTCCTCCCTCTCCATAGCCTATTCCTTAGATGTCTCTAGCAGAATCGAGACTGGCTTTGCTTTCTTCCCTACTGGTTTGTACTTTCGAACATTTCCTTCTGGGATCTTTCTCCTAAAAAATGAACGGCCGAGATTACTCTTGTTCCCTCCGCGACCCGTGGTTGAATACTGACTATTTTGCCATTCAGACAATACCCCTCCTGTACTTCTCCTTCAAATTTGGCCAGCGCCGTCGGGTCCACCCCTACTTTGTGATACCTGATAGCTTTGATGAGCTGCAATAAGACGAGGATCTCGAGTGCGATTTTCGGTACCTCATTCCGCACCTCTTTCCATCTAGGCAGGCTGGCTCCGAGTTCGACTTCTGATTCCTTTTCTGCCACCATAACACCTAAGACTTCGTCCCCCTGCCTTCTCTTCTTCTGGGGCAAGCCCATCTTGATCCATTCTTTCTTATTGAATGCTTCATCAATCATAAGCTTTATCCTTTCTCTCATACCCTCTATTCGCGCAAAAGCCCCCTTCCGTGCGCTATCTTCGAAAGATGGCGACCACGTTGCTAACTTTCCTTTAGGCGGGTCCCCTCCGGTCCCGATGAGTCGGAGGAGCTCCCCACGTCCAGTTACTGGATCCTCTAGGTCTACCATGTATGTGCCATCATGCAGATGCATCCCTATCATTTCTACATTGGCGCACCATGGTCTCCCGAGGATTATGTCATGGTCCATCTCGTCTAGCACGGTCATCCGCTAAAATGACCAAATCGACTCCCGGATGCCTGCCTTGACCACACATTTGGTGACGTATCCTGAAATCGGGATTTCACCACCAGCCCCTCGGATGTTCCCCATTACTTCCTTGTTAACCACGCAACCGATAATTGTTGCGAAATCTCTTCTTATGAGAGTGATTTCCGCACTTCCGTCTACTAGAGCATCTATGTGATGTGTTCCGATCTGCACCTTTAACTTCCCTACAGGCAGCGCATGGAAACTAAGCTTCGGTGGAGCCCTCATAACCTCCCCGCCTTCGCGGTCTGGCAAGCTCAGACGGATATCCACAAAGACCTTCTCTAGATCCTCCAAATCCTTGAGACTCCTTTGAAGATTAGCGACTTCTTGCGGAGCTTCCTCCTCCCTTTCGTCTTCCGGTGATTCAGGATTTTCGTCTATCTCTACTCGTCGTCGAGTCAACAGTTGTCTAAGCCCTTTGAGCAACCTGGGGCTGGCCTGCAACATGGTCTGAAACGATACTGACACCATGGTTCCTAGTAATTTGCTAAGGGTGTCATCGATCTCAGGCATGGTTAGGATCGGAATTTGATACCTAAACTTTTTCTTAGCAGCAGTGACCTTGTCTGTAGGCTCCTCTTCCCTAGGCTTCCTGTACACTTTCTCTGGTTCCCCGGTCTCGGGTTCTGCCTGGGTCGCGGAGCCCCCAACAACCTCCTCCATCACAGTGTCACGGATAATCCTTATCCCAGCCGTCCCTAGTCGAGCAGTCGCGTTCACCCGTCGCTTTCCAAAATGAAGTTGACCTGCGGCCCGCGACCCCGGAGTTGGTCCCAGATGATATCGACCACCGGCTCAGCTTCTACTGCCGATATATCTAATCCATTGAGCATGATAATGGCACGTCGCATTCCCCCTGGCGAGTTCCAATTCACCCGTTCTCCCTGTGGCCCGAATATCTCCCCCTTTAATGATCTAGTAGATCTCTTTTTTAATATATCGTGGTTGAGCTTTGGACATGCGCGCACAAAATGTCCCACCGCGGTGCAGAACTTGCATCGCTCATTAGCGGGATCTCTCCGACCGAATCCTCGGTTGGCTACTCCTGTCGGGACTACGGCTTCTTTGGGAGGGAGGGCGGGTCGGGATACTTGTGCCTACATAACCATCAGCGCGTTCTCCACTCTTTCAATCTTATTGTCGACTCCGTGCACACGTTCATGTAGGCTTTCAATCCCCCTTTTTACCTTGTTGCCTGTTCTACCGGTCAGGTGTATGACCTCGCCTTCCTTAAGCAAGGCCAATGTTTCGGTCATTATTGTCTTCTCGACCAGATCTGTTACCGTACTGAAATCAACATCCCTGATGTTTACAAATTTGCTCGTCTGTTGGTAAACCGACACGATCTTGTCCTTGTCGAACTCGAAGAACTGCCTGAGGAAGTACTTGCTCATTATCCGGTCCGTAACCCCGAGGATCCTTAGCGCTACCACGGTAAACTCTTGCAGGAAGTCATTGTATGTTACGAAGTTCCTCCTTTGAACTGCCGCTAAGTCGGCTTCTATTGCCATTTTCTCCGCTGCCAGGTACTTCCTCATCATTACATCCCGGGTTTCCTTCCAAGATCGACTCGCGGCTACGATGGCCATTATGTCTCGTCCCAGGCTCAATGACACATGCTATCCTAGGTGGTCCATCTTTTCTTCTTCGGTCCACTTCAACAACGCAGCCAGGTTCTCGTAATCTATTAGAAACTCCGTGATGTTTGCCCCATCAAATGTCAACTTTTTCTTAGCGTTTGCGAGGTAGCCTTGGTTTTTGTTTAGTGCTCGCGTGAGGGACGATACTATCTTCCTGAGGTCGCCTTCGGAGCTACTGGCCTCGCCCGCCGTACTGGTATCTTGCCCTTCCTTGTCGGTCCTCTGTCCTTCTCTAGTCTTTGCAGTCCCTTCCGGATCAAACTATCCCAACACCCTTTCCCTAAGGCTCCAGAGCCCTTCACACCCTCGCATTACTGCTGGCGTGGCCGGCAGGCGGCTAGCCCTCCTATCTATGGCTGGTGGATTCGTAGCTTTCTCCGCTTCCATCCCCGGGGAGTTCTCTCTATCCTTCCTCCTCTTGCTTGGTGTCCCTCCGCAGTCACTATCCTTACCCCCTTGTCTACTTCCGCCTCGGCCGACTTTCCATTCGTCCCGCGGCTCTTCCCGGAGGGCGTCTTCCTCGTTCCCAGTCATCATCTCCTCAATCAATTTTGCCTTGTATTCTGCGGTTCTCTTTTCTATCCTTGCTAGCTTGCACCTCACATCCGTGATTCTCACTTTCTTCGATACAACTCCGTCTGAATTTTGCGGGCTTGACCTGTCCTTATTTCTACCCTCCCTGGTGTCCTGGGTCCCTTGCTTGCTTCCCCCGGCTTTCCCCGAGCTTTCCCCTGAGGAGACTTCCTTTCGGCCCCTCTTGGTACCATCCGGATTTATCGATTCTCTGTCCTTCTGACCCTCCTCGCTTTGTACGGCGCTGCCTCCTACGCCTGGTCTTCCCTCGCTCCTACGATTGTCTATCTCATCTACCGTCGCCATTTTGCTTAGATCTGCATAAACCAGAGGATTCCTCGGAACACAGGCAACTCGAGGCATTTAGCTTCCATAGGCTCTGGTTTCTTTGGTTTACTTTATTCCGAGAGAAGCCCCCTCCCCATTTCCGTCCTCTGATTGCTTCCCTAAGAAGGAGCCGCGACCGGCCCTGTTGCCCTATCGAGCTAAGGAACGCAACTTAGTTCCCCTTATGACAGGCTCATTTAGAGTGCCCCAGTTTCACCGTATCGGGCGCTTAGGAGTTCTGGAAGGGCATCCCATTAGGAAAAATCCCCGAGCAGTATTCCCTTTTCAACTTCTAGGGTCATGACAATCATTATGAGTCTACCCTTCCCCTTATCCCGTAGCGGGTTTTTGATCGTCCGGGTCCGACGATCCTTCCTTATTCCCATCGGTGAGCCCCGATATGTGATGGAATATACTTTATTTGCCCTACTGGCTTGCCTCCGGGTGCTAGTCCCGCTCTCGTCCTCGCGGCCCTTCCGGTTCGGTAGGCTCCTCGAATAGTTGAGCCACCCCCGCTAGATAACTCTCTCCTATCTCGATTTCCCTCCAAATTATGTGCTCGTATTCCGCATAGGCTAACCGTGGCAACCCAAATATCAGGATATAAATAACCTCCAGCAATTCCTGGGCCCGGTTTCCCCAGAACGGCCCGTGCTCCATAGCAACGTCATAGAACATCCCGATGGTTTGATGTGGAAAGTGGTCTACCCAGATTATTGCCGAGTCTGTCAGATCCTGCGCCCTTGCGAGGCTTCCAAAGATGAGGGGACCCGGCATCTCAGCGGGGTTGCCGGTGCCCTGAACTCCCTCCAGCTCCCCATTTCCACCCTGGTCCGTAAGCCCACGTTCCTTTTACCCCTGATCGATTGGCCTATCCGTGTCAACGCTTGAGCGGCCCTTCGAAAGACTGGGGCCAGCTCGTGACCTTGTGCTATTCCTACCCCCAGCGAGTGTTAGCCGATCTCGGGTAGATACAAGGTCCCGGTTACTTCTAAATTGGAAAAGAAGTCATCCCCAGGCCCTCGGTTGAATCTCATCCCCGTCCACAAACACTCCACCATCATGAAGGCGCTGTGCCTTCCCAAGGTCACGGTCCGCCATTCCATGTCGAATCCCCGAAATTCGAAACTCGTTGAAGGGGACACTTCCCACCCCCTGCCGTTATTCCAGGGCGGTCCAGGGTACCGGGGCTGGCGTACCGTCCGAACACGTCTTGCCGCCATCGTTGTTAGGTGTTTTCCTGCATAGCCCAAACAGAGAGGAGTACAACCCGTTCTTCAGCAACCGCTCATCCTCCTACCGTCTCCCTTCTTGTTCAAGTCCTTGTTCTTCTTTTCTGCCCTGCGATCCACACCAGCGTCCGTAGTGACCGGGCGTCTCTCCTTGTTCTTAATCTCCTACCATGCCCTGCTAATCTACCGTTCGTGCTCCCTTATCTTACGTTACCCCTTAGTTTACATGCACCTCCCACACTTTGATTTCCCCATGATGTCCGATTCCCCGACCTTGTAATCGAACCACACTACTTCAAATAGTTTGAAAACATCATCTACGTAGAATGGAGCGGCTGCCGCCTCCCGGCTAACTATAGCATCCCAGGCTGCCGCGTCTACCTCTAGGCGGTCATACTTACCTATTCTCAGGACGGTAAGGATTTCCCAGGCTTTATCACCGTAGAAGGGCCCGTGTTTCAACGAGGTCTTATAAAATTCCTCAGCCAGCCAGGCACACTCTATATATGCGTTTCTTTCATGGAGTCGGCCACTTCTAAGATGTGGTCGAAACCCCCAAACCACTTGGCCACGACCTTAGGCACCCAAGTCGTTGTTCGCAGGCTGGGAGGCTTGAGTTCCTTCCATCCCCCCATCACAACTTTACTACTGACTTCGTCCCATCCTTCGTTGGCGAACCTCTCGCCCTCCTTTCGCGTCCGCGCCTCCGCATTCCCTAGAAGCCACATCGGATCATGTCCCGTTGCTATCATAGTGCAGAATAGGCGTCACTCGTCTTCGGAAAGAACGACCGTTCCGACCGATTCCACTTTGCCTTCCGCTGTCTCATCCCAGCCTTCCTCTTCCCTTATTGGGTTCCAAATCCGCTCTACCCATACGTATGATAGTCCCGGGGCAACTTCAAACCCGACCCAGTCGCACCTTGGTTCCCATCGCTTGAAAGTGCAGTCCATCAGCAGTTCCTCTCTAGTCATCTTTTCCCTTCCTGCACAATGCCAGGCCACTCGGTTTCCCTAAGTAAGTCACCCACCTTAGAAGTCACAGTCCTCTATTTCATCCCCTCCGTCCTCGTCACTAAATTTGTCCTCTTCGCTGTAGAACAATTCCTTCACACCTTCCAAGAATGTCTCCCCTACTGCCACATTTTTGTAGACTATCCCCCAATGCACAGAGCTAGGGATAAAGACATTACCTATGCTAAGGCAGTTCAGCGTCTCGGCCAGCTTCTCCGCCTCATTCCCTTCAAATGGCCCCATTTCTACCGACAACCAGAAGAAGTCCTGCCTGGCGCATTGGTATAGTGTGAGGGTCGTCATGGACTGGCATATCTGTACTAACCTGCTCCGGGTTCCGAAGACCGCATCCACCAGAAAGGGAAGCAGCACACATCGCATGGTTCTGACGGGTCGCCTCACGCTTCCTCTATCCCCGAGTTCCACTCACACATCTACCCTTTCCATTTCCATTTCCGTCCGCTGACATGCAGCCCATACAACCTCCCTCTCTGCCTTCCTAAACAATTCGTTCGGCGTAGTCCCTAACACCAAATCTATGACCATAGTGTTCTCCCCATCTTGCGACAAGTAGACCCACCCTCGGGTTTCCACTGTCTCTCGGAATTCCAAATCCATTAAGTTTGGCGACAACCATGTCAAGCTGACTTTAGTCCATACCGTTTCTATCCAAAGGAACGCGTCCTCCTCCTCCAGCATCACGGTTTGATATGCTGGCTCAAGATATGTCCATGTCCCATCTTCCGGGAGGACGACCGATACCCCATCCTTTACATCTACTGGCATTTCGGGACAACTGGTATAGATCGGGGATGACAACCACCGCACCATCTTGTTTACAGCACCCGACCCCTGTTTGCATAAGAGAGTACCAAACGGCCCTTCCGGTCAGGTTAACCCACGTCCTAAATGAGAATTATTTCAGACCCCTCATCAAGATCTCCCTAATTTACCTCCCCATTCCTAAGTACCACCTTCCCATAGTACCCTCGGTCGGCCACCCACTTCCCAACATTCTTTTTCTTGGTTCCATTCCGACCGACCTCTATCCTCCTTCCTTCCAATCATCTCTCACTCGTGTAGACTTAGATAGAGAGGTGAGAATAGACTAGAGTCATACCCCGTTCAACAGTTCAGCCACAATCAATCTGTACAGGGAGGGAATACACAGAAAAAATCAGGCAATCTCACATATGGGTCGGTCACCTCCTCACCGGCCTACCCCAATATGGTCTCTCCGCTGGTACTTTCGGCAGAGTTTTATCCCATACCTCAAGCGCAGCTCAACTGTTGCGAGCGTGGTACCCAGGCTCCGGCACAGGGTGTTACCCCTCTCCATTCGCCCAAAACACCCCATCCCGTTTTGCCGCTCTTGCATACCCTCGTTGGTACCGGGAATCACCCCGTGCATCCCGTTAGGAGCAATAGTCAGCCGTTCGGGCATTCCTTCCATCGGTTCGACAAGAATCAACCTTTCCCAAACCGTACTACGGGAAGCTAATAATCGTCTCCGAGGCTCCCTCCTTGCCTCGCATGCAGTGGTCTTCCCCCACCAGCCAACAGGCTAAGCCCCGCCTAAGGAGACGTTTCACACCTCGCCTGGGCATCATCGAGCCATGCTCGGACCGCCCGGGTGAGAATGCTACTAATCAACTGGCGTGACAAACTCCCGTCTGACAGCTCGGTGGCCTGACCTCCGCACACGAAACCCGGCGAACTTCAAAGAGAGCGACGTTTCACCACCCGCACCAGCCGGTGCAGACCCATCCTTTCCTTCTGAAAGGCATAACGCTCAAATCCCATCATGCAAAACACAAGTCCCAAGTGGGACACACATAATACAAGTGCCTTTCCCTTGGTGCACCCAACGCTTCCTACCCATAACTCACAATTTTCTCTCAGGACAAAGAGTACCACTTCCTCTACTTCCATACAAAGTGGTTGGTTCCTTCTCGTGAGAATCTTCAAGGGTGAGCTAGTTTCCTTGGAGTCTAGCAATTCCCTTTATTTCCTTTCTCTTCGTTTGTTTGTCCTTTCATAGGGAGGGATTGTTCCTTCTTGATGACCCGTTGTGTTCATGTTGGTTCCTTCAAGCATATAAATGTGTATAGTGCATGAGCCCGCTGGGCTCAAAGAAGAAGAGAGAAGGGCACCCATTCGGTCGGATCACTCCACCGCGGGATTTTCATTGGACCCCGGCCGAAGCCGAAGCACCAACCGCCTGCCAGGTAACCGGAACCCTTCTTTCGCACGAAGAGGAAGGGTCGACCTACGATTTGCCCAAGGCTTCCCCGGACTGGCGAACACCAGCACCGGACGAAGGAGGGCTAGAGCCATTCCACACGGGGATGGCTAATCAAGTGCACAACATGCATGTTATACCTCCAAGCTTGGCCTGGCCATACGCCCAGCCACTCTTAAGTCTGATTCTCTCAAGGGGTAGAGCAAGCACAAGTCCTCATTCCCTTATCTTAAGTTGTATACACGTCAATGCGTCGGGCGCCCCCTTCGGGATCGCAAGGGTCAGTTTAACCCCATGCCCGCCACCTCCACCAATTTTGTAGGGCCAAACCCCGATAGACTTTCGAGCCCTGGTCGACCCCACTGCGGGTCCCAGTTGGCTCGGCCCGCCCACGCTCATGCTAGGGTGCGGGCCGTTCGTCCCAGGGTCACCCACACCTAGTGCTTTGAGATGGATAGGGGTGGGCTATCGCGCAAGAGAGATTTGACATTGGGGATGTAGTTTAGCCCTCACGCCGGGTGGTAGTCTCGCTGGTCGTTCCACAAACGCTGATTTTTTTAATTTTTGGTTGTGTTCTCAAGCAATTGCTCCTTCCAATACACAGGCAGTCCAAGGGTTCTTTGGGAGTTCTTCTTCTCTTGTGCACAGGCTAAGCATCATCCTTAGGCCACACACCATTTCCCTAAGCATTGCAATCCTACGGCGTCATCGGGGTGCGACCGTGCCGGCTTCCCCCTCGCCTCTACGCACTCTTCGAATCTCATGTATCCCATCCATCATTATTGAAGTCGGTCCCCTAGTCTTTTCGGGACCTTTACATGCATGCACAGGCTACTTCACTTTTCCCTTACCAAGGTCGCACTTCTTTCTTTCATTTGCACTCCAAGTCCCAAACGCAAATATCACTTTTGTAGATTGGTTTTGCGCTAAGGATCCCATAGCCCCTTTGCACCCTCTTCCTTTTCCCTTCGCCGCCCGGTTTCTCCCGACCCTATCCCGCTCAACGCATCCCAAATCTTTACTTACCTGCACAATCCCACACAAAGCCAAGACCGATACAATCCCCCATTGGGGTCAACACATAGCCCTTCCCTCATGCCTATTCTTTCATTTCCTTAGGTTTTTCATTGTTCTCCTTCCCTTGCTCAATCAGTCCATCCTCTTCTCATATTCATGCAGTCGGGGAAATGGTTGAGTCAAACTGACCTAGCTTTAAATTATACTTTCTCCCAGACTCCGCCTTCTCCCAATCTTTCAAATGTCCTTTCCTTTTCTTTCTTGGCGGCACAAGGGACCAGCTACCCTTCCCTTGCCCTCTTTTTCCACCAAGTGAGACCCGATTTTTTTTTACCATTCGTTCCCTGGCAATGTAACAATGAGGGATGAGGGGTTAGTTATATGCCAAGTGAGGGGAAAGGAGAGAGAGGACAAGATGAATAGTAAAGAAGAAAGAAAAAGACTAAGAGGAAAGGAGACAGATAGATAGATAGATAGATAGATAGATAGATAGATAGATAGATAGAGAGAGAGAGAGAGAGAGAGAGAGAGAGAGAGAGAGAGAGAGAG
>BFEA01000336.1:1727123-1737513 GCA_003427395.1 Chara braunii
AAAAAGAAGAGGAAGATGAAGAAGAAGGAAAATTTCCTCCTTTCCACTCACCTCCTTGATGTCTTGGAAATGGAGCCTCAACCTTGATGAAGCTTCTTCCTTCTTGCATAAGTACCACTTTGGCTATGACTCTCTCCTTCCTCAAGCCCCTCTCTCCTTCCTCTCTCAACTCTACCCAAGCTATGGCAAGCTTCCCCTACTATGGCTATGAAGTCCTCCCCTCTAGGAGGGCTAATGGGACTCCTTTTAGCCTCTCTCTCTTCCCCACACCCTGGGAGGTTATGGCGGATCACCTCCCTAGGCCAGCCTCACCTCCACTAATCCTCTAGAGCTCTCTCTCCTTGGTCACAGTCTCCTCTAAGCTCTCCAACTGATAGGGGTTCCCCTCTCCTCTCTCCAAGTGAGAAATAGCTCCTATGAGCTCACTTGGGCAGCATAGGCACTCCTCATGCAAATGTGAGTGTGGCGGATTGAATCCTCAGCTTATGTAGGCTGAAACCAACACTCCGGCCAGCCCATAGGCCTGCTCATGTGCCTTGAGGTGAACCGAGGTACCCCCAAGGCAAAATTTCACTACTAGGCCCTTCCGGAGGTACCCGGGCCTCATTTTGGCCAAGTACATGCAGTCCGAGTAGTTGGTACCAACTCGGATTGCCTCTTGGCCCCCTTCAGCCTCCTTTTCATTTCCAAAATGCTGCCCCCTTGGGTCCTAATGCCCAAGGGGCAGCCTTTCTTGAGAGAAAAAAACCTAGTGAACCTTTTTCTCGATCTTTTCAGTTTCTACCCCATTTTCGGTAGGCCGAGGTATTTTCCTATGCCTCGGTGCAGTTTTAGCCTTGGATCTGGCTGAGATCCAAGGCCAACAATATTTCGAGCTACCCCCAAGTAGCCCTTGCTTCAAATTTGGGCCCCTAAGTTCAATTTTTCAACTTTTGGTGCATCTGGCTCTCTTTTTGGGTCAAATGCACATTTTTGTCTCCTTCCCTCTTTTGTTTCTTTCCATTTTGGGCGGCCAACTCATTCCGTAGCTAGCCGTTTTGGGCTGGCCCACAAAAAACGGCTAGTTCCTCTCCACCATGAGATCTGATCTCAGATCCATGGTCCACAAAAAAAACGGTCATCTCCCCTTTGCATTTTCTCTTATTTTTCTCTTTATAATTCAGATTTTGTGGAGGGCCATATCTCTGCAATCCGGATTGACCTCCCTCATTCTAGGAGGGATGAGGTCACAGTTGGGACCTGCCAGTCTCTACTGTGCAGGTCCCAATAGACCGCACATCCTCCTCCACTCTTTTTTTCCCTTTTGTCTCATTTTCCCTCTATTTTCTCTCATTTTTTTTTCTTTTTCTTTTATTTTTGATGTGACAAGTGTCAACTAGCTGTTGAGTCTTTTTCTAGGCCATAAATCCTCATCCATAGCCAGATCTAGACTCAGCAGTTGACCGTTATATCTCGGATTACAATAATGGCACCCCCATGCTCGTAGGGGGCTCCATTTTGCCTCCGTTAGTCCCTATTTTGAGCCCCCTTTGCTCCGATTTTCTTTGGACGGCCTTTTTCTCATGTTGAGTCTCTTGAGGCTCTATTTTCTCATGCCTAGCTAGTCCAAGATATCTCGAACTGGTGGGCAGCTCTCCTAACACTATTATTTCACTTTTTTTCCTCTCATGACTCTCCCACTTGTTCTTACTAATGCTTGCACTAGTGATGCTAATATTTTCCACCGTCTAGATCCTCGATCTTGACGGTGTCACTTGCTTGTGCGTTTATTTCTTGTGTTGGCTCATGATTCCCTTGGGACAACTCAAGCCCCCGCCACTTTCCCCGTACTAGTCCCATTATTTTTTTTTTGTCTCGGCGTGTGTCCCGTTTTTCGACTATTATTATTTGGGCCCACTTTGTCCCCGACAACATCCCGGACGGTGTCCCGTTTTTATTTTGGGACCTCCTTGCCCTTGGTGGTTCCAATATTCCTTCCTTAGGTGCCACATGTGTGCCGATTCTTCTTGGCCGTGAGATCGTATTTCACGGTTGTCGTTTACCGTCTTTATTTTGCCTCATGCCGAAATTACTATTTTCTAGCCCTTTGGGCTTGTCATGGCCCATGTTCCCTTAGCCTAGGCATCCTCACGCAGTCTCTTATTTCTTGGACCGCAGTCATGGCCATTTTCCTAGTCCCACAGCCCAACAGCTTGCCCCCTACTAAAAGAAAATGAAGCGTTTAATTCCCAAGTGCATCCATGCTCAATATTGACCTCGGATGCACTTAGAACATGTGTTTTCTCTTCCCCATGCAGTCCGTTGCAACTCGGACTGCAATAGGGGCCAATTCCCTAGCCCCAATGCCCCACAACTAACCCTTTATTGAAAAAAAAAGAAACGGTCAACTTCCAAGTGCATCCGGGCTCAATTTTGGCTCTGGATGCACATAAAACATGCGTTTCTCCTCCCCCATGTAATCCGTTGTATTTCGGTTGCATGGGGCCTTGATTTTCTCTGCAAAATCAAGAGAAAATCAAGGTCCTTTGCAACCGCCATATTCCAGAATGTATCTGGTCACGGATGCATCTCCCCAAGTGACCGTTTTTTACCGTTAAGGCCTTTTTCGCTTTTCTTTTCTTTTTTTTTTCTTTTTCTTTTCTTTCCCTCTTTTCTTGGACAGTAGGGACCTGCCAGTCCCTACTTGTGGCAGTCCCTACTGACGCCAACTCACTCACTCCCTCTCACTCTTTTTGTCTTATTCTCTCACTTTTTTTTTTTTTTTCTTTTTTTTTTTCTTAGCATACCAAGTGTCAAGTGGTCGTTAAGGCCCTTTTCTAGACCCTTCCTCTTAGTTTTGGCCCTTCCTATGACCAAGGTGCAGTCCGTTATATCTCGAACTGCAATAATGGTCTCCTCATGCCCATGGGAGCTTCCTTTTACCTCTATTTTTCTCCCACAATGACCCCTCCTACTCCAATTTTCTCCCGGAGGCCTATTTTTCACATGAAGTTTCTTTTGGCTTCGTTTTTTTTAGGGGGGTTGATCCGAGATTTTTTGGATTGCTCCCATGCCTCCCACTTCATGTTTCTTTGCTTTTCCTTTTCCTTTTGGCTTTCTCGTTTGGTACCACTAGTGCTTGCACTAGCGGTGCTTATATTTTTGGACGTGAAGATCTTGATCTTGACGGTGCCTCTTGTCTTAATTGTTTTTCTCCTCATGATGCTTCGCCGTTTCTCTTGGGGCCTTCATATGTCCCCGCCACTCGTCCCGTCGGTGGTCCCCGACATTTTGTCCTGTCGGTGGTCCCCGACGCTTAGTCCCGCCGGCGGTCCCCGCCATATTTTGTCTCGGATACCATTATTTCTACTTAGTCCCGCGTGGTCCCTGATGCCTTTCCTCAAGGTGTCCCACGTTCTTTAGGCGTCTACCACCCTATGGTGACCCCTCTCCCTTGCTTTTTTTTGGGCCTTGCGTGCGCTAATTTTCTCCGGCCACGGGGCTTCCAACCCGAGGCTCCCGTTAATTGTCGTAGGTGGCCCCCATGTTGGGCCCTTATCTTGTGGCGTCCCATGGCTGCCGGAGCCGTCCACCTCTCAGCTTCCCCATTCTTTTGTCGCTGCCGTGCCGTGTTTGCAGGGTCAATGGCCCCTTGGCCCTAGTCTTGCTGAATTCCAACGGCCCTCCTGGCCTGATGCTATGTTCTATGCGCCCATGTCATCGCGCTTACTTGCTTGCCATTGCCGGTTCTTTTCCTGCTGCGGTTCTCAACCCAGGGCATCACTCCTCCCGGTGGCCTAGTCCTTTATCTTTTCTCTCTCTCTCGCCTCCTTACTCCTGATTTCTCTGTCGTGCACAATTTGGCTATGTACAGGCTCTCGAGTGATGGGATGTTATTCGGGACCCACCGGTCTCGACAATGTCCAAGGTCCATCGTGGCTTGGTAACGAGCTTGGTGTTGACTAGCCTCGACCTGCTGCTGTTGCAACCGTGTGGCTGCTGCGGCCTGCTGACGTGCTGCCTCTGCCAGCTAGCATTGTATTTCCTGCTGGCGGGCGACTTCCTCCTCTTCCCACTTTCTGAGTTCAGCTGTCGTGGTCTCCGAATAGAGCTGGAGTCGTTTGAGAAACGTTAGAAGCGGTTCATCGGCCTGCTGAACTAGGATAGGAGGGATAACCGACCTCTTGGGGCTCGCTTGTGCATTGTTGTCAACAGTAGCAGCCATCGTCGTGCGTGGCCTGCGTGGAACCCGAGGGGTCCTAGGTCCTTGTTGAGGCTTGGCTCCTGCGGATCCGCGCTCGGCCAGTCGTTGGTTGCGGCGCATAAAGTACTCTCGCCTTCGTCTGATGCTGATGTGTTACCGCTGAGGTGGCACCTGATGATGTGGCACTGCTGAGGTGGTCGCTGCTGAGTGCCACTCAGCTGTCGTGGCACATTGAGGTGACACGTGGCTAAGGTGGCACTCTGCCTTCGTGGCCCGCTGCCGATGCGGCATAATGCTGACGTGGCCGGAGACTGACATCCGTGGTACCGAGAGGAGGAGAGAGAAGGTAGGGTGGGGAGGAGGGTCAGAGAGGCAAACAATGCACAGACAGTCCGTTTCTCCCTGACCTTGAAGTTTGCAACTAATCAACAGAAAAAATTTCCCCCCCGAAAATTTCGAATTTTGAGAAATTAAATAAAATTTAATCGAAAAATACGAATTTAATAAAATGTTAATTTTGGCAACAGATTAAATATTTAATTAAAGAATATTTAAATTTGCAATAATTAATTTTGCAAACGTTAAATATTTAATCAAGAATATTTAAATTTGCACAAATAAAAATGAATAAAGTTTAGCAAGTTTAAACATTTAAACATAACTTCAATAATTTCACGAAATTTTAACCGGGAGAATTTAGCATCATTGCGAGGTCACTTAGTAAGTAGAAGATGAATAGTAAATAGAAAGATACACAATTTGCTGGGAAGATTCAACCTTTCAACGCAATAAACGATGCATTTTGCAAAAAGTGAAAGTTCCGTGAATTTGCAGTTTGAATGTGGTCGTGCTCAAGCCCGATCTACCTTAATCGGCGCGGTGCCTGGCAGACACTTACTTCGCATAGGTTGAATAGACCATTTAGATTAGGTTAGGACTAAACCTAATTAGCGCTAATTAGGTCACTCATAATTAGCGATTCCCTAATTGCGCAATATGGAGAAAAGTCGCAAAACCTAAAATTATATTTAACGACCTAATTACTATGTAAGTACGAGAAAAGAAAAAAAAATTGCAACTTGCGATTTTAATGATAACAGAGTACAGGTTTAGATAATCAATCAATCAATCAATGGTGAGTCATCCAATGTTGGTCTGCTCCGATACCAAACTGTTGCATACTCGTGAAACACAGTCATAAGTATGGCGCAGATTCCCAGATCCGACCAGATAATACAGAGTTAATACAAATGCAAGCGGAAGACTTGAAATACCTCGGACTGACTCGGACCTGACTCGGACTGCAATCGAATACTCTCAAACATTCATCAGGGGTGTGAAGGCTTTGGCCTCAGACATAGACGAAGGGCCAGGGACTGAGATCATCCACAGACGAAGGGAGAGAGGAGAGAGACGAAAGGAGGAGGAGAGGGAAGATGACGTCAACTCAATGTTTCCAAAGATGGTATCTTGAAATGTCAGAAGTGACGAAAATCCGAAATGTCGCGAATGCCAAGTCGCACAATATCTCAGATATCGATCTCACAATGTCAAGTACATCTTCAGAAGGAAGATGAAATCAGATCCCCCAAGTAGTCCTCAACTCGTAGTCCAAATGACGTTGATCCCCATGTTATCAGAATTCGTAACCATCCTTCATACTGCAGTAGTCCCGTAGGAGAACCCAGAAGTAGACTGAGACTGAGAAGGTAGGAGGAGAGAGAGAGAGAGAGAGAGAGAGAGAGAGAGAGAGAGAGAGGGAGAGAGAGAGGGAGAGAGCGGGGCTGAAGGAACAAAGGGAGAGAAGGCAAGCCTTCCTCCCTGGTACCTGAACCGGTAGCTATGGCGCGGCAGGGTCGCTGCCCTGTTGCTCAGTGTTGCGGCGCTCGCTGTCTCCTCGCTGATCCGACTCACGTTGCTAGTGTTGCGCTAATGTTGCGCTAATCTTGAAGACGAACGCTAACGCTACTAACCTCTAGCTTCTAACCTCTCTACTGAGGCTGGTACCCAGCCTTTTGTAGTGTCGGGCCGGCCTCCTACCTGTTGGTACCTACTGGCCTGGACCGTTGATCTGAATCGACGGTCCAGATTCAAACTCGACTTGGCACCTAAATGTGGCAGCCTCTCCAGCGCCGCCGGTAGGTCCTATGCTGGGCCGGTACTGGCCTTGTGGCCGTTGGCCTGGGCCTCTATCCCTGGCCTGCCTGAACCGCCCTGGTCCAGGCCCATCTGGGCCTCATCTGAACCGTCGTTCCTTAGGCCTACCCTGCCTACCTGGAACCGGGCCCTAACTGGGGCCCGTGTGGCTCAGAATGCCACAAACAGCCACCGGATCCAGGCATTGTACAACTTCTTGACTCCTATGGCGACGTCTTTGAAGCCCCCGCCGGAATCGTACCGAATCAGCCAATTCGTCACGAGATCATCCTTGAAGACGAGGTCGTACCTCCGCGCGGATGTATTAACTGCATGAGCGAGGAGGAACTCGAAGTGCTTCGAACGCAACTCAATGACCTCATTGACAAGGGCTGGATTCGCCCTAGCTGCTCGCCCTACGGTGCACCCATTCTCTTCGTTCGGAAGAAGAACAAGGAGTTGCACTTATGCATTGACTATCGTAAGCTTAATGCTCAAAGAATTAAGAATGTCGGCCCGCTTCCACGCATCGACGACCTTCGTGAACGCTTGGGCGACGCCAAGTATTTCTCCAAGTTGGACCTCAAGGCTGGTTACCACCAGCTCGAGATCCGTCTAAGAGATCGATACAAAACCGCGTTCAAGACACAGTACGGGCACTTCGAGTGGGTCGTAATGCCATTCGGCCTCACGAATGCCCCGGCCACCTTCCAAGTGGCAATGACAACGGAGTTTAGCGACATGTTGGACCGGTTTGTGCTCATCTACCTCGATGACATCTTGATATATAGCCGAAATTTGGACGAGCACATCGTGCGTCTACGCGTTGTTTTGGACAGGCGACATACGACCAAGTACAAGGCCAACCGAGCCAAGTGCGAATTTGTGCAGCAAGAGCTCGAGTACTTGGGCCACTTTGTGACGTCGTAAGGCATCCGTCCGCTCGCGGACAAGATCAAGGCCATTCAAGATTGGCCGGAACCAACCAACACCACGAAAGTCCGATCTTTTATGGGATTGGTCGGGTACTACCAACGCTTCATCGGAGGATACACACGGATCGCCGCGCCCTTGTCAAGATTGCAGTCTCCAAAGGTGCCCTTCCAGTTCACCGACGAAGTCCGCAGTTCGTTCCACAAATTGAAGATGGCATTGCTCCTCGCTCCCGTCTTGAGTATCTACGACCCCACCTTGCCTACAAGAGTGACTACGGACGCTTCTGGCTACGGCATGAATGCAGTTTTGGAACAGCACGACGAAGTAGACTGGCATCTGGTTGAGTACTTCAGCCAAAAGGTGCCTCCCATTAACTCGGTTGATGATGCATGGAAGAAGGAGTTGTTGGCGTTCGTCACGGTATTCAAGCATTGGCGACACTTCCTCCTCGGACGTCGTAGGTTCACTTGGGCACCGGATTAACCCGTTGACTTACTACAAGACGCAAGACACGATGAGCAGCACGATTGCTCGATGGATGTACTTCATCGATCGGTTCGACTTCACACCGAAGCACATTTCGGGCCTCGCCAACCGAGCCGCGGATGCTCTCTCACGAAGATAAGATCTTTGTGCATTAACTCACCATGCGTTCAGTTTCGACGACGCCCTTCATCAGCATTTTGTGCGAGCATATAAGTCTGATCCGAAATACGCCACGCTCTACGAGCAACTATCCTCGGATCATCCGTCGGCCAGCCATTATCGAATCGTCGATGGCTACTTGCTTCTTCACTCATGAGACAAGGACTTATTATACGTCCCACACGACCGTCACTTACGGACTCGCCTCCTCGGTGAGTACCACGACTCGAGACTCACCGGCCACTTCGGAGTCAACCGTACGATCGCAAGACTTCGGCAACGATTCCGATGACCCGACCTCATTACCGACGTCACTCGTTATTGCGACTCTTGCGAAGTTTGTCAAGCAAACCCCGCAACCGCAACCCCTGCGGCGAGTTACGCCCGTTACCTATTCCACGGGATCCCGGCCTCTCCATTGCTATGGACGTCACCGTCCCGTTCCTCTGTGACCGCTTCAGGCACGACGGCATTCTCATGGTCGTTGACCGATTGAGAAAGTACGCACAATTTCTTCCTTGCAAGTACTACGCCACGGCTCCTGAACTTGCGCGCCTCTTACACACCGGCTGGATTTGCGGCCATGACGTTCCGGAAGACATCGTCATCGACCGCGACACTCGTTTTATGTCGGCATTTTGGACCTCCCTCATGAAAGAGTCCGACACCGAGATGAAACCAGAGTCCGGCACCGAGATGAAACCAAGTTCAGCTCGCCATCCGCAAACAGACGGGCAGACGGAGCAGGCACATCAAACTGCTCAAGTAATGCGTCGCACACTCATCCGTACGGATCAGAAGGATTGGGTGGACCGCCTCCCTGACATTGAATTCGCCTACAACACTTCGATGCACCCGGCGATCCGCGTAACTCCATTCGAGTTGCACCACGATGGCAGGAAAGGCCGTATCTTCGCTGATCTTCCATTTACAAGGACTGTCGACATTGACGCCGCTTGTTCTCCCGCCTCCGTTCGGAAGTACACGGACTTGCTGGCTAAAGCCCATGCCAACATGCAAAAAGCTCAAATCCGCATGCAATAGCAAGCCAACAGGCGTCGCGTACCATGCCCTATCTGCGCCGACGACCTTGTTTGGGTCTCCACGGAGGAGTTTGCGCTTGAACAAGATGTGTTCGGCAAGCTACTCCCAAAGTGGTTTGGACCATGGCCCGTCACATCAGCCGCGGGCGATGAGCCCGATGGCCCCTCATTTGTGATCGAAATCCCTTCGCATCTCACGGTGCACCCGGTTTTCCACGCCTCCAAGCTGGCCACTTATACACCAGCCAAGAGCGACGACTTCCCAGGCCGACGATTGCAGGACCCTCCTTCCATGGATGGTCATCAAGAAGTTGACCGCGTCATCACGCATTGCAAGCACGACAACAAGCCAATGCAGTACAAAGTCACATTCAAGTGGTGCGACCGTGACGACACGCGATGGATTTCCCGGCAGCTTTGCAAGCCTCCGCACCAGAGATCTACCTTGATTATGAGAAAAAACGACTAGCCACGGAAGCTGCACAACCTCCCACCCGGACTTCAGTCCCTCCCTCCAATAGACAGCTTCGCCCTCGCAGGTAAGCTCAGTCTTTGAAGGAGGGGGGAGTGTGGCATACTCAGTACCACACGGGCCCAACAGGGCCTGACCAGGTAGACTAAGGGTCTGTACGTGTAGGGCCTATTTTTGTTTCAGCCTAAAAGCCTGAAAACAAGGGCCTACAGACCCTGTATCGTTTCAGACTGAAAGCCTGAAAACAAGGGCCTACAGGCCCTGAGTCTTTTCAGCCTGAAACGGAGGGCCATTTTCAGGCCCTCATAAGATCGACCTGCCCTGAAACTTAGGCACCAGACCAGGGTTTTAGCACAGGCCATTTTGGGCCTGTTTTCAAGACAACCTTTGTTTGAACTTCAACGCCAGGGTCTGGCACGTTTTGGCATTGGCAAGAGCAGCCTCCTGGACGGGCCAGCACTATATAAGACTGGCCCGCCCTACAGGCTGCAGGCAATCAGGAAGCAGTGCATAGGAACTTCCCAGGCACTTCACGTGCAGGAGGCAGGAGGAAGTCTTCAGGATTCGGCAGCAGCACTCTGGAGGAGCGCTGCAGGAGTAGTAGTAGCGTTAGCAGTAGTCTTCAGCGTTGGGCGCTAGTAGGAGCCAGAGTAGCGCTGGAGAGAGAGAGAGAGAGAGAGAGAGAGAGAGAGAGATGGTTGGCGGAGGCCAGGGAGACTTACCTATGGCGCCATAGCTCCAGCTTCGTCTTCGACGTAGCTGCAACAAGGCGCCACCTTCACAGGTTAGTACCGGACTGAGAGAGAGAGAGAGTTTTTCTTCTTCCTCTTCTAAGTCCATCTCTTTCTCACCCTCTCGCTACCTGACTTCTCAGTATCTGCAGACTAGGAGAGAGAGAGAGAGAGAGAGAGAGAGAGAGAGAGAGAGAGAGAGAGAGAGAGAGAGAGAGAGAGAGAGAGAGAGAGAGAGAGAGAG
>BFEA01000336.1:1755060-1770727 GCA_003427395.1 Chara braunii
CTCTCATTGTCAAGTTCATGTTCCGGATCTTTGTTTAGTTGATCTCTTCTCTTTGTGCATGTGCTTCCACTAGGTTAGCCTTTTCCTTTGTCAAGTTCATGTGCCGGATCTTTACTTCATTGACCTCTACTCTTCGTGCGTGTGCTTTTCACTAGGCTAGCCTCTTCCTTTGTCAAGTTCATGCGCCGAATTTTTTGCTTAGCTGATCTCTTCTCTTTGTGCATGTGCTTTCCACTAGTCTAGCCTCTCTTTGTGAAGTTCATATGCCGGTTCCTTACTTCGTTGATCTCTACTCTTTGTGCATTTACTTTCCACTAGTCTAGCCACTCCTTGTCAAGTTCCTACTTGGTGTAATGTTCCGGATGATCTTCCTTCTATGTGCATGTGCTTTTCATTAGTCTAGCATCTCCTTGTCAAGTCCCTACTTGGTGTAATGTCCCGGTTGGTCTTCCCTTCGTGTGCATGTGCTTTCCACTAGTTTAGCCACTCCTTGTCAAGTTCCTACTTGGTGTAATGTTCCGGATGATTTTCCTTCTATGTGCATGTGCTTTTCATTAGTCTAGCATCTGCTTGTCAAGTCCCTACTTGGTGTAATGTCCCGGTTGGTCTTCCCTTCGTGTGCATGTGCTTTCCACTAGTCTAGTCTCTCATTGTCAATTTCATGTTCCGGATCTTTGCTTAGTTCATCTCTTCTCCTTGTGCATGTGCTTTCACGAGACTAACCTCTTCCTTTGACAAGTTCATGTGTCGGATCTTTACTTAGTTGATCTCTACTCCTTGTACATGTGCTTCCACTTGTCTAGTCTCTCGTTGTCAAGTTCATGTTTTGATGTGAAATTTCGGATCTTTACCTCGTTGATCACTATTCTTTGTGCATGTGCTTCCACTAGTCTAGTCTCTCATTGTCAAGTTTACGATCCGGATCTTTGTTTAGTTGATCTCTTCTATTGTGCATGTGCTTCCACTAGGCTAACCTCTTCCTTTGTCAAGTTCATGTGCCGGATCTTGGTTAAATAGCCTTCTTCTCTATAAACATGTGTTTTCCATTGATCTAGCTTCTCATTATCATGTTCGTATATAATATTCCAAGATATACTTAGCCAACCTTTTCTATGGGACGAGTGATCAACGTTTGATTGCTACTACGGGGTGATGACTTGATTAGGACTAGATACCTCCTCTCTCTTCCTCTCTCTCTCCTTCTTTCTCTATATCTCCTTTCCCCTCTTCTCTTTCTTTCTTTCTCTCTCTCTCTTCCTCTCTCTCTCCTTCTCTCTCTATATCTCCTTTCCCCTCTTCTCTTTCTTTCTTTCTCTCTCTCTCTCCCTTTTCTCCCCCACGCTTTTTCCCCTTCTCTCTCCGTTCGCTTTGCCCCCGCTCTCCCTTCCCCTCACTTGGCATATGACTAACCACTCTCCCCTCACTTGTTACATTGCCAAGGTGCGAACAGTAAAGAGNTCGCTTTGCCCCCGCTCTCCCTTCCCCTCACTTGGCATATGACTAACCACTCTCCCCTCACTTGTTACATTGCCAAGGTGCGAACAGTAAAGAGGGACCAGACCTCACTTGGTGGAGAGAGAGGGCAAGGGAAGGGTAGCCGGTCCCTTGTGCCACCAAGAAGGCAGAGAAAAAGAGGGCGTTGGGAAAAAGTGGGAAAAGGACGAGATCCGGAGAAAGCATAAGTTAAGAGAGAGGTCAGTTTGACTCAACCATTTCCCCGACTGCATGACTATGAGAAGAGGATCGACTGATTGAACAACAAAAAGGGAACAAAGCACAACCAAAGAGCATGGAAAGGATAGGCATGTGGGAAGGGCTATGTGTTGACCCCCAACGGGAGACATTGTATGAATCTTCTTGCTTGTGTGGGATTGTGCAGGTGAGTAATGGCTAGAAATGCCTTGAGCGGGATAAGAGCGAGATGAATTGGGCACCAAGAGGGAAAGGGAAGAGTGACAAAGGGGCTATGGGACCCTTGACATAGAGCCAACTCATGAAAATGACTTTTGCACTTGAGACGTGGAAGTGTGATTGAGAGTGCAATCGTACCAAGCAAAATGTGATGTTGTGTGTGCATGCATATGAGGACCCCGAAAAGACTAAGGGGCCTACTTCAGTAAGGTGGGAAGCAAATTGTGAGATCCGATGGATGTGTAGAGGCGAGGGGGAGGACGGCCCCGCCGCACCCCGATGACGCCATATAGCCAAAATGCTTAGGGAAATGGTGCGTGGCCTAAGGACGACGCTTAGCCTACGCACAAGAGAAGAGAAACGCTCAAAGAACCCCTGTACTGGCTGCGTATTGGAAGGAGCAATTGCTTGAGAACACAATAAAGAATAAAAAAAAAATTAGTGTTGCGGAACGACCAGCGAGACTACCACCCGGCGTGAGGGCTGAGCTACATCCCCAATGTCAAGCTCTCTCGCCCTATTGGCCCAACCCCATCCATCTCATAGCACTAGGTGGGGGTGCCCATGAGACGAACGACCCGCGCCCTGAGAATGAGCGTGGGCGGGTCGAGCCAAGTGGGACCCGCAGTGGGGTCGACCAAGGCTCAAAAGTCCTTCAGGGTTCGGCCCCGACAAAATGGTGGAGGTGACGGGCAGGGGGTAAAATTGACCCTTGCGATTCCGACGGGGGCGCCCGACGCATTGACGTGTACACAACCCAAGATAAGGAAAATGGGCTTGTGTTTGCTCTTTCCCTTGTGAGAAATCAGATTTGAGGGTGGCTGGGCGCATGGCATGGCCAGGCCTGGAGGTATAACATGCATGCTATGCACTTGATCAGTCGTTCCTTTGAGGAATGGCTCTAGCCCTCCTTCGTCCGGTGCTTGTGTTCGCCAGTCCGGGGAAGCCTTGGGCAAGTCGCAGGTCGACCATTCCTCTTCGTATGAAAGAAGGGCTCCGGTTACCTGGCCGGCGGTTGGTGCTTGGCTTAGGCCAGGTTCCAACGAAAATCCCATGGCGGAGTGATCCGACCGAATGGGTGTTTTCCCCTTCTTCTTTGAGCCCGGCGGGCTCATGCACTTTGCACCTTTTTACTGATTGAAGGAACCAATATGAACACAACGGGTCATCAAGAAAGAACAATCCTACCCTATGAAAGGACAGACAAGTGAAGAGAAGGGAAATGAAGGGAGTTGCTAGACTCCAAGGAAAACTAGCTCACCCTTGAAGATTCTCACGAGAAGGAACCAACCACTATGTATGAAAGTAGGGGGAGTGACACTCGTTGTCCTGAGAGAAAACCTGTGAGTTATGGGTAAGAAGCGCTCGGTGCACCAAGGGAATGACACTTGTACTATGTGTGTCCCACTTGGGACTTGTGATTGCATTATTGGGATTTCGAGCGTCCTGCCATTCGGAAGGAAAGGATTGGTTTGCGCCGGCCGGTGCGGGATGCGAACTGGTCGTCCTCTTTGAAGTTCACCGGGTTCCGTGTGGGGGGGTCGGGCCACCGGACTGTCAGGCAAGGATTGGTCTCGTCGGCTGATTAGTAGCATTCTCACCCGAGCGGTCCGAGCATGGCTTGCTGACCTTGCCCAGGTGGGATGTGAAACCTCTTCAGGCGGGGCGACGACTTATCGGCAGACGGCAGGGGGACCACTGCATATGGGGCAAGGAAGGAGCCTCGGAGGCAATTAAGAGCATTCTCGTAGCATGGCTTGGGAAAAACTGTTCCTTATTGGACCGATGGAAATGAATGCTTGGACGGCCGGCTCCAATGGCCCTACCGAGATGTGCGGGGTGATTCCCGAGATTAACGGTGGGTACACGAGCGGCAAGTCGGGATGGGGTATTCTGGGTAAGGAGGAAACGGCGAATGCCTTGCCGAGACCTGGGTACCACGCTCGCGACGGTTGAGCTATGCTGGAGGTTTGGGCTGAAAACCCTGCCGATAGTAACAGTGGAGAGACCATTTCTAGGAAAAAGGTCGGTGAGGAGATGACCGATCTGTGTGCTACGTTTGCCTGGTTTTGCTTTTGTGCCTCCCTCTGTAAAATTGCCTGATGAATGTTGGAAGGGGACCGAGCTTCTAAGTCTATTCTCACCCCCATCTAAGTCCGCACGAGTGAGAGATGATCGGAAGGAAGGAGGATAGAGGTCAATTGGAATGGAACCAAGAGAAAGAATGTGGGCAAATGGATGGCCGGCCGAGGGAATTATAGGAAGGGGGTACTTAGGAGTGGGGAGGTAAAATAGGGAGACCTTGATGAGGGGTCTGAAATAATTCTCATCGAGGGCAAAGGTTGACCTTACCAAAAGGATCTGTTGGTGCCTTTTTATGAAAACAGGGGTCGGGTGCTGAAAACAAGATGGCGCGATGGTTGCCTTGCTCAATCTATACTAGCGGCCCGGAAATGCCAATAGATGTAAAGGATAGGGTATCGGTCGTCCTCCCGGAAAATGGGCCGTGGGCGAACCTTGAACCAACGTATCAAACGGTAATGCAGGAAGAAGAGGATGCTTTTCTTTGGATAAAAACAGTATGGACCAATGTCAGCTTGACGAGGTTGTCGCCAAGTTTAATGGATTTGGAATTCCGGGGGACAGTGGAAACCCGGGGGTGGGTCTACTTGTCGCGAGATGGGGAGAAAGCTAGGATCATAGAGTTGGCACTCGGGAATACACCGGATGAGTTGTTTAGGAAGGCAAGAGCAGAGGTTGTGTGGGCTGCATGTCAACGGAGGGAAATGGAAATGGAAAGGGTAGATGTACGGGTGGAACTCGGGGACCGGGAAAACATGAGACGTCCTCTTAGGACAATGAGGTGCGTGCTACCTCCGTTTCTGGTGGCGGCAGTCTTTGGGACCAGGGATAGACTGGAATGTATATGCCAATCGATGACACACTTGAGGCTGTACCAATGTGCTAGACAAGACTTCTTTAGATTATCGGTGGAGGCAGGGCCGTTTGAAGGAAACTGGGCGGAAGAATTAGCTGAGGTGCTAAACCTCCTCGGCGCGGATGAAGTCTTTGTTCCTAGTTCGGTGCATTGGCAGATAGTCTACCGAAACTTGGCAGCAGGGGAAACCTTCTTGGAAGGGGTAAAGGAGATATTCGTAGACGAGGAGGAGGATTTCGGTGATGAGGAGGACGGGGACAAGATAGAGGACTGGGACTTATGAGGGGGGGGACTTACCCGGGGAGAACGGGTTGTCAACCATGTGCAGGTAGGGAGCAATGAGCCGGGAACTCGAGCCATGGGATTGTACATGGGAACCAAGACGAATCGAAAGGGGAGTAGAGATGTCGGTACCGCCGAGCTATGAATAGAAGGGGACCACATGTGATTGGCGGGGGTATGAGATTGTGTCGAAGCTATCGTACCTATGGATAGAGCGAGTCTGAAACCCGTTGAGGGAAGAGGAAGGATGGGAAGAGATTGCAGAAGGGAGGGTGGAATCAATCGGGACGACTGTTCTCTCCGAACAAGGTTGGCACCTGTTCTGCACAACGCTCGCGGCAGGACAGGACCCGATGTGGCTTTTAGGGGACGCTGAGGCAAGGGCTCAACAGGCGGGGGAAAGGTTTGCTAACAAGGGTTGGGATACGGTCAGCAGTAGAGTCGTGATGGGAGGATGGAAGGAATTTAAACCGCCTGGCACCCGAACCAAGATCTGGGTGCCCAAGTTCGTGGCGGACTGGTTTGGGGGCTTTGAACATGTAACAGAGGTGGCAGACACGATGGAACGAACACACGTGGACTGCATATGGCTGGCAAAGGAATTCTATAGGACGTCCTTGAAATTTGGGCCCTTCCACGGCGATAGAGCCTGGGAGGTTCTTATCATTTTGAAAATCGAAAGGAATGACCGACAGGAGGTGGTCTCGGAAACTAGGGAGGCCATAATCCGCCGTGAGGTGGCAGCAACACCCTGTTATGTGGACGATGTGTTCAAACTGTTCGAAGAGTTGTGGTTCGACTAAGCGCAGGAAAGCCATGGGGCCAGACAAATATGGGAAAAATTGCTAAGATAAGGGAATGGGATGTCTGGCCATTGTAGGGTTCAGTGTGGATCGCGAGAGAGAAGACCAAGGACAAGAGCGCAGATGGCGCGAAGAAGGATGTTTCTTGAGGACCGTCCGTTGGGCATTGAGCCGCCCAGGGACGTGGATGGTAGGATAGAAATTAGCCTGCCCACCGCAAATGAGGGATGGCACCCAGTGGTGGATTGGGTCTGGGTTGAACTTGTGGAAAACATGGTTTACCTAGTGACGAGGGTTGAGTGGTGTGCGGATGAGAATGGGGAATGAAACTCGGACCCGCGGGGACATGTGCGGGCGGAAGGGCGGCTGTATGTATCAGAGGACGCGTAGCGGGAGTTCGGAGTCCGGTTGGCATCAGGAGAAGACCCGCTGAGTATGTTCTAAGGGGCATGGCAGTTAGTATGGCAAGCGGGGTTCAAGTTCGCGGATCCAGGACGCGACGATGTAACGACGGATCTTAGGGTAGCCATGGTCGGGAGTTTTGAATTGCCTAGTGCGAATGTGCGGATGAGACTGCCGTCCTTTTTGTTGGAAAGGTTGGGCGGCCTGGGATTTGTTAAGACAAGCGGTAGCCGACCTTGCGAGTCTGACATATGAAGATGCGATGGTACATCGAGAGTATTATCGGGCCTTTCTAGAAATGGGGCCGTTTAGCGGTGAACAGAAGTATGAGGTGTTGCGCATCCTGCGTGCTGTGTTTGGCACTAGGCCAAGGGCTCCGGTCGTTGGTAGTGCAGTCGTGTGGGGTGTCGTTCGACGGGAAATAAGCCAAGGGATGGCATACGTGGATGATCTATACCGATTGTATGAGCCGCTGAAAGTAGGAACATGTCGGTAATAGGGTCGAAAGAAAGGGGAAGGAAAAAAGGGGGAAAAGAAGCGCCAGGCTAGGGATCGGAGAGTTGTTCGGGCGGAGAACTGAAGACCAAATGAAATAAGTAAACTTGCTTGCTGTTTAAAACTGTGCAGGGGATTTCTAAGTCCAAAATGGTGATGAGACGCGCCCGGATGTCACGACAACCCACATACCTGCGACCACCCACGGAAAGTGGAGGTGGATGGGAGGTATCGCTTCCAGCAAGCTACATGGTTCGAGGACTGGATACCGAATGGAGGGTCGTGACCTTGGGAAGGGATCAGGCGTTCATGATGGTGGAATGTTTGTGGGATGGTATGAGGATTAATAGGGGACCAGGGGATGACCTGTACACTGACCTTAGGGTGATGGGGACCGTATACCTGTCGGAACTAGGGTGGTACACGTTAGAAACGAAACTGGCGCTAGGGCACGGTCTGTTACCAATCTTCCAGAGGGCTACTAGGGTGCTGAACCGAGTAGGCCAGGAAGTGCGAGGGAGAAGGAATATGGGACTGAGAACCTGGTTGGAGATAGGAGGTTAGCGGGAATTTAAGGCCCCAATGACAGCGCTGAGGTGTCGAGTGCCTCGCTTCATGGTGGACCTGGTGTTCGGCAGCCTCGCAAGGGCGAGGGATCTGGTGGATTCGACCCTGGTCTGGATTCACCACTTCCGACCACAGACAACAGGGATGTTTTACGATGTGTCGGTCAGGCATGGGCCGTTCTGGGGAAATCAGGCCTGGGAATTACTAGACCTCATTGAAAAGGGTTGCCTCGCTTGACGTTTGACGAATATGAACCAATAATCGTTAGGGAAATAGAGATGGGAGAAAACTACCTTGCCGGGGTGGCTGACCTGTTCGAGGAACCAGATGAACAAGGCAGGCCTGAAGGACCAGCGTGAGGAAAGGCGCCAAGGAAAGGCGTGAAAAATAAAGGATGGATATTAAGATAGGAAGGTAGCCATCAGCAGAAGGGGGCTGTAGTCGGAGTTCCGCCGTACCCAAAGATGTGGCAGGAGGGAACTGGGAAGACCACCCGAGTTAAAGGACGTTGGGGCATCCGGGTGTCGGGACGTCAAAAGGGTTGCCCTCAAGGGGAGAGCCGCTAGCCCCAAACACCGCCCTAAGGGACCAGGGCACGGCAGTGACAAAACGCCAAAGCTCGGCAGCAAGCCTTCCGACAGAAGCAAGATAGAACGGCGCCCTGTAGGAAATTGTTGGGTAAGTCGTCCCGACAAAATAAGACGAGAAAACAAGGAAATAAGTAAGAATGAGGGGACCCTAGGGGCCGGGAACTAGGGAAGCTATGAACAACCGACCGTTGCGCAAAAAAAAAAATTCCATGTGCAGGGTAGGTAAAGGGATGGCGTCGGAAGAAGAGGCTGAGGAACTGTGAAGCGAAGGAAGTCAGGGCACGGGTAGGGGTACGGAACGAAACGAAGCGTCAGTAAAGGATTGAGAGCCCGCGAAACCAGAGGGAACCAGGGAAGATGGGAAGGATCTTTCGACGGACGAAAGTTCGGGAAAAGCCGGGGGTAGCAAAAGAGGACCTCAGGAAAATAGGAAAGGAAGGGACAACGAAAGGGCGAGTCTTCGAAACTCCGGGGGAACCACGCCCAAGAAAATGAAAGTCTCGGATGCACGCCGTAAGTTGGCAGAAATAGAAAGGCGGACTGCGGAATATAAGGCGAGACTTATCTAGCAAATGATGGCTGGGAATGAAGAGGATCCCCAGGGGGAAGTGTCACGAGAGGGACGCAGGACCAGTCGGGGCGAATAGCCGGACCAGTGTAGCAGACATAGTATATATGGCACCATATAAGTGATTCGCTAAATATAGAAAGGGGGCGCCTCACGTGTGCGTTTTTGTTGCAAGAACCACCAGGATGACGTCTCGACAAAATTCGAGGGGCCCGGAGGGGTTTTGTAACTTTTTAGGAGCCAAGGCATGATGAAAAATCCCTAGGAAGTCGAGAGAAGGTATCAACCAGCGGGCAACCGGAATCGAGCAAGGCATGGGTGTCCGAAATGGAGGAATAAGCGTTTCTGCTTGTCTGTCCTGCTTGTGACATTGGTAAGAGAGACCATCGAAACAGTAGCACAGGTAGAGGGCGAAAAAACATCTAGGGTAGGGAGAACCCTAAAGTGCACAAGGAAGCGGGAGGACAAGCCTTAAGCTGATTTGAAGACGAGAACATTTCCAGAACTGATAGCGATAGGAAAACTGTGAGAGGTAGAGTCTAAAACAAGCTCTCCTTCCTTCGATTGTATGGCATGCAGGTCTGATACGTTATGGACGTCGCAAACAACCGAACGGGCCGGAGAAATAAACGTAACCGGGTAGGCAACATGGATGGTCGGAATCCGGGGGAACAAGACGGTAGCATAAATGCCGACCGTCGATTCAACAGCGAAGGGGTTAAAGGCAACGTGAGGTGGATTTTGGAAAAAGGGAGTTATACCGAGAGGAGGCCTGCAGAATCTCGGGGAATGAGGTCAATCGTAGTCGGAAATATGGAAGAGTCACAGACCTCGGTGGGTGGAGTGACAAAGAGAAGGAAGGTAGCAGATACCCTACGAAGACTTAAAAAAGAGGGGGTGCGACCTTCCAAGGTAGGAACCGCAAAGGAAAAAAGGAGGCCAGAAACGGACCATCGAACGAGCCAGCAGACAGGGGGACCCTTGTCAAATGAAGACTATAGTGAGTTGTGGAATCTAAGGGAGAGACTCACAGGCTGGCTCGACCAAGAAAGGGAAGACAGAACAGAGAGTCGCCAGCGAAACAACGAAGGGTTCGAGGTCTTAGAAACAACCGGGTACGGAGTGAAAAAGGGGTCAGGGGAGTTGCACGATCAAGGCGAAGGGGTGGACGACCAGAGGGAAAGGATAGGGGATACCCTCCGGATGGTGCAAACCCGCGTATCTCGAACTCCGTTGGTACCCCAAGAAGCTCTAGCTCCAAGACCCGAGCGCCGAACCGGTCGGAGAGATCCTTCGAAGGAATCATGTCGATATTGCACCTTGATGGGACACTTCGTTAGGCTTTGCCCGAAGCTTAACCACGACATCATAGGAGGGTGGTGTTCTAGGACCCTCAAGGGACAGATCCTGGGTCCTAACGGAGAAAGGGTTGACTAGAATTCGCACGGGGGGATGAGACGCGTTATAGCGACATTAGACAACCTAGACCTTTCGGTAATGGAGAAAGAGGAAGTGGGCGAGCTTTGTTGAGGGCCGACATGTAACCACGAGAAGAAGCAGGGTCGTGGGTAGGACGGGACCGCCGCTTGAGAAAGGAAGGACGGACACGACTGGACCTCAACAGCAAGAGGGCACCAAGATGAGCGATGCGACGTGAGGACCGGAGGTTGTGAGGGCAAGGGTGGTCGAGGACAAAAAAAAAAAAAAAGGGGGGGGGGGTTGAGGAGATCATCACCAAGCTATCGATACTTATTGCNGGAGATCATCACCAAGCTATCGATACTTATTGCGAAAGAGAGGCGGAGGAAGTAGCCAAGTTGGAAGAGAAAAGGAGGACCTTAGGCTGATAACTATAGGAACATTACGAAGTGGCATAAGGATTTTGGGCAATTACGCAGCCAGTGGTTTTATCAATGGTTTAATGTAATACCTGGGCCATCAGGGTCGGAAGATAGATGAGGAGGGGCAAGTTGGTCACAGTGTCGACTTTCCACGGTGAAAGAGTACTTGAGGTGTCTGCAGGAAGGAAAGGATAGATGTTCTTGATTATAAGTTAAGTTGTGATACGCCCCGCAATTAAAGGTACTTGAAGAGGCTAGGGGACAAGGGATCAAGAAGGAAAATTGAGCCGTGGCAAGAGAAACCGTGTAGACAGGTTGAATGTGGGATAGAAGATGGGGAACTGGTCATCTTGGCCGTCTTTTGGGATGTGGTCTGGATTATGCGCAAGTTTGACAAGGGCAAGACAGACTGATGCCGATCTCTAGATGCTACCTTCCGCGCAAGTTATTTTGAGATATTCAAGTACTAGCTGAGACCTTGAGATAAGGACTGATGGCAACAAAAGAGAGTAGGCATGACATGAGTTTGACAAATGCTTGCTAGGAACATCAGTGGTAGGGCGTGGCTAGTGGGAACCAGACCGTTAAAAATGAATGGGGCAGGGACTAGTCGGGATTTGGCACGGATGAGCAAGTTTTCGATCCTCCTTTTGTTGACAAGCTACCTTGGAGGGTTTTTGCAAGACAAGGTCTGACAAGAAATATTGGTATAGGATTAACTGGGGCGGTTGTATTATGGATCATGGGAAAAACAAGGATTGTATTTTGAGGAAGAGACTATGAACTTGGGTTGTTGAGCAAAGTCGGGCAGTGAATGTTATCTAAGTATAAGAGAGGTTAGGGGACCTATGGGTAAAGAGACACGTAGAGCCTCTTCCCTAGGGGCCTAATCCAACTAGTCAAAAACAATTCTGCAAGCAATGAGGGGCACAAGAGGTTGGAAGGAGAGAGGAAACATTGATTAACCAAGCACCCTCCGCAATGGTTGAACGACCGGGCGGGCTAGTGCTGCCTGGGGCTGTGAACCCCAACCCGAGCATTAGACGCTAAGTCGGATGTATGAATGGACATGAGAACGACAAATGACACAAGAAAGAGGAAGAAGCATGCGTAAAAAACCAAGATGATGGCCACCCTCTAACCCCTGAGACGAGAATAGGATCCGTGTCCTCGAGGCCCATCCCCTCGGGCGCTAACATTGGAAATGGGTAAGGATAGCCCTAACCAGGATGTCCGACTGAAATGGATAAGGATGACCCTAACCAGGCTATCCAATGGAAATGGATAAGAATGACCCTAACCAGGCTGTTCGACTTGGAATTGGAAAGAACGACCCTAACCAGGTTGTTCGGAATGGCCCCTGACAAGGGTCATTCTTTGGAATTGGCACTGGGGTCCCCTTGCATAGTTGCTTGAGAGGCATGAGATTGGAAAGAGTTGAGCCTTGGAAAAGATATTGGACTCAACCTTGGAAAAGATATTGGACTCAGCATTGGAAAAAATACTAGATTGAGCCTTGAAACTGGATTGAGCCTTGGTATTGGACTAAGTATTGAAACCTGATTGAACCTTGGTATTAGACTGAGTATTGGAATTGGATTGAGTATTGGAATGAGATTGAGTATTAGAATGAGATTGAACCTTGGAATTTGATTGAGCATTGGAATTGGATTGAGCCTTGGAATTGGAATGAGCATTGAAAATTGCACTGCATAAACAGGGGACCCTATGCAACTTGAAATGGACTTGGAAATAGCCTTGAAATGAATTTTTTCTTTTTCTAGTCTTTTGGCCTAAGCAAGAGGGGGATACCGGTGCTCGCACCGCGACCTTAAGACCTCTATCCCTGTAAGGGAAAAAGTCCAAGCGCGACATGTTCCTCTTGTAAGGGGATGAGGGTTAGAGGACCAAGGCACCTACCACTTGGATTGGTGCGGGACGTCCGGAACTGACCCCGACAACGAGCTCTAGTCGGGAAGTTCAAGTTCCGCCTCGTGTTGAACGCCTAAACGTCAAAGGGTGAGAGAACCAAATGGGCGAGAGAGCCATTCTTTTTCTAGTCTCCTTCGTTCTCCCCAACCACACGCCATGCCGTTGAGGGGCGGCACGGCCGCTTGGAATGGACCACGACGGCTCGCGTTAAATTGAGCAGCACTGTCCAAAGGGAGGAATTGAGCGTGGTACCGGGTGGAAGCCACAACCACCACGGGGCATTGACACCGCCCCGTCGGAGCATTACAACCGCTTCGGGACTAATTGTGAGGTCTTCGTAACTGCACTCGCGGACTAATTGAGAACCCCAACTCTCTTGAAAGAAAGAGGCCGGATCCAGAAAATTACCACTCGGGAGGAACGATTCGTGAGGAACGCTCGTACGGCTAGGCGAGGCCCTGAAAGGCTTGGATTGGACCTGCCTGCCAGACGTGAGGAGGAACCTCAGTATTGGTGCTCGCCACGTGAGAGAAAAAAAAGGTCGGACCGAGTAGGAGGATGAGGCGTCACCCGATGGGGAGGAACTGATCACTCTTCCTTTAGTGAAGCGGATGGGCTTGTGTCCTTGACTGCGGTTGGTGGGCCAAAGGTCTCGTACCTCCGAGTGAGAACCAGTCGCACGATGGGGACATCACGTTTTGAGTGGGGGGGAAGGTGTGTCATCCCCTAATGAAAACGCATGCAAAAGAATTGTGTAATTGGCTTTGCGTGGACCTGAGAAAAGGGGGCCTGACAAGATGCCAGAACAGAAGAGAATTGTGTAATTGACTTTGCGTGGGCCCGAGGAAAAGGGGTCTGGCAAGATGCCCAGAAGAGGAAAAAGACTTGTGTGGTTGATTTGGCATGAGCTTGAAATGGGTCGGGCAATACGTCCGAAAAGGAAAAGACTCGTATGATTGACTTTGTATGGATCTGAGAAAAAGACTGGCAGGCTGGGAAACGAATGAGTAATTGGTCTGAATGAGCCCGAGAAAAAGGTCTGACACAAAGAGTGATATGGATGCGGAATTAGCAGGACCTGAGAGAGACCGGGTACAATGACCCGGAGAAATGCATGTGGATTGGCTAAGCCGGAGCCTTGGGGAGAAGGAAAAGTTGTACTGAAAACATGGATTGCACGGGCCGAAAAATAGATAATTTGTGGATGTTTTAAGAATAATGAATGAGACGAAACCAAAATAAGGTCCGCTCGGGAATGTTGTCTCAATGAAATGGGAAGATAGATTTGAGATTACGAATGCAGCCCTCAAGACATTGTCGAGAGCGAGAAATAACGTACAATGAAAGACTAGATGCAAGGCATGTCTGTTGTCAGACCCCCCAAGGGGCGGTGCTAGTCGACTTGATGCTGAAAGAAAAAGAGAAAGAGACATCAAGCTGCTTAAACTCCTTGATGTGTTGCTAGCTCGCACCTGAAGGAAGCCATGGCAAATGATCCTTGTGACATTCGTCGCCAAAATCTTTCTCTTACCTCGGTCCCTTGGGAGGGTGATGGACTTGTCGTCCTCTCCTTGTGGGATGATATTGGAGGCTGTTGGGAAGCCCTTGAGTATTTGGGAGTTCCAGTGAGAAAGAGATACAGTTGTGAGACGGACGTTGACGCACAGAAAATGTTACACGCTCGTTACAAAGACACTATCGAGGTTGGGGGCGTTACGCAATTCAAGGGAAGCATTTTTGTGAGGAGCCTGCTGGTCTGGTTGTGGCAGGCTTCCCTTGCCAAAACTTGAGCGTCATGGGATGGTAACTAAAACTAGGCCTGGCTGATGTGAAAAAGGGGAAACCTGAAACAGAACCTTTGACCCCCCTTTACACTCCTCCACCCCAAAGGGCGGAAGCCAAAGGAAACCCCGACTAAAAAAAAAAAAAAAGAACCCTGGCAAGCTAACTAACCATCCCACCCCACCTCCCTTTCCCGTTTGTCTATCACTCCAAAAGCCCTACTGACTATGGACTAGTGCGCGATAAGGACATCGTGAATGAGTGGGGGGAATGTGTCGGGACTGGTGAGTCCCGAATGACTTCCCGTTACTCGAGAGGCTGTATACGACTAATTTGTGCACGGCAGAGAAAACCGGAGGCAAGGATGTTGGAAGAATCTAAGGTGTAAGTGCAGGCACTTGGGAACTAGAGGCTGCTCGAAGTTGCTGGGAACCTTGAACTAAGAGGGAATTGACGGAATGGGGAGCGGCAGAGGACCGCAAGAAAATAGTGAAGGCGATCCTTCCCCCGAAACGGAGAAGGGCCATCGGGAAATAATAATAACATAGGATGGGCGCTGCGAAGAGAGAAAAGAAGCCGAAGGGAATAGGACGTAAGGCGCCGGCACGGAAAAACGTAGCCAGGCCAAGTGGGCTGCCAGGGCGCAGCGGCAAGGGGGCCGTGAGGCCAAGAGAAGATGTGGTGTCGGCGGGACAATGTGTCGGGGACCACGTGAGACCAAGGGAAGATGTGGTGGCAGTGGGACAATGTGTCGGGGACCAATTGAGACTAAAAGAAGATGTGGTGCCAACGGGACAATGTGCACAGGGACCACGTGAGACCAAGGGAAGATGTGGTGCCAGCGGGACAATGTGTCGGGAACCACGTGAGACCAAGAGAAGATGTGGTACCGCTAGGACAAAGTCCCGGGGACCACACGGGACTAGATAAAAATGTGGAATTAATGGGACTAGTGTCGGGGACCACGAGGGACTAAGTAAAAAAAAAAATAATAAACACGGTGCCAGCACGGGACTAGTGTCGGGGACCAGTGTCAGGAACTAGTGTCGGGAAACAGTGCGGGATAAGTGGCGGGAACTGTGACGTCCCAAGGAAAAATCACGGCGCAGCATGGGGTGCAAAAAAAATAAAACAAGCGGCACAGTCAAGATCAGGGATCTTGGCGGCCAAAAATATTAGCACCACTAGTGCAAGCACTAGTTGGAGCTAGCGGAAGGGCCAAAAGAAAAATAAAAAGTAAGGAAGACAAGTGCTAAAGGCATGGGAGCAATCCGAAAAATCTCGGATTGACCTCCCCCAAGGAAAATAGAGCTGTGGGGGCGCCATGCGAAAAATAGGCCTCCCGGAGAAAATCGGAGTATGGGGGCTTACCGTTTGGAAAAGAGAGGTGCAAACGGTAGCTCCCAAGGACATGGAAGGGTCATAACTGCAGTCCGAAAAATAACGGACTGGCCCTTGGGCATAGGAAGGGCCAAAACTAAGAGGAAGAGGCAAGAAAAGGACCTTAACAGCTAGTTGACACTTGGCATGCAAAAAAAAAAAAAAAAAAAAAAAAA
>BFEA01000336.1:1776013-1788537 GCA_003427395.1 Chara braunii
GTCTAGCATCTGCTTGTCAAGTCCCTACTTGGTGTAATGTCCCGGTTGGTCTTCCCTTCGTGTGCATGTGCTTTCCACTAGTCTAGTCTCTCATTGTCAATTTCATGTTCCGGATCTTTGCTTAGTTCATCTCTTCTCTTTGTGCACGTGCTTTCACGAGACTAGCCTCTTCCTTTGACAAGTTCATGTGTCGGATCTTTATTTAGTTGATCTTTACTCCTTGTACATGTGCTTCCACTTGTCTAATCTCTCGTTGTCAAGTTCATGTTTTGATGTGAAATTCCGGATCTTTACCTCGTTGATCTCTACTCTTTGTGCATGTGCTTTCACTAGTCTAGTCTCTCATTGTCAAGTTTACGATCCGGATCTTTGTTTAGTTGACCTCTTCTCTTTGTGCATGTGCTTCCACTAGGCTAACCTCTTCCTTTGTCAAGTTCATGTGCCGGATCTTGTTTGAATAGCCTTCTTCTCTATAAGCATGTGTTTTCCATTGATCTAGCTTCTCATTATCATGTTCGTATATAATATTCCAAGATATACCTAGTCAACCTTTTCTATGGGACGAGTGATCAACGTTTGATTGCTACTACGGGGTGATGACTTGATTAGGACTAGATACCTCCTCTCTCTTCCTCTCTCTCTCCTTCTCTCTCTATATCTCCTTTCCCCTCTTCTCTTTCTTTCTTTCTCTCTCTCTCTCTCCTTTTTCTCCCCCACGCTTTTTCCCCTTCTCTCTCCCTTCGCTTTGCCCCCGCTCTCCCTTCCCTTCACTTGGCATATGACTAACCACTCTCCCCTCACTTGTTACATTGCCAAGGTGCGAACAGTAAAGAGGGACCAGACCTCACTTGGTGGAGAGAGAGGGCAAGGGAAGGGTAGCCGGTCCCTTGTGCCACCAAGAAGGCAAAGAAAAAGAGGGCGTTGGGAAAAAGTGGGAAAAGGATGAGATCCGGAGAAAGCATAAGTTAAGAGAGAGGCCAGTTTGACTCAACCATTTCCCCGACTGCATGACTATGAGAAGAGGATGGGCTGATTGAACAACAAAAAGGGAACAAAGTACAACCAAAGAGCATGGAAAGGATAGGCATGTGGGAAGGACTATGTGTTGACCCCCAACGGGCTTAACGGGGGACATTGTATGGATCTTCTTGCTTGTGTGAGATTGTGCAGGTGAGTAATGGCTAGAAATGCCTTGAGCGGGATAAGGGCGAGAGGAACTGGGCACCAAGAGGGAAAGGGAAGAGTGACAAAGGGGCTATGGGACCCTTGACATAGAGCCAACTCATGAAAATGACTTTTGCACTTGAGACTTGGAAGTGTGATTGAGAGTGCAATCGTACCAAGCAAAATGTGATGTTGTGTGTGCATGCATATGAGGACCCCGAAAACACTAAGGGGCCTACTTCAATAAGGTGGAAAGCAAATTGTAAATTCCGATGGATGCGTAGAGGCGAGGGGGAGGACGGCCCCGCCGCACCCCGATGACGCCATATAGCCAAAATGCTTAGGGAAATAGTGCGTGGCCTAAGGATGACGCTTAGCCTACGCACAAGAGAAGAGAAACGCTCAAAGAACCCCTGGACTGCCTGTGTATTGGAAGGAGCAATTGCTTGAGAACACAATAAAGAATAAAAAAAAAATCAGCGTTGTGGAACGACCAGCGAGACTACCACCCGGCGTGAGGGCTGAGCTACATCCCCAATGTCAAGCTCTCTCGCCCTATTGGCCCAACCCCATCCATCTCATAGCACTAGGGGGGGTGCCCCTGGGACGAACGACCCGCGCCCTGAGAATGAGCGTGGGCGGGTCGAGCCAAGTGGGACCCACAGTGGGGTCGACCAAGGCTCAAAAGTCCTTCAGGGTTCGGCCCCGACATCGGATCACAAAGTTTCAGGCAATTTGGTACGTGGGAACACTGGATAGTGTCAGGAGATGAAACTGGCGAGATGGGGTTGACCATTCAGCCATAGCCAGAGTTTCATGCATCCTCTTCGGAGTTGACCCTGAAGTAAGTGTGTTCCTTACTCCATCCTGTGTGGCGATTCTGGGGCTATTTTTAGATTAGTGAAATTTGTCTGTCTGTTAGGTGACAGTTGAAAATCGTAATTCAGACTGTGGGACAGCCATATCCAACTTCCCCTACCTATCTTCTTTGACTTCTACTAACCCTATTTGACCTTCTTTTTGACCCATAGTTCATCTGTGACTGCTTTACAGTATTGCGATTGACACTGTGTAGTGAATTGTTGAGTTCAGGGTCCTGTCTTCAGTGATAATGCAAATTTGAATTCTGCGCTGACATAGCTAAAGCTAGGCTGGACTAGGGTCAGTCATAACTTTGATTCTGTCCGTCAGAATTCAACTCTGTTAGTCCCTGGTAAATCACAATTCAGTATTCAGTTAGTGTCTGAAATCGCACATCCAGATTTGATGTTCTGAGTCAGTTACACTGAAAACTGTAATCCGCCATACCCAGGGTATGGCATACAGGGTCGTAGGGTAGGTCAAAAAATAGGGTTACCTGTAAATCATTGCATCTTGGTCATCAGTGGACACCTGTCAAACCCTAATTAGTCACTCTGTCTAATTACTAATCAACACTAATTAGTCCAAGACTGCATCCTGTCAGTTGTTGATCCATGATTTGCAAGTATTGCATGCAATTGTTGTGTCAGGGCAGGTATGGAAAAATCGTGAAATGGATTTTTGCCTGAGTGGACTCTAAACTGACCCTGACCCTCAAGCGGTCTGCTGAGACTGAGCATTCACTTGCTCAGAACTAACCGATCTTCTCTCTCCAGGCAGGTGACAACAATTGAGTGAGTACTGGAGGGAAACCTCAATTCCTGTTCCCTTCTGCGCTGTCTTTGATTGTTTGTTTATTTTTATTTATCTGCGTTGTGGGTGACTAAAATGGTTGATTCTGGGAAGGCAGCAGTGTCTCAGAAGGCTGAGGCTTATGAGGAGAAGCCTCAGGTATAGCTCAAGATTACAGTACAGCCGGAGACATCTGTTCTGCTTGACCCTTTCGAGGCTGAACTGCGGGCCCAGGAGGTGACCCTTTAGAGGTTGAACTGCGGGCCCAGGAGGAGAAACTCCGCCAGCAGGCCCAGGGAGTTGAGACTCTAAACGTCGAGCTGAAGAAGAAGGAAGAAGCAGCTCAGAAGGAGGCTAGGAGAAAACTTCTGATAGCAGATGTGGAGAAGGTCAGGACAAGTGGTAGTTCCAGTCAATACAACAAGGACATGGCTGAATTCATCCTCTTGCAGGATGACATTCACCGTTCTTATTTTACTAACTGGGATGATCGAATTACCAGTCTGGAGAACAGCCACTCAACTTTTTCTAAGAAGCTGGATGACATTTCTGCCAAATTGGATCTGATCTTTACTCACCTAAAGATCCCTACCACTTCCCCTGCTCCTCCCTCTCTTGGACCTTCTCAAGGAAGACCCGCATCAACCCCACAATCCAGATATACATCTCCACCCTCTACACCCACATCAACAACAACTTCTCAACCCTCACTCTCATTTGCTCAGCAGCGGCCCAAGCTGACACCCCACCCTATGTTCTCTTGTGAGGACCCAAAGGTGGATATAGCAGACTGGGTCACTGCTCAACGAACCTACCTGAGTGAGTTCAAATGTGATGAGGATGTGAAGGTGTTAGCCATCCTTGCTCGTCTGGAGAGGACTGCACTGAAATGGTGCACCTCTACCTCCAGCAAGCAAGGAATGGAAATGTCTGATTGGGCGCAGAGGTTGGGGGTGACTGGTTTTCTGCAGGCACTGCAAGACTGGTTTGCAAACAAGGAGCAGGCCAGAAAGGCAGCAGACAAAATTCTGCGCCTGGGCCAGAAGAAGTTTGATGGCTCCTTGTCCAAACTGTATTCTACCTTTGACAGTCTCACATCGACTCCAGGGTTAGAGATGAGTGTGCAGGATCTGCTCATTCATTTCTTAAGAGCAGCGCCTGAGCAATACCAGATTGCACTGTTCTCTCAGGGCCATAAGGACTGGTGGTCCTTTGGCAGAGCAGCCCTGGACTTGGAGTCCAAGCTCCATGTCCAGGAAGCACCTTCTGAATCCTCCTCCAAAGGGCGAAGAAGGAGGAAGGGTGCCCTGTTTGCTGCTGCAGCTTCTGGTTCAGATAGTGATGCAGCATCCCAAGGTGGGAGCCCTCCACCTGGGACTGCCTCATCATCTGCTGCAGATTCTGTTGTTCTTGCCCTGACTGATGCTTTGATGGGCCTGACAAAGGGCAAGGCCCCAGCCCAGAAAGCATCAACCAGCAAACAGGGGAAAGGAAAGGGACGTGCCTCTTCCCCTGGGGCCCAGAGAGTACCCCTACCACGTGACGTTCGCTGGCCAGCTGATCCGCTTGATCCTTCCACCTTCCCCTGGCATGCACTCAGGATCCAGGAGGGAGTTTGGAGGAAGAGGAAGGACAAGGGGGTCTACCTAAGATGCGAGGGGGACCACTTCCTGAAGGACTGTCCAGCCTGCCTCGCAGGTGTACAAGCAGCTCTAGTTAAAAAAACTAGAGAGGAGAGAGGTGAAAGCAGCAGCTCCTTCCACCAGTGCTGATTCACTTTTTGATGAAGGTGAATCTTCACAGTCTCTCGCTGGTTCTTCTTTTATTGGAGTTGCATCATCAGGGTCTTTCACTTTTGAAGACTCTGAGTTGGATGAGACGTGGGAGGAGGAGGATGCTCAGTGTCTTCCTGATCTTTTCCTGTCCTTGCAGGAGAAGAAGAAGCATAAGTCAGAGCTCATCCAACTTCGACCCTCTATCGTGGGAGCCAAGATCAAAGGGCTCTTAGACTGTGGGGCTACTCGTAACTCCATCTCTCCCAAGGCAGTCAGCAAGCTGCACTTGGATCAGAGGTTGGCGCCCCTCTATCCTGGATCAAAAGTGAAAGACTACTGCTGTCAAGGCCTACCTGTGTCTTTGACAAGCAGGGGGAAGTCAGGCACTGCTTGAACTTCTATGTGTTCCTTAATGTCCCCTTTGACCTTGTCTTCTCTATGCAGTGGTTTGGTGCCACCAACCCGAGGATCGACTGGCGGATCCCCAGGGTTGAGCTACCTGACCAACATGGGGTATATCGCCTTGCATGCTCGCTGACGAGTACCATCCGGCCAGCAACTGTTATTGCATGAGTGCTCGCAGATTTCTGCGATTTTCACGCCAGACTGACCACGCCCGTCTGTTTGTGGCATATGTCAAACAGATTGACGTGGAGACTGTTCCCTGTCCCTCTCAGATTCAACAGGTTGTGAACAGCTTCTCAGATCTTATGGAGGAGCCTACTCGACTTGTCCATAGGCAGACCAAACATAACATTGAGATCATGCCTGGTTCGGTCCCTCCCAAGGGACGAGTCTACAGGATGTCCCCTGCTGAATTTAAAGAGCTCAGGAGACAGTTAGAGACCCTGACCAGCAAGGGTTGGATCAGGCCCAGCACATCTCAGTTTGGGGCACCAGTCCTCTTTGTTCCAAAGGGGAATGGTGAGTTCAGGATGTGCATGGACTATAGAGGTCTCAACAAAATCACGAGGAAGTCTACAGAGCCCCTTCTTCGCATTGATGATCTGTTGGATATGGTGCAGGGCTGTACCATTTTTAGCAAGATCGACCTCAAATCTGGCTACCACCAGATTGAGATGGCTGAAGGCGATGTCCACAAGACAGCCTTCAAAACCAGGTATGACACATATGAGTATCTGGTTATGCCCTTCGGTCTCTGCAATGCCCTAGGAACCTTCCAAACAGAGATGCATTGCATACTCATGCCTTACCTGGACAAGTTCGTAGTTGTCTACCTAGATGAAATCTTGGTATTCAGTCGTTCTGTCCAGGAGCATGCACATCATCTAGCTCTAGTCCTCCAGGCCTTACGTGATAACCAGTATAAGATTAACAGGGAGAAATCCTCTTTTGGAGTTTCCTCTGTAGTCTATCTGGGTCACGTCATTCTGGAGAGGGGTTGGCTCCTAAAGCAACGAAAGTTGCTGGACTGGCCGCGACCTGCTAACATTCGTGATGTCCGGTCATTCTTGGGGCTTGCATCATATTATAGGAAGTTCATTAAGAACTCTTCTATTGCAGCTCCCTTGACTGATCTCACAAACAAAGACACTTCCTTTCTTTGGACATCAGAATGTCAGGAGGCTTTCACACGTCTCAAGGAGGCTTTGATTCACGCCCCTGTTCTGAAGCTATCTGACCCTACCCTGCCTTTTGAGCTTACTACTGATGCTAGTCAGTATGGCGTAGGGGCGGTACTTCAGCAGGATGATGGGAATGGTCTGCAGCCTATCGAGTATATGAGCAAGAAGATCAAGACCAAGAAGCTGCAAGACTCTACCTATGAGAAAGAGCTTTATGCTCTTGTGTCAACGCTCAAACATTGGAAACACTTTCTCCTGGGCAGGCACTTCAAGATCTTTTCAGATCACTCCACCCTTCAGTGGATGAAGTCCTAGGAAGAGCTAAATGATAAGCTTGCTTGCTACATCCAGTTCATTGACATGTTTGACTTTGAACTGAGGCAAAAGAAGGGCTGCTAGAATCGAGTAGCAGATGCCTTTTCTCATAGGCCTGACACTCTTTTCCTGATCTCCTTTACTCACTCATTTGGAGAGAGAACCCGTCAAACCATTGCCCAGTTGCTGCCCCAGGATGAGATCTTTGGGCCTATTGTGAGGAATCTCCAGGACGATCCTGCCTCTGAACCAGGATATACTCTGGTTTCAGGTTTGTTGTACACATGCAGCAGAGGTGAGGAGCACCTGTGCATTCCCCAGGACCGCAAGCTGAGAACACTTCTGATGTCAGAGTGTCATGATGATCGTGGTCACTTTGGTGCCCTCAAATCTTATGCAGCCCTGTCGCAACGCTTCTTCTGGAAAGAGATGAGGAGTGACATGTTGCACTATGTGGAAACCTGTGAGTTATGCCAAAGGAACAAGGTTGTACGTCGACCTCCCCTTGGCCTACTCAAACCACTACCTAAACCCGATGCTCCTGCACAGTCAGTATCTATTGATTTTACTGACTTGGGTAGGACTACTCCTCGTGGTATGTGTCAAGTCATGGTATGTGTGGACCGGTTAATATGCAGAGTTCAGCCCCTTACCAGTTGAGGCTCGTGTGCCAGCCGTTCAGGCGGCGTTTGCTGACAGGTGGGTCACACATCATGGACCACCCACCTCCATCGTCAGTGACCGCAGGGATTACCTTCATTCTCGATTGGATATGACATCTGGTCGTCATCCTGAAGACAATGGACAGGCTAAAGTGATGAACCAGATTATGTTCCAATTGCTGCGTCCTGTGATCAGTCCATACCAGTAGGACTGGGATCTCCATCTAGGTCGTGCACAACTTGTGTATAACACGTTTGTACACTCCTCTACTAGTTTCATACCCTACCGGTTGCACTGGGGTTGTGAACCACGACAGCCTCTCGATGACATCATCGATAAGGCTACCTCTATGCTGACACCTGGAACTGCAAAGTTCACCAGGCATTACCGTGTGGACATGGAGTGCGTCCGTGCCAACCTGCTGAAAGCCCAAAAGGCTATGATTCAGCAGGCTAACAAGCACAAGCGTCCTTCTACTATTCGCTGATCCATTTGGACCATCCTACACAGTGGATGTCCCTCTGCATCTACAAACCTACCCTGTCTTTCATCTATGTAAGTTGTTGCCGTTCACGCCACCTGATGCATTCCCAGACAGACCTCCTCAGTTCCGTCCCCTGATCCCTGACAAAGGGTATGAGGTCGAATATGTGGAGGATGAGTCAGGTACAGGTCCAGATAAGGAGTACCTTGTGAAGTTTTTGTACCAGCCACATATTGAGGACCGCTGGTTTACTCGCAAGGAACTTCTGAAGACGACCAAGTCAGTTATCCTCAAATATGAGGCAGCACAGAAGGGAGTATCCCTTCGGCGCTCTGCACGCCTACGCCCCTAGCTCGGAGGTCCTCACTCCAGGGGAGGGTAGGTCTGCAATGACTTGCTGTTTTCTGGTTGCCTATAGCCTCTCTCTGTAGGCTGTACTATAGGTAGGACAAATTCGCAATTTTGTTTGGCTGAGGGCTAACCGAGAGACCTACATGTGAGGGCAATTCGTGAGGGACATGCAAATCCGGGAAAATATAGGCCCGGTACTAAAAGGATTCCCTACAGCTACCCTAACTGCGAATAGCAGGCCCGGGCTACCCCTAGGACAGACAGGCCCTAAGGGCCTATTCTGATAGACGGTCCTATAGCCTATAGCCGGGTCCGGTAGAGGCCGAGAGGCCGAAACAGGTACGGTACCGGTCGGTCAGTCAGTCCGGTCTAGGTCGAGTCTAGGCTAGTTGTAGTCTATAGATAGAATGGGCACATCGGTTCGGGGCTTTTGGCAGTTGGTACCGAGTACATCGCTGTTGTGCTGCGCGTGAACCGGAAGTGGTGACGGCTCAGCGTGGAAGGAGACAAGCATAGCCTGACCTTCGGAGTGCTGGCCATAGTTGGGACCTGCGCTGTACTCTGCCAGCACGCAGGGGCTGACAACGGTCTGGGTTATCGAGGTCTGCTAGAGGCGAGAGAAGTTGGTATCGTGCTGGACACTCCTCCGGGGTGGGGTTCCATGGTTGTGGCGCTGCAGCCATAGCCATAGCTGCAACTTTCTTCCTCGGAGGTCATCTTGTCAGGGTTTGGTGGCGCTGCTCCAAACTTCCACCCGGGAAGTCTTCCAACACTTCGTCATCATCAGATACTGTGGCGCTGGTCTTCTTCTTCATCCTCTGAGTGGCGCTTGGCCTCAGAGGCCTGTTTCAGGGTGGCGCTTCCCTCAGGAGGTTGTATCTGGGTGGCACTTGATGTTTCAGGGGCTCAGGGGAGTTACGGGTGTTATTCAGGGTTGGGGAGTGAAGCGCTGCTCATTTCTGAGCAGCGCACTGTCGTTCTGAAGTTATCCTGTCAATTCGAGACTCTGAGTTTAATAAACAATGTATAACTGGGTTTGGACAATCCTCGTTTCATTGTTTCCTGGATGTGATCTGCTCGGCTTTTCTCTATGACTGGTTGTGAGGATTGAGTGGAGTGAATTGCACTTTCAGTGTACCCTGTCATATCGCATGGTCAAGTCTTCCGCCGTGTTATCTCTCCCTGTGCGGTGTGTGATACTCCTATCCTCTCACCTTCCTTCTGTGTATGTATGGGCATACCTGGAAGTCTATGTGAGTGAGTGTTGGCCTTCAGGCAACAAACAACCAGAATCATAACAGAGATCTGCTCGTACTTCGGGGAGTTGTTGACGTCATCGGTGGCATTGTAGATTCGGCTAGATAGGATCTGCCATCTGTAGTCTGGGCGTCGAGCACCAGATGGGATATCCACATTGGTTCTTCGTTGATGATGATGAGACTATTCCAGCATTGTCAATTATGAGCTTTTGGTGTGCTCTTATTTGGTGAAACTCATGATGCAATTCTGCAATTGGTTCGAGGTCACGACTATCTGGTCTCATGGGTATGATGCTGTTTGATTTCTGAAGTTCGCTATCACTCATTTTCCTTGCAATTTGGTATCGGAGCTGTGGTACGGTGCGCCCATATGGCGCTTGTCTTCTGCCTTGCGGTACATGCACGCGGTCTGCTGGGCGAGCGGCCATGGGAGGTGTGTAGTGAGGAGGGTGGAGACAAGTGAGGCAACCCAGGAGGTGAGGGGTATCGCCAGGAAGGCGACTAAGTGGTGAATTTGGGTGTTCGCAGTGTGATGGTAACTATCCGATGTGTGATTGATGCTGAGGTGGAACGACAGTGCAATGCTGGTTGTGCCGAAGCAGCGATTGGTCGTCACAATCAACATCAGGTCATCTGGTGAGAATGTATGTGGTTGGGGGCAGCTATTTTGAGGTGCATTGCATCTAACCTTATCTACCCTCTTCGACACTTCTTACCGTGAGGATGCGTGTTCTGTCTTGAGAGTCCTCTCATGTGAGGAGTCGAGTGCGCTTAACCTTGAGAGTCGTCAGCCTTTATGTAAAGCATGTGGAAGGAGAGGGCGGTGCTATCTGAAGGGCCCTCGACGAAGCACTGGGTCACGGTCACCATGCCAACCCTCCGGGAGTAGAGCACGCATGCTTTGCTGCTTTGTCCTTTGTCCGCTCGCTGCGTTATAGAGGGGTTATGAGGGGCAGGCCAGCCCTATGGGGAAGACGAGACCGGACATCTATAAATAAATATCGGTGGGGTCCTTCCATTGGTTGTGATTGTCTTCCTGTTTGCGACGTTAAATAATTCCTGAGGACTTTGGGGGCCGTCCATAAAAACGCCTCCTGATCAGCCAATTGGTCGGTGTAGGGCTCGCTGCACGCGAGGATAAATACGGTGCAAGGCTGGCCAGCTCAGCAGGACTCGGGGCACAGGGGTGGGCCGTGTGCACACCTTTAGACACGCATGCTGTCCGGATTGCTCAGGGACGTTGACGACAAGAGACATTCAGGAAGAACTGAGGGAGGGGTAGATTCCAGGTGATAAGTTTGGGCAAGATTCCATTCTGCAAACAGACCCAACAAATGATTCTACTATTATTTTGATTAGTTAGATGTACAGCCATTAACATCTGACGGACAACATAGTTAGAACTGTTTTCTGTTCATTGTGCTTTCTGTTTGCAGACTAGTCAAAGTAAAATAGTTTTCGTTTGTAGGAATCTGAACTTACTTGTTGAACCCGAATGTATAGTCTCTGACCTAGCAACCGATTAATTAGTTTATTTTTAAATCGGTCTGTGCATGACGCTGCGGTAGGCATCGAATGAGTGTCCTAGTGCAGACGGTGTGCAGTTTTGTAGCTTATGAGCGACAGGGAGGTCCCACAACCGGACGATAGGCTTTTGCGATCAGTAAGTCGCCCTGTAGCCCACTTGGCATTAGGACCAGAGGGTGACAAATTTTTGTTCCGCCAGCTTAGGGAGAGACAGCAGCAGCAGCGGAGAGCTAGGGCAGCAGCGGCCAGTGGGGCATTCGCAAGTGAAGCCGCTGTTTCAGCAGTCATGGCAACTGCTGCGCAACAGAGTTCCCAGCCCGGAAGTTCAGGGTCTGTAGGGTCAACAGTTGCACAAACCTTGAGTCAGTCCACTAGCGTCATGGCAAGCCAGCCATTAGTGATGACTCCCGAAGAGGTCGCCATACAGCGAGATGCTGATCGCGAGGCACAACTACAGCAGGCTTGGGGAGAGATTAAGGCAGAGAAGGAAAAAATGATTAGAAGAAGAGCCAGGATGCAGCGGAGACAAGCGGACATTAACGAGTTAAATGAGATGGACCCAGCAGATTTGGATGATGATGTGAGGACCCTAAAGGCGGTCTTGCTAGGTATGGTAGAGATGCAAGATTTCACCAAACGGCGATCTTACAGGACATCCAGCAGAGTCTAGCTGTGTTGGTCGGGCGAGCGCAGGCGGCACCATCGCCGTTCGGGCCCGGGGTCTGGCCCGTTGTACATCCTCCTCCTTTTGTCCCACCGGTGACTTGGGTATCCCCATATACAGCTCCAGCATCGGTCCAACCCGTTTCCCTGGGTATGCCTTTAACAGGCGGGTTCTCAACAGGTCCTAGTGTACAGATTCCTGTACAAACAGTGTTTTCCCAACCTCCGTCGCAGGTTGCCGTAAGCGGGCAGCCTGCTCTCTCGCAGCTTGCAAAGTCGCAGGGTACACAGTCCGAGCAGCAGATAGTGGCAGCCTGGTCCCCAAGGTCCACAGCCTGGAGGGGGACAGGTGCTGGGACAAAGTCAGTGGGTTCCAAAGACGGCCATTACTGCTCCTAAACCCTTCACAGGGGACAAGAGGGGCGAAGACCTTGACACACGGGAAGACAACTTGCTTACATTCACAATGAGTCCAATTAAAAAAAAAAACCGATCAGATTTACAGCTGCTTCCACGGTGGCATCGTCTTCCCCCAAACACAACAAGCCCTCATTATGACCGAATCCAACCGGGTAGACAACTAGTATACATTCACCATGAGGGTGCGTTGCGGGGCAAGACAGCATCTCAATGCATACAGCCGCTGCTTTGACCATCACACAGTCTTCCTCCGAACACAAGGAGCCCCATTAAGAAAACAAGTGGACCCAGCGCGGCGAAGCCGCGCCCCAATCCTGTCTATACACGGCAGGAAGCGTGGCAATGTTAGTCTGTATGTAGGATGAGCAAAATCGGAATGAATCTTCAGCCATAACATGGAACTATACACTGCCACACATTTTTTTTTCTCTTTTTTTTTCATGTGTGCATCAACTGAGCAGCCTGCCAATGTGCAAAATGAGAAGGAATCGTCCTCAAGAACATAGGACGATACACCGCAATGGACAAATACATTGAAAAGAAATCCCGGTGTGAGTATGGACTAAGGAGTTGTCAGATGCAAATGTCGCCGCGGGCACGAGAGAGAGAGAGAGAGAGAGAGAGAGAGAGAGAGAGAGAGAGAGAGAGAGAGAGAGAGAGAGAG
>BFEA01000337.1:0-10699 GCA_003427395.1 Chara braunii
AGCGTTGTCGCGTTGTTTTTGTTGTGTCGTTTCGTATATGTCTTGTTTTTGTGTGTATGTGTGTTCGTAAAGTGAAGTGCGCGTGGTGTAAGGGATGCGTCCTAGTCGACGGACGACGAGTCGCGCTTGGGATCTCAGCCCCCCAAGATGTCGGTTCGCGAGCGGGTCCGATAGAGGCGTATTACCGCGCGTACCCCCTATGCTACAACAAATGAGAAACGCCCTCGAGTGGTCCACCTCTGCGATTGCAACTGACTAGCTTTCGTACTGTGAGCTGGTAGCTCGGCGGGGATACGCCCACCGAAGGGAGGTGACAACTCCCGTAAGGTGTAGGTAAGTCGTGCCTCGCGTAGGCCTTATCCTGTCGTAGGGGCTCGCGGGAGGTATGGCTGACGCACTCGGCCGGAGCGGCTTGTGGAAGCTCCATGTATATTGCGACAAAGAGTTGTAAACCAACTCCTGCGTGACGCGGCCGGGAGGGTCCCACGCTGCCCTGATGCGGTGCCGGACCGATGCGCACGACAGGTGGCGCCGTTGCCGAGGATAACGGAAAGCCTACCATTGTCCCTGGTGGAACGACATCCGGGTATGAGAAGTGGATGAGAAAAGGCATAAAGGAACGATGAGAAGGTAAGGAAAGATAATGAATGATTAAGTATAGGTGAGGAAATTTATCTACCTGAGTAAGGGAAGGTATGAAGGACGAACGTGTAGCATTGGGTGAAGGCACGTAGTAAAAGTTGGGTAAAGCGGATGGAATAGACCGGTCAAGGCATAATGTTGAATAAGGGGGTATGCTTGTTTTTCTTTTGTCAGGAAGCTTGAAGAGAGGAGTCTGTCAAAATGTCGCAGGGCGGCGGCGCATCAGGTGCTCCCAAGAAGGGCCTGACACTCGATGACCTCATCGCGGCCATCGACCAGCATGAAAGGAATCCAAACAATATCCCAAAGGTCGATACTTTCCATTTTTGTGGGGAAAGAGTCTCGGAATGGCTGGAGCGGGTGGAACAAGCTTTGGTCGGGCGGTCGGACATTGTAAAGTTTCAACGCATCCTTCAGTATGTCCTCCACAGCTACCACCAAGAGGTGAAGAAAGTTATAGATGCAGCCCAAGGCAGCTGGGAGAGGTTTAAGGAGAGGATGCAGAGGAAGTACCGCCTGGGAGACGGGTTATTGACTACTGCGGACCTTGAGGCGATGAACAAAGAGGATTTTACGATGATAGGGGCCTTTGTTCAAGAATTTAAGAAGAGGGCGAGGAAGGCCCATGAGATGTCAGAGAAAGCACAGTGCGCCATCTTCCTGGGGCTACTCACGGCATCGGAGGTCGTTGAGTTGACGAGACATGGAGGAGGTAGCACCAAGCTCACCTGGGCCACCATTGATAGAGGGGTGGAAGTGGGATGTTTGGACCAGGTCGAGCAACGTCAGGTTCGCCTGCAAAGGCAGAAGAGAAAGGAAAGAGATGCGACCGCTTCTGGGACCCCGGGGGTAACAAGGATTGTTACAGACGTATTGGCACAGCTAGGGTATGCGACAGAGCCGGTGGTGCAAAGGAGGGTGGTGACGGCTGTCAAAGTGAAAGGAAAGGAGCTGGTGATAGAGGAGGCTGTTCAGGAGGAGCTCTGGGAAGAGGAAGAGTCGGTGCCGCAGCACCTGACGAAGGTCCAGCACAAAGTGCGTAATTTGGCGCAGGGCGGACAGGGATCAGGAAAAGCGCAGGCGCCTCAGGCCCAGGCAGCAGCCCCTTTAAATGTGGCGGCTCCATCATCTAGTACGGGCCCCTCGCAAGGTGGGGCGCCTTCCTACGGACAGTGGCCCTGGCCGGTGATCAATGCAATTGTGCCATGGGGAAGCCCGCCGCCAGTGGCCGGACTGCAAACGAGTATGCCACCACCCATCTACCCCGTAGCCCAGGCCCAGCCTATGGCCCCGCCACCGTCACCTGCTCCCTGTTCACAGGGCAGTGTTGCAGGAGGTGGGAACCGGGGGCAGGACAATCTAGGCAACGGAGGGAGGGGTGGAGGAAGGGGGCGAGGCAGGAATGGCGGCGGAAGAGGGAGGCAATGGAATGGTCAAGGCCAGGGGTACCAAGGCCAGGGGAATGAAGGCCAAGGGTACCAAGGCCAAGGGAGTCAAGGCCAGGGGTACCAAGGCCAGGGGTACCAAGGCCAGGGGAATCAAGGCCAGGCGTACCAAGGCCAAGGGGGTCAAGGCCAAGGGTACCAAGGTCAGGGGTACCAAGGCCAGGGGTATCAAGGCCAGGGGAATCAAGGCCAGGGAGATCAGGGAAGTCAGGGGTATGGAAGACCCCGTTTTGATTGGAGGACGACTATCTGTCAACATTGTGACCAACAAGTCCACACTATGGAGATAGAAATTCAGGAACTCAGGGCATTGGTGGCCAGCCAGGCAGCTATCATCGAGAGCCTGAGGCAGCAAACCCAGGGAAAGGTGGACAAGCCAGAGAGCAGCAGGCAGGGGGAGCAGAGGCAGCCAGGACGGGGATTGCCAAGACAGCCATCTGCAGCAGAGCCTCGCCAGGAGCCACCTATGGGGAGGATTATCCTGGAGCCAGAGGAGGCGAGAACCCAGAGACAGGCGGAGAGAGAGGCATTCGAGTTCAGAGCCCCTATCGAGCTCGCGACACTGCCAGTAGCAGCGGCGGGCCCAGTCGTACCTTTGGCAGTAGAGGAGGGGATGCCACCGTCTAGCAGTGAGCCGGCTCAGGGCTCAGCAGAAGGATCCATGAGCGTGCTCCTTGAGGCGGTGCATACTATGCAGGAGGAGGTGAGCTTGTTTTCACCCGAGCAGAGGATAGAGCAGCCTCTTGAGAGAGAGATGGGGATTGAGGCGGAGGGTGCCATCGGGGGCGGAGTCCAGAGGATGGACACGCCTGAGTATGGACCAGAGGAGATTGAGGAGCAGCCCATGACAGCGCCAGGAGAGACACTCGAGAGGAGACCTCAGAGGTTGGACACGCCTGAGTACGTCCCAGCGACAGAGGATTTGAGGAGCAGACTGGGATCTTGGGCTACTGGATCTGGGTCTGGGGGACCGATTCCTAGAATGGGGCAGCAGGAGGTCGTTAGTACCGCAGCTCCTGGGATAGAGCAGCAAGGGGTTGTCAGTACCTTGGTAGGATCTCCTTCATCACCACCTCCTCAGCCCAAGAAGAAGAAGTTCAAGAGGAAGGTCGATCAACTATGTTTCTACTGCAAGAGGGACGTATATCATGCTCTGGACTGTCTCGAGTTCCTTGAGGATAAGGCAGCAGGGAAGGTCTCAAAGGTAGGAGATAAGATGTATGATAGACAGGGTAGGGTAGTAGAGAAGTCCGCAAATAGACTTAGGGCTCAGTTATATAGGCAAAACCAGGAGGAGTTGAGGAGGTAGGGCCGGTTTGTCTATATAAGTGGGCGAGTATCTTGTGAGGCATCAACTTAGATTCTGTGTGATACCCTCTTAGATTTAGAGGACCTTTTGATGATTGCTACTAGTCTAGATCTGAACTTTAGTGTTCCTACTGAGATGGGGTCTTGAGGATCAGGGTGATTTAGATAAGGCATGTATATATTTAGGTAGCCTACGCCCTGGCTTTTGAGAGATAGATCTGACATGTATTCTAGGGGAGTTGTCAGTGCGGGTTTGGAGTGAGTTATGATTTGGAGACATTTTTTCTGTGTGAGACATTTTATTTGCCTGGGTGTATATTATGATGAGGTTTCTTTTAGGGACCATTCTTATATGTGACGATCATTTGTCTCTCTCACATGTGTGGTTGTACTCTGATGAATGATGAGTTTGTGTGGACAATGTGTGAATATGGTTGTAAGCAAAACTGTCTACTCCACGGTATACTTGTGCGATCTGCCCACGGGCAGCTGATAGGGAAGAGTATAAGGGGAGGAAGTGCATCCCGTTTGTGAAAGGTTGTGAGAATTTTGAAAATTTATGAGCCCAGGAGGCTCAAAATGCTTACCATGTTGATTATTGATTGCTTAAGTTGTGATGAGGACCCATAAGATGATCTCTCAGTGATGTTCTATTTTATGATGGGACCCCCTTTGATTTTTTAGCAGGGAGATGTGTTAAAATGTTTTGTGATGTGGCGAGACCCCTCGTGATTTTTGGAAGAGGGGGTGTTTTGTTTATGATGAGAACCCTTTGGATTTTTGGAAAAGGGGATGTGTTGTTGTTGTTGTTGGAAGACTCACCTTCAAAAGTGAGTAAACTGATTTATGGCATGGTGGGTTGTCTGATGAGTGATAAAGTCTGACGAAAAAGAGTCACCTTTGTTTGGAATGTTTGAGAAAGTCGCAATGAGTGCAGGGCGAGAGATGTCTCAGGGTGGGTGGCTGCTGACTCTGATCAAGTCAGGGATCACGGTCTGGTGGATTTAGCGGTGATTTTGTTTGTAAGCGTGCGAAGGATGCCATGCCTAGTGAGGGAGGGTTGGTAAATGCCTTCGGACCCCTGCGTATTGCACAGTGGGCCACTAATTTTGTTTTGCGACGCCCGTCTAACCACTGGTGCTAATCCTGAGACATATTGAAGAAAGGTCAAGCTAACGGAAAAGAAGTTAGTACCTCTAGAGCGTAACCTCATTGGATGGCTGCTAGCCGGCGCAACCTGGCTGCGGGACCGTGTGGGTAAGAGTTTAAGGGGGGGGTGCCCACCCCAGTGAAATTACTCCGCGGGATAGTGAAGGTTGAGATTTTTTGGGGGGCGAATCCTGATTGAATGTTTATCAGGAGAAAACCTATCGTTGCATGACCAACGAGGGTACTGTTGTTAAATAACAATGCGGTGGGCCATAGTCCGGGTCTGATTAGCCAGGCTATGGTGGGCCAAGGTGGAGACCTAGCCTTTCTGTACTGGACTGCAGAAAGAGCTGAGCGGATATCAAGTATACATATATACTTATGTGTATTTGATTGCGAGAGATTTTGAGAAGGAAGGCAAGAGTGTCTTCAAAAGGTCTCGATTAAGGCCCGCGTCCCTAGTTTTTGCCAGGACTAGGAACACCCAACGAGAAGCCGAAGGCTGTCTAGGACCACGGAGAGGACGATTGGGAAGGTCTTTGGAACTTATGCGGTCAGCGTCCCAATTTCTGGGCGGTAAGAGGCCCGGGTTATAAACCTGGCAGCATATAGTTATGAAGGTATGGTTTGATGGAGGCCTCTACCCTGTGTTTGTCGGCTAATCGGATTGGCTCGTCTTTCGTCAGCATTTGGAGTCTGGATGAATTCATAGTTTTCTGATTTGGCGAAGCGACGGGGACGTCGCTTAATATGGTCCGATAAGTTGTCGCCGCGAATACCCTTACAAGGCTATCCGCCCTGGTTTTTGCAAGTGACAGAAAATAGTTTTGGTTTAAAATTTAAGTATACCGTGCTAGGCGCGGCTACATATGTAACTTACGTTGACAGGAGGGTTGACTATAATAGAGAGTGCGTGGGCGCGCAGGTTTAAGGCACGCGTGATTCTTTTCTGTTGTTGATCATAAAGCCGGCACGGACGTCGGTCGTATTGTTTAATGATATTATTAATACCTTTTTATTTTTGATTAAGTAGGAACTGGAGATATTTCCCTTTGATTGGTGTGTTGGCTGAGGCGAACGCTTTGTGTGAGGACGACGGCGACAACGGCGACAGTGTGACTGTGGTAGGTCTCGGCACACGGAGGGGCGCGAGTGGCGGCTGTGGTACAGCTTTGGTAAGTCGGCGCAGACGCTGGGCGGCCGCGCGCAAGGTTGTAGGCGGAGATGAGGCTCAGGCCAATTTCCCTGGCCCTGAGCGCAGCGCAGCGCCGCACCGCCTTATATGGCACTCGGCGTGTATTGGTCTCAGGCTGGTTCCGGTATCGGACTACTATTATGAAGGTTTGGGGATCGAGGCCAGCGAATGTCGGCGCAGCAGCGTCGGAGCGCTATGGAGAGATCCGAGGGGTTGAGGGTCCGACGGGGCTATCCCCTTTTGGTTTTGTTAACAAGCGCGGCGACAAGCCCGACCCACAGGACCAGTGAGGCTTAGTAGTTCCCGCACCCTGCTTAGAGATTTCTATTTATAGTAATTTATTTTATCTTTGTTTTTTTTATATTTACCTATTATTTCTATTGGTATTTGCGGTCCCATTTTGGTTCGGGATGCGGTACCGCGACTGGCAGTCCACGTCTTAAAGAACCGCAGGCAGGGGTACCACCGCGGCTAAGTCCTTCGGGACATCTGTTAAAATTGGAACGATACAGAGTAGATTGGCGTGGCGCCTCGGCACCGGTAAAGGCTATAAAACGTGGGCCGGCCGACAACTAGAGCTTTTCTGAGAGGCGGGGGTTGTCGGACCACGCGATGGAAAGCGGAGCGGCCAGGGTTGTCGGACCGCGGGCTGTGCTGGGTACGGACAGGCCGGGCAGCAGCGGGGACGACCCGAAGCAAAGGCGGTGGTCGGGGCGCAGCGGAGCAGTGGATGGACTAGCGCTGAGGTGGAGGCCCGCAGCAATACTGACGAGCAAATCGTTCGTCGGGCTTGGATATAGGGACGAAAGACTAATCGAACCATCTAGTAGCTGGTTTCCTCCAAAGTTCCCTCAGGGTGGCAGGCGCTGTCGGGCAGGGCCGCTGCGCTAAGGTGTCGAGCACTGCGTAGGCAACCATAGTTTGGGCAGTGGGTTGCGTCGTGGAGCAGCGAGTGGGCCAGGATACGTGCGGGGTACCAATGAGCCGACGGGCGGCATGGCGCTGTTGGCCAGGCAGCGCAGCGTTAGACAGCAGCTGACGGAGGAATAGCGCTGTGAGACTGGGCACTGCAGTAGCGGCTAACGCAGGAGTGCCGAAGGCAGCAAGGCAACGGAGGAGCCGTAGGAAGGGGGGAAATGGACCTAGACAGGCAGGCGCGCTAGGTGCATTTAGAGGGCAACAGAGCTAGGAGTAGAGCAAGCAGCGGGCGGATGACCGGGAGCCAAGGCAGCAGGATGGCGGAAGTAGGAATAACCCGGGTGAACCTGGCCCGGACTTCCGCCCGGGTGCATTCACGTGGAGATGGCGGAAGGGTGACCCAGGCGCTGTAGAGAATGGGTAGCGCACTCGATTCCAGGAGGAGAGTCGAAATCGGGGTTCACGAGGGCTGCGACCGCGGCTATGAGGTCAGTTTTAGATGATAGTTAGTAAGATAGAAGAGACGAAGAAAAATGGGTGCGCGGGGATATCGGGACATGGCGGAGTTAGCAGCGGGGAAGACCGAAGCTACGTCCGATTTATGATGGAATCGGGTGAGTTATAGTGCTAATCGGGGGTTCTCCATCATTGCGAGTACAATGGCGAATTCAAATCTAGGCTTAGTTCTAGTATGGAGTTAGTATAGGAGGTGTTAGTGAGAAAACCGGTGCGCGGAGTGACCGGGAAGAAAGGACAAAATAAAAAAAATAAAAAAAAAAGAACCTGGACGCACTTTGCGCCCGGGGCATTCGACGAAAGCTATGGTGAAGCGTGGCGAACGAGAGGGAAAGAAGTTCGTTTTCGCCCGTTCCTCACCGGAATCAGGCGAGGTAGAGGTCTAGATGGGGGTTTTAGCAAAGGGCGAACGCAATGGCGATGTTAGTTTCAGAAGAAAGTCCGCAGATTAGGGAGTTAGTAGAAAAAGTGAAGTACGTAGAACTATGGAGGGAACGGGAAGAAGAGGAAAAGGAAAATGTACAGTGCAGTTAGTCACGAACAGGATCAGGCGTAGGAGGAGGTGATTCTAGGGTTCTGACCCCGGGCAACCATCGTGGTGAAGTTAGTTTGGGAAGGGAGTCAGTAGAGTAGGAGATAGAGGAGGAATGGACTGCGCGGAGGAGTGAGGGAGAGAGTGAATGAACTTAGAGAGGGCTAAAAGCTAGGTGCATTCGGGAAAGGTAGGAAGGAGGGAGTACGCACCTGGTCGGGTTCTTGTAGAAGATTCGATCGAATTTTGCCCATTTCATTCGATGAGGTTGCGCGAGGTAGTGGGGAGAAAATAAGCCGAGGGGCCGGAGACTTACCTGTTGACCAACAGATGTGGCTCAGCGTGCAGACGGAAGCCACGTGGTTGAGCACCACCGAGAGGCAGTTCATGACTCTACCCCTTCGGCGCATTCAGGTTCGCGTATCCGGCCAAAGAGGGGGGGGTCTAAATGCATGAAAGATCAGTAAGGAAGGAAAATGATGATGTGTGGGTACGTACCTGGTTGGACGTGAGTGTGAGGCGAGGAGCCTGGGTGGCTGTTTGAGGTCCACTGCTGGGTTCTGTTGAAAGACATCGGACTGAGGGCCGTATCTGAAGGTGGCTTGGAAGGTGGCGAGCCATCTGTGGAGGGTGAGAGTTCAGGGGGCGGGTAGGCAGGCGGCAACGCTGCTCCTCCTTACCTGCAGGCATCACTAACCCGTGTAGTACCAGGTTAACCGCGAGAGTGCAGACTTATCCGAGGGTTGGAGAAGTAAGGAGTAAGACCGCAGATTGACTGGGTACGGCTGATCAGCGACTGTTACTCAGTTGCTTTTCGCAGAGCAGCTGCATAGATCATGGTTGGGGATGGCTCACGAATTGCGGTTGTGCCTGAACAACGTGTGAAAGAGAAATATAGTCCGCTGTGGGCTGAACACAGACTACAGTCGTGAGTGGTTGTCGACAGTGTACGAGTGGCCGCTGTTGCTGCGGGCTGTTGATGTGGGTGACTGTGATTGCTGATTGTTGACCATCGTCGGGGACTGCTGCTGCCCGCCGATTAGTGTTGTGTACCACTGCATATTGTCGTAGGAGGTGGCCGGTTGTTACAGGCCGCGGGGCAGCGGGGATTGGGTAAAGGAGGGCATTGTTGTGAGATGGGCGCTCGTCAGGAGAGTTGGACTGACGTTTTGACTGCGGTTTGATCGAGTTGTTAAGCTTTGGACGCCATTGTGTGGCCCTCAGGCGATCCAAGATTACAAGGCCCTTTCTTGCGAGACTGAGAGCACCATTCTTGGATTTGAGAGTCTCACACTTTTCTTTTTCTATCCTTCTAACTCTAAGTCTAGTCCTGTTCAGAGAGGAAGGCGGCAGGCGGGATTGCAACCCGTAGGACCGCGTCAAGACTTTGTGAGGAGTCCACCCACCGATTGAGGGAGCTCTGCCGGAACTCAGGAGGGGTTCTGGAGGCAGAGAACCTTCAGATAAATCATCTTCATCCGTACAGCCTACTACTACCCATGTTTGCCTATATCCCTGTAGTATGATTGTCGTATGCATGTGTTGTCCCTATGATTATTGTTTTCTCTTCAGGACCAATCAGACTGACWGGAAAAAATGTGTGAGAGTGAAGMCTAAGTTTCKACTTTGTTCTGATTGAAAGSAGAYTAAGGATGAACTGGGGGAAGGTGGGAGGAAGGTARAMTGCATGCGTTTGACCGGGTCAACCAAAGCCTGAGCATTGTTTCTACTGTGAATGGCTCAGGGCTATGTTTATTTGGCTGTTTTCAGAAGGACCAGACATTGTTTCTACTGTGAATGGCCTGGTCGCTGTGTTTATTTGATTGTTTTATGGGGAACCAGGCATTGTTTCTAGTGTGAATGACGTGGTTACCTTAGTTAACTATGAGGGTTTGTCTGATTGAAAGGGTTTAAATTCTTGTTTATTTTGAGGGAGGATTTTTGGTCTAAGGCTAAGCATTGTTTCCATGGTGAATGGTTTAGCCTGAAAACCACGCACATAAATTAAACTAAGTATAAAGGAAAGTACTTTATGTATATTTGCATGTGAACTGGCAGTTGGGCATTGTTTCTACTGTGAATGGTCCAGCGTTAAGCCATATCATTAAGAAGAGAGAAGGGAAAATATAGAGTATAAATGGAAATAGTTTAGGGCAAGTTGAACATTGTTTCTACTGTGAATGGTTCAGTCCCCCGCCCATATTTGTCTTTTCTTTTTAACAAAGTCTGAGAAATGTTAAAACTTTGGATATTAAATAGTTCAGGGCGACTAGGCATTGTTTCCATGGCGAATGGCCTAGTCATCTGCCCAAAAGAAGAAAGAAGTAGTTGTGCAACCTGTTCGTATATATCATAAAGACAAGTTTTGCATTGTTTCCATGACGAATGGTCCAGCTCTATCTCTTATGTAAGATGGGTATAAGGATTCAAGAACTTGAAGATTAACGAACTATTTGTATGGAATGAACTTGGGATGGTGAAGGTACTTACATTTCGTGGTTTAGTTTGCATGTGACTGGAGAGGATGACTAGTTTTTTTAGGTTTTATTTTTTTAGGTAGTCGCTTTAGTTGCTCGCTACGTGCTAGAGCCATAGGAGTTGGTGTCAATTCCTACATTTTCTGTAATAATTTTTTCTTACTTAGGTTTATTCCTGCATTTTCTGAGATTTTTTCTTATACTTGGCTTTGTATAAATCTTGGCAAGCTATTTTTCCTACGGTAAGCGCTGCCGAAATTTCTATAAATCCAAGAAGTTAGTCAACTTTTGACTTGTCAGAGTTCAACTTGTCTTTTCCATATATCTGGCTTAGTTAAAATTTGGGAAGTCTCATTTTCTAAGGGGAGTGCTGCCCAAATTTTTGCTAATTTAGGGAGTTAGACAAAAATTAAACTTTGGGAAGCCGACGTTACTTTCAAAATCTGAACTTAGCCTTGTATAAAGTTTGGAATAACACTTTTCTAGAGGAAGTGCTGCCAAAATTTCTACAAGTTTA
>BFEA01000337.1:46890-59931 GCA_003427395.1 Chara braunii
GTCCGTGTCCGTCATACTAATCGCTCCTTTATATTCTTTTAGAATTTCAGCGATTAGGTGATGGATCTCATCAGGTACGTATTGGGGCACGTGCACTTCGTACAACTCATCCCATATCCGTACATCGGCATGTTTCGTACTCACCCGCTTAGTGCTTTCGGGTGGGGGCGCTGAAATAAACGAATTATCCGATCGCCTAGAGAATACCATGGCCATCATTGGTGCGTCTTGCTCTCGAATGGCCACGTGTTCCTCTGGTGTTACTCCGTCTCGAATGTCCTCCCATGGCACGGGTTTCGTTGCGATTTTGATTCTGAGCTCAGTTTTGAGGCGCTCAAGGGGTTCCAAAGAATTGGTATCAAAAAAGATCGTGGGAGATGTGTGATGTCGCAAAAGTGTTTTTTGTCGTTATACCGTGCGAGGAGAGGGGAGATACCTTCGTACAGGGTTCGAGGGGGTTCCAGAGAATCGATCATCCTCGAAATCCGTACGAGGGGTTCACCCATAATCATTGCTTGCGTTCTTTGTAGATTTTGGTCAGTCCAGCTCACTGGTTTGCATTTGCTCGTTGCACAGGGTAATGGATACGCTGTTGTGCCATCTCCAGGATCACTGGATCGTCCTCGTCACTGCTGTCTGTGTCCTTCGGAGATTGCTCACCGTTAGCAGAGCTATGGCAGGTAATCACGCGAAGAGTTGCCATCACTGGGGAAACTCTCGGGGTTTCGTTAGCCGTGGTTCGAAGAGTCAGTCTCATAGGTACAACATAGGGTTTTCCTCCTGTGTTTCGGAGGACAATCGATCGTCTCTCGAAGTCTTGATTGGCTTGTAAGGCCACCAGGGCGAGAAGGCCAAAAAGGACGTCGTAAGTACTTACGTCTAACACTACGACATCTCCCAAAACATGCACTTTCCCTAATCGGAAAGCAACATTGGTCATCCGTCCCACCGTTTTAATCTTCTCTTCATCGGCTGAAACGAGCTGTTCTTTTTCGGTAAGCATGATTAGATCGTTCTTTCTTCCTGCCCTTTCAACTACCCGTAATGAGATAGCTAGGACAGCGGCCTCGGAATCAATGAGATAGCGTTGTACGTGATTCCCCATACTTCAATTCCGCATTCTGCGGATTTCCATGGAATTGGTTTAATCCTTAGGAAATTATCATCTTTCTGGATTAATCCTAGCCGTATCGCATCTGAAGTAACCGTTGCATTTTCAAATGGCGTAGGATTTTTTGCTTTTGTGCTCGCTGTTCGGGCAAGGGCGAATCGTTTCCGATTCGCCTTTCAATGTTGCAACATCCGTTCGTTGGCTTGTTCCGATATAGAGAGTAGATGACTGATCGGAAGAGGAATCCGATGATCCAAGGCTCGAACGATGTTCAAAACATCGATCTCTCCAGTGACGAAAGTGGGTCCTCCGGACTCCATTTCCCCCTGGAGAAGGTCGCCACTTCCCTTTGTTCTGGCGCGGGTCTTATTGTTCCAATCATCCCAAGCCTCGGGTAACCAAGCGTTACATACTGATCCAATGGAATAAGCTCAGCGGTTTCCTCCATTGTAGCTAACACGCTTCCTCCTCCTTCCATTTCTTCCATTAATGCTCCTACACGTCCAAGCCTGTTAGCAATCGGAGCTGCTGCTACCGGCGCAGCCCCGACTCGTGGTTGTGGGGGTCGATGAGGGCAATCCCGGGCTATGTGTCCTGGTTGATGACACGTGTAACAAACATTCAAGTTGCCAGGGATCCCTGCGGGAGGCGGTGCCGGAGCCAATCCGTGTTGAATCGGGGCGGCACGCACCGCTATTGGTCGCATCGACCTCATCATTGCCTCTATTCGAGCGTTGTGTTCCCGCTGTTCCTTTTTTCTTTCCTGGATCAGAGTGATGAGTGTTTTGGTTAGCTCCAATAAGGCGAAGGAGTCATTCGGCCGTGGGGGACTTTCGATCGAAGGCGGGGGTGCTATCATTACAGGAACGGGCATGCTGGTGATCACACTCGGGACCGGTCGTTTGGGACTAATCTGTTCTAGACAGGTGACGAGACTTGACACAAACCCCATCTTTTCAAATTTGTTCTGTAGTGCAGCCAACTCAGCTTTAGCTCTCGCTAATTCGAACGAGTCTCCTTCTCTAGGATAGTCTTCCCCTTCTAGGAAACTCGCAGCGAACTTTCGTTCCATTTCCTCTGCGGCTGCCATGATCTGTTGCAGCGTGTGGTTGATGGGGGAGAACTGTTTTCGCAGTTTCGCCCTCATCGTTCGGCTGCGAAGTCCGTCGATGAACAAATCTCTGCCTACCAGTTCGCCTATTTCCGTTTTTACGAACATTCGATAGAATCGGTTTCGGTACTCAGTGACAAACTCGAGGGGTTTTTGAACTTGGTCTTTAATCATAAAAAGAGCCTATTCCGAGCGAATGTAATCGAATCGATTCAAGAAATCTCGCTCGAATGTCGGGAGATCGACCCATACATAGGTGCTAAACCAGTGATGGGCATCTCCTCCCAACCGTGCGGGGATATTTACCTTCGCCTCGTTGTCATCGTACTGTTGAGTTCGGAGCGTGGCCAGCCATGCCCCAGCGAGATTATGTGCAGGGTCGAATAGATAAAGATCGGGTGGCGTCATGGGAGCCTGTGCTCGTGGTGGAGGTTGATTAGGATTCTGTTGTGGATTCGGATTCTGTTGGGGGTTCTGTTGATTAGCGTTCATGTTGACTGCCAGTCGAGCCGTAGACCGGCTTTTGGTGACGACGGGGTCGCGTCCATGCGCGTTCCGTGGTCGAGGTCGTCCTCTGTTAGCCAGATCGCCCAGCTATGAATCCTAGAACCCTGCCACGTGTCGGGCTCCGATACCAACCTCACGCCCGGTGCGACTTCCTGATCGGATTGGGATTTGGGCCTGGAAGTGCGAAAAGGGGTGTGCCAAGGATTTTTGGGAAAGTGGGGGTGGAGTCCCAGGTCGGAATTGAGATCTCCTGTGGCAAGGGTTCAGGGGCATAGGTGCAATAGGGCTAAGGGGCGGGTTGCTTCCGGTCTGATGGCGGTTGATGTCGTGCAGTCATAAAGCAAATGGCATGCATGGTGCGTCAAGGGCCGTCTGATCCGTTTGTCTTGGTGACGGCGGTTCGGGAGAGGCCCGTTCGGGAGGGTTGCGATTCCTATGAGTCGGACCTTCGGGTGCAGACATGTGGCGTCTATGGCCGCGCGTTATGGTTAGGCCCCATAATTCCAAGGGTTCGGTGGGGGCTGCGTCGTCTGCAGTTTCTGCACGGCGTGCGGGGCCAGTACGGGGCGATGGAATTCCACGGTACCACCGTGAGTTGGTGATACGGGAGGAGAAGACGGAAGGGAGGAAAATTGGTAGCGACAACAACAAAGTCGGGGGATATGAAGTATTGCGTGTTATACGTAGTTGGGTAATCGGGACACTTTGGATCGCTGGTCATGGCACAACGAAACTCTCTGGGGCACAATCGGTTCTCGGTTAGGCAGGGAAATTCTGGGCGTCTCTGCCTTAAGATATTCCCTTACCCAAGGTTCGAAGTACTCTGAGTCCCATGTGTACGTCATTTTGTTATTGCGGCGTAGTGGAAGCCTTCCGCTCGCATCTAACTGACAAGGGGATTTCCCGATATGATATCGGAAATTCCTATCAGCGTAGGTGCGTGAAAGATGGAAAATTTCCCCTGCCTACCGGAGGTGCCCGGTTCGTTAATGATCACGAATTGCTGCGCGTGGATACATGTAGGCTTCGCAAGTCAGATCTCGCTTACACGTATCCCCGCGGGGTGTTCGCTTGCACCCGAAAAAGGTGAGAGTTTAACTCTTCATGCAAAATCGGCACGTGTCATGGACAACGACNCGCTTACACGTATCCCCGCGGGGTGTTCGCTTGCACCCGAAAAAGGTGAGAGTTTAACTCTTCATGCAAAATCGGCACGTGTCATGGACAACGACCCGACGATCTAATCACTCTGTGATCCCACAAGCAATCATGTCCGAGCATGCAAGGTGTCATTACACATCAGTCATTGCAGCAACATCTACTAACAACGGACACATCAGTCATCGCAGCAACATCTACTAACAATGGATCAAAGTGACAAGCAATGATGATAGCTAGGCAAAAACAACAGACATATCATTCATTCATCGCAAAACAACATCCATGCAATCAAACACTCAGTAGGAAGGATTACAACTAATTACAGGTAGACACAGGCTGAAGCCGAGACAAAAATGCCGAAAGCAAAAAACTGGCGAATCACCCGAAGCCGAGATCAAAATTTATATACAAAAGTTGGGAGGGAAAGACAAAGAAAATTGCAAATCCACGTCCATTGACCTCAGCTCTCTCCTTCTCTCTCTCTCTCTCTCCGATGCGGACAGTCCGTCGTCACGCACCATCCCACGAAGTTGTCACCCCGCTTAGTCCTCCAGCACCCGTCAGGTTCGCCGGCGCGCTACAGTCCGTCGTAGCCCCACGCATCAACCCCGCGCATTTGGCACCAGCTCGTCGGTCCCGACTCCCACTTCAACTCACCTCTTATCTCGCTCGTGAGCCGACCCTCACTGATCGCGCTACCCCGAGCTTCCAACAGCTGGTTAAGAGAGCTATCTAATCGCGCAGCCGGAATTTATAGCGTGCATGCATGCACGAAGAACACGGGATTGCAAGGACTTAGAAAGGAGTTCAGGGGAGGGAGCGCCTGTGTTCTGCATGGCCAGATCGCGGCGTGGGGGGCGTAGCCACTCTCCACGCGCGCATTGATCCGAGCATGCAGGCCGCGGGCTAACTGGGCATAGCAAAAGGGGAAGAGAGAGCGGGAAAGACAAAGCCCAAGAAGAAAGATACAGTTACAATGGCGCCCGCCCAAAATTACAGTTACTTGCAAGATTAAGGGCGCCGACTAATCAGAGCTCCGTTGCAGCCGCAAAAAGAAGTGCGCGAGCAACAAGGCTGCGCGCGGCAAAAGAAATCCTAAATTCCTAAATTCCTAGCTGATGCAAAAAGAACTTTTAATAAAATGCAAATTCCGAAAAGAAAGTCTGAAATTCTGAGAGCCGTCAAGGCTCGACAAGATTCAAAAGGGAAAGAAAATTTGAAGCAAAATTCCCGCGCGATCTCCGCGCCTAAAACCCGACAACAGAACAAGAAAGAAGCGGCGTCAACCATGATTAATCGTGCCTTTGTCGGCGCGATAGCCACTCAATCGGCCATCTCGGGACTTGCCCGGCCCTGAACCCAGCCATTCAGAAAAGAAGCGATGCAAAAAAGACGAAGAAGCAAGGACACCAATGCAATTTCCCTTCGATTCCGATCTCCCGTAATTGGCCCAACCTTCCCATCTTAGGACCCCTCATTGTCATCGCGCAGAAAAATCGTGCGGAACAGAAATTGGTTCGTCACAGGCTGATGTTGTTCCTTTAATTTTCTGAAGGTGATGACCCATGGTCTGTTTTGTCTGGTGGACGGTGAGGGCGTGGAAAAAGGTGGGGGTATGCACTCATGGTCTGTTTGGTCTGGTGATATTCTTTCTATGCCAATTATTATGGGATGGTTCATGCGTCTCATGGGAAGATTTAATGCGCTTCTCCGGCACGAACAAAGCACCAATGGCCCTGGCGTTCTCGCCTGGTCAACTTTCTATGCCGAGGCCCAGGCCCTGGCTATTGCTAAGTTCGTTTGAAAAGAGCATGAACCTGGACATTGTTACAGCCAGGTTCCTGGTGGTCTTTTTCTTTTCCTTGACCCAGGGCCAGGCCTGGTTAATGCTATGTGCATTCTAAGAGAGAATGAACCTTCCCATTGTTATGGGCATGTTCAGCCTTTTAAGCATGAACATGGCACAGAAAGAGGCCTGATCGTGAGTTCTGGCCTAGTCTTAGCCCGTAAAGCACCTGTTCACCTGAAAGCTGAACTGACAAGGTCAGAATAGGCCAGTGTATAAACGGGCTTAGCTCAGTTGGTACACCCATAAACTGTTGAAATGCAGATGTGAGTTGGGATCCAGATGGAACCAGACGAACGAAATTTACACATGGCCTTGGTGTCGATTGTGCATTGTGGTATATAAGGGTGCAGTTTCAAATCTTTATCCGCGCCCGACACATTTGGCCGGCGGGCGTTGACCGATGCAGGCTAGTGTGTACACCGAGCAACGCAAGTGGTCCCGGCAGGCGTCGACCGATGCAGGCTAGTGTGAACACCGAGCAGCGCAAGAGGTCTGATGTTCGAGACCCGACCGCCTGCAGGTGTTTCACGATACAGCTCTGAACTGTGGGATCCAGCTGTTGTGGCACGATACAGCTCTGAACTGTGGGATCCAGCTGTTGTGGCTACCACATTGGAGGCTGCCCCCCTTGGGCGTGCCACATGGCATTGCCCCACGTGGGTTGTTGGAGAGCATCACTTGTGCCCCCTCTTGGGTTGTGCGGGGTCATGGGGGCATGGGGTGAGGGGAGGGGTGGGCTCGGTGGGGAGAGTTAGGGGAGAGAATGCCAGGGTTTGCCGTTCTAGCAGGCCTACCACAGTCTCATTCGGTGGCAGGTGACAGGGTGGGATGACACCTCCCAGCAGGGCCCCTTGAGGGACTCTGCCACCTGAGTTCGAGTACGGCTTATTCCATTGCTGGCGACCGAGTAGCACCGTTCCCGGTTGATACCTCCGTGTGTGTGGTCAAGGCCGTGGGGTCTGGTCTGGAGTGTTGTCTGTGTGTGGGTGGGCTCACTGTGCCACAGGAGGCTGAACTCGGTGCGTCAACCCTCCTGGCGGACATCCTCCCCTCGCACCTTCCCTGACAACCCTCACAACCTAAAAAAAACAAAATAAATAAAATAAGATACTGAATTACCTAGGGGGGGCAGTTAGTTTCATGATGATATCTCAAGGCTGTCGCTTTTTTTTTTAGGCCACTTCAGCTTCCTAGTCATGACCAAAATAAAAATAACTCTTTCGTGGCTGGACCAATGAAAATGAAAAGGACATCCTGCCGACGAAACCACACAGTCAGACAGTTTCAACAGGCAAAGGTGGCACATTGCGTATCAGCTTCCTGGTCATGATGATATCTCAAGGCTGTTGCCCGTTATACCGGTAAGAGCTTAACTTGGGCAAGTGGAATGCAGACTTTGCCCAATGCCTAGATGCAGTGAAAGCCAAAAGATCTGTCCCTCTCCCCACGACCATGTCACTCTCAGAGGTCAGGCCCAGCCGCATGCCATGTGAGAGCGAGTTCATGTCCATTGAGGGCTGCCACCCCCTCTTCCCCAACTGTTTTTTTGGAGGAGGATCCCAAGTGTTTTTCACAAAACATTTTGGTGCCCCAATATTGCTCTTGGAAGACGCAGTTCACGTGTCATGGGAACCATCTTTCAGACCCCTAAAGACCAGAAAATAAACTGGCCGTTTCACACTGGGACTGGTGGATGGTGGCAGAGTCACCAAAGATTATGAAGTTTTGTTCATGGTCTCCAGTTTGAACAGCGCTTTTGGGCACGAAAGATGCTTCCTTCTCGTGAAGGGTACCTCCCCTGTGCTCCTTTATGAGTGACAACCGGCATGGAATCCCCCTGGAGGCTGAGGGATAATGGTAACTACCAGTGTTCCTTGGCATCTGACAGACAAGGAATGTCAAATGCCATTGGAAAGGATTGTGTCCCTAAATGGAGATGTGACCAATCTTTCTGTTGCAGTGCAGATCAACTGTCGAATGACTTGGGAAAAATTGTGGGAATGTTACGTCTTGTTTTTGTATCCTTTGAACTTTGATTTTGCAGAAATTATGATTTGCAGGACATATCTGCCCACTATCATGGTTGTATGAATTTGCAGAAGTCCCTAGCGTGAGTTTTTTGCCCCTCGATAAGAGTTGGTAGAAATTTGATTGTAGAAGTTCCAATTGAACCAGTTAAATTTCTGGGACAGGTCCTTTTCTGTGTTCAGAATGTAGGCAGCAGTGTGATAAAATCGGATTTTTTCACACTTCCCTTGAAAAAAGCAATGCTAACAAGCTAAGTGGCCGTAAGTTTGCTTTGGCAATGGCTGGAACGATGCAAAATCAGGCATGGACCCAGACGGAATTCGTGCGCCGTTGCATTGCCCGAATTTGCGAATTTGTTGGTGTTAGGTTTCATCACCACAAGATAGTTGTGAAATAGTAACGTTGTGAGGCCTCTAGTGGGAATGTGGACAAAACGCCATATGTCCTACCCACCAATTTGTTTTCCTCGTGTTTTTTTTTTTTTTTCCCGTTTTTGCAAGATTTGTGCATTTCCACTGGAACTCCGTGCTGAGCACCCTCGAAAATTGTGCAGGAGCACGCGGGCCACAGAGCACCAAACCTGAAGTGCTTGTGAACTTCTCCTCCAGAGCGCATCTGACATCTCATGAACTCGTTGATAATCTCCATTTTTCCGAGGCTGTAGGAGTTGGGGCCAGTGCATTGATTGGCTGGAAATGACTCTGATCAATTCTATTTTTGGTGCTTCCACTGTGTACTCTCCTCAATTTTCAAGGCGGGTCTAGTCCCTTAATTTTCAAGCGCCAACTTTGGTGATTTTTTGTGCTCAGAAATAATGAAAAAATATGAAAATCTCGAATTTGTGATCTTTGCAGGGAAAATACCAGGACAAAAAAAAATAAAAATGGATCATGGAATAAATGTCGCGCCGATTCCTCACGTTTTCCATTTTTGCTGCTCTGCCACGTGTGGGCCAACAGGAAAAGTATGCCAACTTCAGCGATTTTTCATGGTCAAACAAATGTGTCAAGAAATCTGAAAATTGGAGGGTCCATAGATTTGGTTGTGATCTTTCCAGGAAAAGTATTTTTAAAATATAAAAAGTAGTCTTAATTGTGAAATAAATCGCAGCGCTAATTTGATGCATTTTCCATTTTTGCCACTCCCCTGGTTCTCCCCACTGTGCTACCGGTAGCCCTCTTCCACGTGTGCTACTACCGGTCCCCTCGATTAAGTGTGTATTTCAACAGTTCAGGGGTGTACCAACTAAGCTAGGCCCGTTGGTCCGATTTATCGTTTGTGAAGTTCTCGGGCAATTCAACACGATTTTATTCTTTCATGAACATCTTTTGCTAGCATGTTAGTCAGGGGTGTACCAATAGAGGAAAAGTTCCTGATTAACTTCTTGATGTAAAAGGTCAACCCCATGAAAGTTCTGATGTCCCTTACAATCATTCCGTGACAACAACCACTTTAGAGGCATGAGGAGATATACCATTTGCAGAAATCAGATGGCCTAAGTATCAAACAAAGGAAAGACCAAAATATGATTTTTATGTCCAGTTTATATTTACGCTGTTTCAGAACCTGCATAACTTTCCTGAGATGGTATGCATGTTCCTTGGCATCTTTGTTGAACACTAGAATGTCATCCAGGTACACAACCACAAAGCAGTCAAGGGTATGAAAATCTTATTCATTTCAGTTTGGAATATCCCTAGTGCATTGCACGAGCTAAAATGCATGGCCAAGAATTCAGAGGGGCCATACCGGGTCTTAAAGGCTGTCTTGTTCACATCCTCTTCAGCCATTTCGATTTGATGATACCTCACTTTCAAATCAATTTTGCAGAAGACTTTGCGGCCTTGCACCATGTCCAACATATTATTGATCCTAGGTAAGGGCTCTGAGCTCTTCCTAGTGATCTTGTTCAGACCTCTATAGTCTATGCACATCTTAAGTTCACGATTTCCCTTTGGAACAAAGGGAATTAGTGCCCCATACTCGGATGAGCATGGCCTGATCCACCCTTTTTCAATTAAAGACTCCAACTGTTTCCTTAGCTCATCCAATTCAGCGGGTGACGTTTTGTAGACTCTTCCTTTGGGAGGGATAGTGTCTGGCAAAATCTGAATGTGATGCTTGGTCTGCCTATGGAAGTCCACTAGGTCTCTAAGCCAGATCAGGAAACTCATCAACCGTTTGCTCAATGGATAAGTCAATTTGAGAAGAGGATGCCTCTCGAGTTTCAACCTATTTGAGTGACATAAGCCACAAACGATTCTCATGGTCAGACTTCTTAGACAACTCGTAAAACTCCTTGGCTTTCAGGTAGTAACTTGTCTTAGTTTGATGATCTGTAGCTAAGACACATTGTCTTACCTTCCCTTGAGGGTTCTTCAATTGGACACTAGGGAAAGCCCAATCAATGGAAGGGTTAGTGGCGCGCAACCACTTCAGACTTGAGGCCAGATCAAAAGGAAGATGGGGAAAACGTAAAAATTTAAAGACCGTCTGATTTCCCCTTTGTTGTCAAAGGTGACTGACACACCTTTGCTGACATGCTTGATTGAAACAAGCTGGGAAATGTCCACCCAAATCTTCAGAGGGTGCTCAAGGTCAGTAAGCTTGAGACCCAAGTGAAGTTTCTGAACTCTATTATGAGAGATGAAGTTTCTTGTTGCACCACAATCAAGCAAGGATTTGATTTCTGTTAATTTGAGGCTTGAGCATGATCAGTTCTGAGTTCTTCTTTCTCTTCTCCTTTAACTGGAGATGAAGAGAACAAAGCTAATCAAGCTCCTCCTCAGACGAGGGCTCATCAATAAAGGGTTGCAACCCTTGGAAAATCAGGCTCAATAGCTGGTCCAGTTTAACAGATTGGTTGCAGTTTTTGCCGGTCTGTCTATTTTTTTAAATGATTGCAGTTGTGGTTCAGCTTGGGGCAAGCCTTGAATGGTTGCCCTCGCACCTCAAACAGATCCCTTGTCCTTCCTCTTCTGCCAAATGCTTTTTGGGATTCCTTGATCCCTTCAGGGTAACGAGGAAGCATCTAGGGGACTGCTTGGACACTTGGAAAACTTGGGAAGGTTCTATTGAAGGCCTATGTCCCTGGGGCTGATTGCCTTCAGTAAAAGTCATCAGTGCCTGGGCCAGCATTTGATCAGCCTTGTTTAGTAGTATTCCTGCACCCTAGCCAACTGGTGGAGTAGATCCTCCTTGGCCACTGCTTGCAGGGTCATCATTAGACTCAATGGCATAGTTACCTCCCTTTCCCTTCCTCCTACTCTGGAAGAGGAGGTGCCTCCCTTTTGGGGAGGGGACTAGACATGGAGTGTACCTTCCATGTCCAAGGCTACTCTGCCAACGGCTCTCCAGTCTTTGTGGCCTGCAGTATATAAGGCGATGATATACTTTTCAAGCGCTGCCCTGACAAAGTATGTCAACTTGTCACTTTATATGGACAAGCCGGGAGTGGAGGTGAGGTGCTCGAACTCTTCATAGAGTTTGGTTAGGGAACCCTTGTATTTGGCCGGGCCAAGACCAGCAACCTTTCCAGCATTCTCCTTGTTTGCTAACCTCGCCTCCAGGCCCTGGAAGATCCAATTCAACCTTGCGGCAACAATCTAGTCAGCCAGATGTTTATGAGACTAACTAGCCTCAGAATTAGGCCACTTCAGTGCAGACCCTCCCATGAGGGTTACTGTTGCTGTCACCTTACCTGCCTCTGGACAGATGAAGTCCCTCATATAGGACTTAATGGAGGGCACCCAGTCTGTCACGTCCACTTTCGGGTCATCCCTAGTGAACTTGTTAGGCTGGGACACCTGGGGATACCTTGGCCGAGACACAGACGAGCCTGCAAGTAGAGGTTCAGAGGTAACCAGTCGTTGCGGTTTCTGCTCCTTTGGAGGGTTAGCAGGTTTGCTTTTCGGTGTACTGATTGGGCTTTTGCAGCACAAGAGGATGATACATGGGAATGGGGCGGAGATTTGGGTGGAGAAAGAGGTGGGGGCTTAGGAGGAGGCAAGCGCTGGAGATCAAGGGTCTCTGAGAGGGAGGTTTGATTTACCTCTATCCGGGCCTAGCGGTGCTCCACCGGAGAGATCCATGTCCATCCCGGCTTTGTGGGCATCCTTGACTGCAGTGAACTGGCAAATGGATCCAGACAGCCAACTTCTTGTGGGTCTCATTGAATCTTTCATAAGATTCTGTCCTCAGGAAGTAGTCAGCCAACTCAGCCCTTTCAATCGCCTCCTGAGTCCTTCTGTCCTCCGCCTCCTTTTCATTGAGTAGCCGCTCGATTCTTCTTCCAGTTTCCTCAGCGGCTGCTCTCTCCTTCTCAAGCTCAAGCTCCAGAGCGGTCTTGGGAATTTCAGGCTCCTTGCCTTTTCCAGAACCGCCTGAGGCGTTAGAGTCCCCCATCCCAGACAACTCATTTGACAGGAAAAAATAACAATAAAATTCAAGTTAGAGTTCACACGCAGTCAGGACCATAAAGCCCTGCTTTAAAAAAAAAAAAAACACGCAGAACAACATTCTACTCAGAATTACACTGTGCTGTTTACTCAATTAGAGAGAAGGGTTAGGAACTTAGGACAGACAACACATCAGCACTTCATGTCTATAGGCATTTGGGGAGGTTATATGCAACGATTAGCATGGCAGAAAATAGTAAATTGTTCACTGTTATCGCACGCCCAAACTGATCAGAAAGAGATAAAAGTATTTTCAAATCAAATCCTTCCGCCCACGAACACCAACACGATTAGCATGGCAAGAAACTCTTGCAGAAAGAAAAAAAGAACAGAGGGTCGTCTGTTTGATTTTGCAGAAAAAATAAAAATAAAAACCGTAGTTTGCAGGCTGCAGACGAGCAGATGGACTGTGTAGGCTTTATCGGACCGACAATGCAAAAGTTATTGCATAGACTGTTCTGGCATGAGGTACAGACTCTTGAGGACTGACATAATTGACTGGGCTGACACCAGGTCTGACATGGCAGACTAGGAGATGACAGACCCATAGACAAAATGGGAACTGCAGACACATTCTGTGCGCAGGCTCGAGACCCACAGTCAATTGCAGGGAAGGGGCAGAGGGAAAAGCTATGTTTTTATGTGAATGCGATGAATACGCGTTCACGTACAAATGCGGGCGATCAATTCCCACGTGCGCGTTTTCAAACGTGTTCAAACACACCACGTGGTGGTGTGCCGCAATAAAGTGAACGGGCGTGCGTTAGCGGGGCGTGCAGCATGGGGGCTACGCGGGGGCGCGCCTTGTTCAGAAGCT
>BFEA01000337.1:101921-130866 GCA_003427395.1 Chara braunii
GGTAGGTAGTTGTCAGTAGGCACGAGTAGTCTTCAGGATTCGGCCGCAGCACTCAGGAGGAGCGCTGCAGTAGTCTTCAGCGCTAGGCAGTAGTATTAGCGCTAGTAGTAGTCTTCGGCGCTGGGCGCCCATAGCCATAGCTGTAGTCTTCAGCGCTGGGCGCTATTAGGTGGTAGATCGTAGAGTTGGGAGAGATGGCTGGCGCGCTGGGCGCCCATAGCCATAGCTGTAGTCTTCAGCGCTGGGCGCTATTAGGTGGTAGATCGTAGAGTTGGGAGAGATGGCTGGCGGCGGCCAGTGGTACTTACCTGTGGCGCCATAGCTCCAGCTCCATCTTCGAGGTACCTGCATCAAGGCGCCAACTTCACAGGTTAGTACTGGACACAGAGAGAGAGAGAGTTCTTCTTCCTCTTCTAAGTCCACCATCTCTTCTCACCCTCTCGCCACCTGACTTCTCAGACTACGACAGAGAGAGAAAGAGTTGTGACTTGAGACTTGACGACATTGGATCCAGACTGGACATTTGGGATTCAGACATTTCGACGAGGGACTATTCGGGCCTGTGCCGAGACTTGGTGTTGACGACATTCCCATCTTCCCCTCCTCTTTGTCTAACCCCTCCTTCTTCGTCTGTGTATGGTTGGGGCTGGCACAGTCTTCTTGTGTGAAGCGCCAGACCCCCTTCACACCAGATAACGATGATGATGATGTGTGTTCAGGGCTGCATTGCAATATTGATTGTTCGGATCATTAGTATCTAAGTCTTCCGCTGTGTTATCTTGTACTTTGTATTGAGAGGTCGGTTCTTGTTCTAGTCTGCACGTTACAGTATGCAACACACCGATTCGGCCCCGCTTCTCCCCCTGTGCCCTCCCATTTCCCTCCGCCCCGACTGCCTCGCACCGATTCGGTCCCCCGCCCGCCTCACACCGTTTCGTTGGCCTCTTGCGTCGTCCCGCTCGGCTGCTCCCGGCAGGGCCCGTGGGCCCATTCCACGCTTTCCCAACACCGTGCATGGGGGCTCGTGTGGGACGCTCACGTGAGACCCTCTATTTCCTTTAGAGTATTAGAGATACTCAAATCTTGCCTGACGGGTTCCTGGGCATAAGCACAATTTTGTGCTCCCCAACCAAGGGCCTGTGGGACTGGGTACGTGTGTAAGTTGGCGCAGGGGAAAAGTAGGGTATTACCTTCTGTTGGGCAGGGTCTGGGAATAGATGCAAGTTGGGTGCCGGACTGTGTATAGCGGGTATTCCCATCTTTAAATGGGGTACAGATGCAATTTTCCCTAATAATAATGATGAATGGCTGAACCGAAATTGAAGTCCGAATCCCTCTTCTACTGCTTGGCATAACTAGAGGTCCTTCTTCTTCCTCCTCAATTAGGCCGAGTCTATGGCAGACTGCTAAGGGCCTAGCCCTGCTGTGCAAAAGAAAATGCAGAGCAGTTATGTCCGCTGCTGTTCAGGCCGCCATGCCTGACTCTGCCTTGAAGCTTTCTTGGTGCGGCTTAGCCCCAACTGGGCCTTCCAGATGCAGCGGCTAGCAAGGTGATGAAGATGGCGTCCACCATAGCGAGGTAAGTACTTCGCCACTCTCCTCCCTAGTTTCCTCCGTTCTCCTCCTCCTACCTGGGGTCTTCCTCCATAGCCAGGGAGGTCACCCAGGTGCTTCTTCTCCCAGGCAGCGCTAGTGGAGCTGCGCTGCTTCTCACAGCAGTCTTTCTCAGAGTCAAATACTAAGTACATACCCTCCTCTTGGTTCTGTTTGTAATAATTATAGAACGCCGACACACACATGCACCCGTAGGAGTCAACTAACCTGATATCTCTGTACTTCGCTAGTCTAACGGTCCTCCCATCAGGCAACACATGCTCGAGCACTTTACGGTCCCAGTCAAACTGGGGCTTTGCAACCTTGAGGTAGTACATACCTAACAACTTGTCAAATGGCAAGTCGTCCCTAACTAGGAACGAAATGCGATGATGAAGTTCCCCACCTACATAAGAGAAGGTGCAGGCCACGTCCTTAATGTAGTCTTCAACCAACATGCGATCTTTGTTGGCTAGAGTAGATGCGACATGTTTGCTCAAGCGCTGCACCTGCTCCCGTTGGCGCAGTCTGTCAACGCTGTCACGACTTGTGAAGTTTCGTGTAGAGCCAATGTCTATGAAGTCACCACACTTGCGGCGGCCTACACCAACTTCTACATCGAAATGCTCCCCTCTAGGACCTCTAGATAACGTCGCCCAAGACTCACGAGGTGTCCCTTGCCGACCGCTTGGTTTCCAAGTCTTCTAAGGCTTCAGACACATCTAATGAACAATGTCGTTTGGTCTAGATGCGCCTGCGGGGTGACAAGTGAGTCAATAGCCTTGGCCAACTCTTGGAGTGGTGAGGGTACACCATCCACTTCAGCATGAGTAGAAGGAGCTACAACTTCTACTGGTCAGATGCGTTTCCCTGGGTTCTGCTCGTAGAAGCACCACCCTGGGCGGAAGATCCCCCAAAACCACCTTTGGGAGGGATCTTCTGAGAGACCTTCATGTTCTTGCATCTAAACTGCTGATGGACATACTCGCCGCAGTTGATGCAAGCTCCTCGCGAATACCGGTGCCTCCACACATCTTGATCCAGGCCAAACCTCACCCACGTCAGAGTCTTGTTTGAGTTATGAGCCTGCCCTTGACTGTTTTGCTGGCCGCCTTTGCCGCAACCAGCAGCCTTTTCTTTGGTTACTGCAGCGAGGTCGCCACCCTCTACACTCTCCTCGCTGCCTAACTCGGTATCCTCCAAAAGATCGAAAAGGTCATCGATCTTGGTTTGATTCCCATCGGACACAACCATCATCAGTCGACTACCCTTCTTTTTCCACTCTTGTGGGGCCTTCGTATTCCTACCATCCGTTGCAGGTTGATGAGCTCCTCCTAGCTTAGCCTCTAAATCTATGGCCTTCTTGCTAAAGGAGTCAAGAGTATGATAATCGATGCTGGCCTCACTGATCATCAAGTTCGTGATGTCTGTGGGAAGACATCTCAAGAACATGGTCAACGAGACATGTGGATCATAGCGCATTGCAGGGACGACGATGAGCTTCTCAACGACAGTGGTAAGGTCTCGCACGGACTTGTGCGTCCTCGTATCAAGCTGGGCCAACACATCAGTGGCTTGCTGAGCCTGCTGAGGGTTGTGGCAATGCGTTTCGACGAACTCCATGAAACTCTCTAAGGTGGGGGTCTTCGCCCAATCATTCATTTGCCTGCCGAAACCCTTGGAGGCCACTAGTCCATCTAACCATCTCGCTGCTGAACATGGTCAACAAGACCTGTGGATCATGGCGCATTGCAGGGACGACGATGAGCTTTTCAATGGCAGTGGTAAGATCTCGTGCGGACTTGTATGTCCTAGTATCAAGCCGGGCCAACGCGTCAGTGGCTTGCTGAGCCTGCTGAGGGTTGTGCCATCATGTTTCGACGAACTCCATGAAACTCTCTAAGGTGTGGGTCGTCGCCCAATCATTCATTCGCCTGCTGAAACCCTTGGGAGGCCACTAGTCCATCTAACCATCTTGCTGCCGAACCCTCAAGATATGAGGCGGCAGTGATCACCTCTTCCTCGCACAATGTCCTCTTCGCCATTACCCACACTGGAACCGTTCTCAGCCAGGTGTCGAGTGCCTCAGCCTCCTTATCACCAGAGAAGGTCTGATGTGGTTTCAATGGAGTCTTGGGGTACCAAGGCTGCTGTGGTCCCATCAGTGGGACTGGCTGCTGCCTCATAGCTGCAGCAGCTGGGCTTGAGGATGAAGAAGCTGCAGTCTGTGCTGCAGCTGCTGACATACCACTTGGCGGTAAACCAAACTGAGGAACCAAGGGTCCTGTCATTGCTGGATACAATGGCGGCGATGGATATGCTGCTGGAGGCCAGAGATTGGGCTCGCCGGTTGTGGAAGGGACTGCTCTTCCCTTCCCCAGCACGGCACTCAGAATCTGGTCAAGGGTGGATTGGATGCCATCCAGTCCGCTGTCCATATATGAGTGCATACTCAACATGCTCCCCATGATGACCTTTCCCGCATCATCAAGGACTGAGTCATCTAACCCTTCTAACCCAGCCATATCATCCTCTCTGCTCTCCATTATGGTGTTTCTATTTCTAATCTTAGCTTCTTTTTCGGTAGCTTTCCTGAGTTGATTCTTTAGCTGTAGGCGGAGTAACTCTACTTGATGAAGCTCTATTGCTTCCGTAGTGGGTGGAGGTGGCTGGCTGTACTGCGAGCCCGCCATCTGACTGAAGGAGGGCCCTACACTTGTCCCACTAGAAGAGACAAAAGACATAGCGAAAGTTCCTGATGTCTGCTGACCTTGGGAGGTCGCTGCAGAAGTAGCCATGGCTTCAGCACTAGCTGCTGCTGCTGCTAATGCTCTGCCACTAATGCTCTGCCGCTAATGCTTGTTCCGCAGCTGCTGCTGCCTCCCTAGCTGTCTGCTATTGCTGGGCCCTTGCTTCGGCCCTGAACCTTCTATCGTCCCCTGGTAACAGAACCTGGTACACTACTGGAATCCTCTGTGTCCAGTCGTGTCCGTCTCCTATCATCAGCAGTTCCTTCCTCACTCTGTTGTCCGCTCATCAGCTATACAGACCACTGTCTGCACTAGCACCCTTGCTGGGGCCCACCGCAGCATGTGTCTGACCGATTTGTAAAATAAATAGAAGTAAATATTTATTCGGCAAGTCGCCCAGGCTACCGATCAAGTGGTGTCAACAGATTATACACAGACTGTGCAAATGATCTACTCCTACTTCGATCAGTTCTCGCACAGCCGCACTAGACAGAACTGGAAATGGTAGACTAGTACAGTTCTATTCTTTTGCTACCTGTCAGGTGTTAGCACTCGGTCACACCTCTATCAATCAAAAATAAAAATAAATCACTTGCGCAGTTGTATGCAGAAATGGAAATAATAATGTGTGCCTTCAAGCACCAATTGGAACCTTCCCTCCCCGGTGTTCAACGTTCCTGATTGCATCATCAAACAGTGGTGTCTATGGTTGCACAAAGGCCCACCCCTGTGCCCAGGAATCCGCTTGTGGCCAGTGCTGCCCTTTATTTATCCTCGCGTGCAATGAGCCTTGCACCGATGACCTGGCTGATCAAGAGGCAATTTAAGGACAGCCCCCGAAGTCCTAAGGAATTATTGAACGTGGCAATCAGGACGATGATCACAGCCAGGTATCAGATCCCCACCAGAGGTTCTTTATAGACGGTCTGGTACACATCTCGCATAGGACTGGGCCGTCCACATTCCCTCTACAGCGCAGCAAGAGCTCAAAAGACAAAGCAGCAAAGCATGCGTGCTCAACTCCCATGGGTTGGCTTGGTGACCGTGACCCGTGCTTCTCACCAATTGAGCCGACGTGCGTATTGATGACCTGTCATAGCCTCGGTACCACACACAATGGAATGGAGTGCCACCTCAGCCAAAATGCCTCTCCAAAAAAACTGGAGTCTCAGGGGAACCAGACCAAAGTGGCTGACGGCGCCAGCCAAAACTAGAACAAAAACCCGGCGCTGGCATTTCGGCAAAACGCGGTGCACGGTGGGAATACGCTTTGTACAACAGAGGCACGGATGTACTTGTGGTTAAAAAACAAAGAAGACCCTGCAGTGCCTATGCACCTTTTTGGAATTAATGTTAGGCTTCTGGCCTCAGGAACATCAGAAAGGAGCCACCCGTGGAAAGTGACCCGTCCGCCAGTGCAGGCTGTGCATGCAGAAATCCGCCAGGCCTGTGCCCTGTGGCAGTTGGAATGCAGGTGGGACGTAGCCACTCCAACTAACGAGAGGCGGTTAACGAAGACCCTAGTTTTCAGACAACTTGTCATGCCATTTATAACAAAATCCAAGGGTCATTTTAACCAAACTTGCCACCAAGTCATAGAGTAGAGACCATAGTGATTAACTGCAAAAAAAAAAAGAAAAAAAAAAAAACCCTATAAACCAACAAGGCAAAAGTGCACTTTCATGCAAATTTCACCAACATTCAGTTTCAGAAATCTTGAGAAATTTCAGAAATCTTAGCAGAGGAAATTCCAATGCTCCAAATAAGACCAAATTTGGTACATAAGAACCTTGAACCAAAACAAAAACAGGCAAAGAAAAAAAAAAACACCCTAAAACTCGACTCCCAAACCCAAATTTCAGTTTCGGACCTGTTAGTCAGGAGCTGAGCCTGGGGGGGGTCCCCGCTCACCATGTGTGGCCGACAGGCCCCGGGGACCTTGAGGAAGGTGAAGGAAGGAGAAGCCATGGTAGCTGCTCTGCTTGGGGCCACTCATAGCTGCGCCCAGGAGGAAGAAGGGGTGCTGATGCTGGGGCGATCAGGGGTAGAAGAAAAAGGTGGGTGAGGTGGACTTACCTGGCGATGGCCAAAGTGTACACTCAGGGTGGTCAGACTCTGCAGCGTTGTTAGGCGAGAGGGAAGTGGGCAAAGAGAAGAATGAGAGAGAGAGAGTAGGCTGTCCATTATGAGTGAGTGGGGAGGTAGTACAGGCGGTCACATCATTGGAGAACTACTACAGCTGTTGATACATTTTCTATGAGAGGAGGCGAGAAGTTCGCTTTCTTTATCAAGAGACTTCACTGGCAGTGCGTGTCCATTCGGTGTGCTCTTGGAACTCCACTTTCGACTTTGCTCATGTATGCTGGTTCTGCCTTGAGTGTTCTCATTGATGGTTCCTTGTGTTAAACCGCCAGTACACGGCCCCAGCCTTTCTGAAAAGAAAACTCGCCGCCTACAAAAATTTAGGAGGCGCAGCACCGTAGATAAATTGAATTGGCGTCGGGCGGCTCCCGAAATGGGCCCGCGGCCGACTGGTGGTTTAAGCTTCGATTCAAAACAAAAAAGGACCACCATCAGACCCCCTGGAGGCTGACATGAGCACAATAAATTTAAACATTAAACATTGAATAACAATGCTGATGCTAGAGTTAAAAGACATTTGGGATAAACACGGGACCTGTCTCGCTTGACTTTCCTGAGTTGTCCAGATTATGGACACGCTGCACAGGCAGATCTGTCTTCTTTAACTGTCAATGCAGCTCAGCTATACTGTGGACAAAGACTCAGACTACCGCCTTCCCCAGAAATAAAGTGAATGACTTGACAGGCATGAGCAGCAAGGGCAGGGAGCAGAAGAAGAAAAAGTGGAAGAGAAGAGGGAAAAAGGGAGTAGCGAGGAGGATTAAACGTACGTCAGCTTGTTTTGGGGGAGCTGGAGGGTTCATTGAGTTCATTGTGTGCCTGACATGGACTTCAGCAGTCATTTCATGGTTGAAGTTATGGTCTGCGAAGGCTGAATCCTCACTACCGCCTGAAACCTTTTCCCAAACCGTCGCCACCAGGTGAGCAGTGGGACACACGGGTATCAGAACCGAGTTCGGCCACGCAGCAGACTGGCTGGACTGACACATGCCAGAGAACACGAAAGGCATCTGCACCCTCTGCGCAATTTTCGAGAGGTTGCTCTCTGGGCTGCTTTCCACAAGGGTATCTGAACTATGGCGATTGAAGTCCCACTAAACAGCAGACTGACTGGACTGACTCATACCGAAGAAGGCGGAAGACCCCCTTACTCTTCCTGCCATTTTTGACAGGTTGCTCTCTGGGCTGGTTTTGCAAGTGTAGAGCCTTGCCGCGGAGAAGACTTGCTGGACTTGGGCTTGTACCAGTGAGGGGATAAGGCATCTTTACCCTTACCTGATGTTCAACATGTTTCTCTCTGGGTTGGTTGTTGAAGGTTTGAACCGATGTTACCTGCTGAACGTCCTCCTCTCCCTGCTGTTTTCAACGGGTTGCTCTCCGGGCTGGTTTCACAAGTGTATCAGAACCATCCCAATTCGAGTCCTGTTACTCAGAAGACTGATTGGATTGACGCTCGTACCAGTGAGGGGATATGGCATCCTTACCCGTATGTGGTGTTCAACATGTTTCTCTATGGGTTGGCTTTTGAAGGTTCGAACCCATGTCACCTGCTGAATGTGTTCCCTTTCCAAATCACCAGAATGCATTACCATTTTTTTTTAATGTGCATTGCTGCTCCCCTGAGCAGCAACTGCTGTCAGTTGCCTTCAGGTCAACTGAAAGTAGCCCTAGAGTATCTTTGAAGATCTTTTGGACATTTAAGAAATTTGGAATGATACAGAGAAGATTGGTATGGCGCCTGCACAAGGATGACAGACAGAAATCGGGCAGTGGGTTCAAACTTCAGATGGCCCAAAATTTTGGAAATTAACAAACAAAATCTATTCTTTATCCACTGAGTGCTTTCTCTTGCTCTAAGTCGACTAACTGAATCAACAAGAATGTTGGTGAGTCTGTTTTAGAAATGCTTTTGTAAATACATTTTTTATAAGTCCGCACTGTTCAAGGATCGAACACGTGACCTCCCTATGCGGAGGCAAACACTCAACCAAACGGTAAAGTGGACCGGGGTGAAAGTTAAGCCCCAAGAAGAGCACTTAACCCCACCCCAACACGGGTACTCGTTTCTCCCCGTGATCCGGTGCCGTATTGGGTGTTTAGAAATGCTGTTAGAGCTTTGTTACACCAAGTGCCGTATTGGGTGTTTAGAACTTGTTACAGAGGGTTTGTCTTTTATGACTTCATTGTTGTGGTTTGCTAACCGGATTGCTAATGGGAGAGATTGGGTATTTTGGTTCTGTTCCATCGTTTTTTTTTTCTTCCCTTGGTTCTTGCAGAACGGAATGAAGTTGAAAAGGTATCGAGGAATGGGATCACTCGAAGCCATGTCTAAAGGAAGTGACACACGGTACTTTGGAGACAAATCAGTACTCAAGGTGGATATTTTAATCATTCGTTTTGCTTGATTATTTTTGTTTTATAATTTCATAATTTTGAATTTTCATTTAATTTTTATGATTTTTTTTGGTAATGTGATAATGTGTTTGTTGCAAGTGGGAGGAATTTGCCGAACTTGTATTGAAGACAAAATCGTGTAGGAAGCTCCACACCAAGCTTGTATTAAAGAATCAGTATTAAAGAATCACACCACCATTAGGAAAAGATCCACTTCGGTGGATCCCAATCCAAGTCTGTATTGATACACACGATATTAGTCCACAAAGAACTTAATTAGAACTTGAAGTGATATGCACACGTTTCTCAAAGTCTGTGGCTATGGCCGCCAACAACAATAGGTAACTTTCTCTCTGTCTCTCACACTTCTATTCCTGCACCTTCAGCTCCTGTTGCATGCTGTGCCTGCAACAGGCTGCACGGGCCATTTTCAGGCCCGTGCCGCTTTCAGCCTGAAAGCCTGAAAACAAGGGCCTACAGACCCTGTGTTGTTTCAGCCTGAAAGCCTGAAAACAAGGGCCTACAGGCCCTGTGTCGTTTCAGTCTAAAACAGGGCCTTTCAGGCCCTGAGCCTTTTCAGCCTGAAACGGAGGGCCATTTTCAGGCCCTCATAAGATCGACCTGCCCTGAAACTTAGGCACCAGACCAGGGTTTTAGCACAGGCCATTTTGGGCCTGTTTTCAAGACAACCTTTGGTTGAACTTCAACGCCAGGGTCTGGCACGTTTTGGCATTGGCAAGAGCAGCCTCCTGGACGGGCTAGCACTATATAGGACTGGCCCGCCCTGCAGACTGCAGGTAGTTCATGGGGACTTCCCAGGCACTTCACGTGCAGTTCAGGAGGCAGGAGGTAGTCTTCAGGATTCGGCAACAGCACTCTGGAGAAGCGCTGCAGTAGTAGTAGTAGCGTTAGCAGTAGTCTTCAGCGCTGGGCGCTAGTAGGAGCTAGAGTGGTACTGGAGAGAGTGAGAGAGATTGGGCAGAGGCCAGGGAGACTTACCTGCAGCGCCATAGCTCCAGCTTCGTCTTCGAGGTACCTGCAGCACGGCGCCACCTTCAGACGTTAGTACCTGGCACATGAGAGAGGGAGAAATCTTCTTCTTCCTCTTCTCAGTCCACCATCTCCCTCTCACCCTCTCGCTACCTGATTTCACTGTATCAGAAGACTACGAGAGAGCGGGCTTGGTGACATTTGGATCCAGACCCGGCATTGGGCTTCAGACATTTGACGAGGGATTATCTGGGACTTGTAACGAAGACTTGGTGTTGACAAAATTCCCATCTTCCCCCTTCTTCGTCTGATCCCCTCCTCTTCGTCTGTGTATGGTCTGGACCTGGCGCATTCTTCCTGTGTGTAGCGCCAGGCCCCTTCACACCTTGTGATGAGGATGATGTATGTTTGGTCTGTATTGCGACATTGATTGGGTCTAGTCATTTGTATTCTAGCATTCTGCTGCGCTGTCTTGTACTACGTGAGAGAGGTTAGTCCCGGTCAGGTCAGGGCTTATATCTAAGTCTTCCCCTGCGCTGTTATGTGCCATTTTTGTATGTGTCAGTATGTACACTGCTTGTTGAGATTCCACAGCACTGCATTGTCCATACAGTCCTTTTCATCACATTGCAGATCCTTGGCTATATAGATGCATCGCCCAACTGGGCATGTATCAGCTACACACATGCACACCTTTGCATATAACTTGTGCAGTCTACCTTATCTGGTCTAATGACTCTAATGTACATACGAAGGGTTTGCTGCAACTTGTTTTCATCTGTTGTGTCTGGCTGTTGGTCTCAGGATGTCTACCAGATGACATGGCCAACTGTGGTTCATACGCTTTCATTGGTTGCTGCCAGTGCTCCCCTGTAAATCTAACATCTCCATTGGTAGCTATAGTTAAGGATGTACGTGAGCCTTGACCCATTGTGCGAAGAACTGAAGCATTACTAGGTCTGTCTTGGCCTTGGCTGGCAATGGAATGAATCAGGGTTGCATCCCCGCCAACCGGTCGGGCCGACCGCCGACCGTATTGTACCGACCGATCGGGGCCGACCGGTCGGCGGTAGCCGACGGCTCAGAAATCAGTCTTCCTCTGATTGTTTTTTTGTTCTGACTTCGGGTCTGTATTGCGCCTGCTGAGTACAGCCCGAATCCGCTGAGAAACTTTGGTTTCGGGGTGGGGGGGTTGGGGTTGGAGCATACCTGCAGCTCGGATTAAAAAAAGAAAAAAAGAAAAAAGAACCGGCTGTTACGTGTGAGAACACGCAAGAGAGAGAGAGAGAGAGAGAGAGAGAGAGAGAGAGAGAGAGAGAGAGAGAGAGAGAGAGAGGAAACAAATAGCTCCTTAACATTTATTTCAAAACCCCTGGGGGTCATTTGAAAGGCCCTTGCACATAATTAGCAAGGGCTAYMTCACCGTGAGCGAGGTACTGCTCATTGCAGAGTCATGSCACGCCAAGTATATATGCTGTTGATTCACATTAAGGTCYGTGTTTCAGGAGTTATGGRACCACTGAGCACGCGAGTTTCTGGGCAGTAGAAGGCCAACTCACCACGTGCTTTCCAGGGCTTCCCTCCACTACTCACCAAATGTGCAAAACTAGAATGAATCTTCTGCTAAAACATGGAACCATACGCCGCCATATGATTTGTCTTTTGTGCAAGTCGTGACGAGTGGAGCAAGGCCCTTAGGGCCACTGCTTGTAGGAAAAGGAAACAAAAGAAAGAGGAATGAATCTTCTGCTAGAACATGGACTCATGCGCCGCCATATGTTTTGTCTTTTGTGCAAGTAGTGACGAGTGGAGCAAGGCCCTTAGGGCCACTGCTCGTAGGAAAACGAAACAAAAGAAAGAGAGAGCTACGGTAGTAAGTAGTTGTAACGTGTAACCCATAACTGCTGGAAAGCAGACCTGACTTCGGATCCAGAACATATATTGCTGGCCTGCTCCATTCTCACATGAAATTTGCTGAACGTCTCTTGAGACGGTGGGACCTTTGCAGATGCACTGGGGTCCTTCGGGAAAAGGACAATTCAACAAGGAAAACGTGTGCTCATTTTTTTTTCTGTTCCCTTCGACATTTTAGAAGGGAGGGGCACCATTCACTACCTCAGCCTGCCCTCTCCAAGTTTTTTTTTACTCTATTTATTGGGGTGTGCGCGCATGGTTGCACGTGCACTAGGCGCCACACGTGCGTAGCTCGCCCGCATGCGATGCGCCGGAGTATAGGGGTGATATAGGGGGTTATGGATAGTTTAATAATGGTGTTGGCGGCTGTTCGGGGCTGTTGGGGTGGTATATGGGGTATTGGGGCCCGCTATGGGGGTGTTGGTGATATTAATAGGGGTTCTGGACCCCATAAAAAGAAAAAAAAATGCGGGGTGCCGACGACCCCCAACCAGTAGGTGCCGACCAGCCGACCGGTCGGCAGGTCGACAGCCGACTAGTCAAGGGGCGCCGACGGTCGGGGTGTGCAACCCTGGAATAAATACTAAATTTGCATATTTGTTCAAACGGTCTAGTATGACCATGACTTAAGTGTTCCCATTTCTACTTTTAACCTTAGTATCCATGGACTTGGATACGGACTCTCCAGGTCCTGAGGGAATAGGTAGTGGTCTCAGCAGTCAGAGCAGAGTGCTCGTCGTACTCTTGTTCCTTTGACATGCCTTACACTCCTGTACATAGATTATAGTGTTCTTTGCCTGATTGAAAACGAATCCAGCATGACGTTCACACGTTCCCATACACATGCGCAATAACAAGCAGACTTGGAGAGAGCAATCCAGACCGAACCAAGTGATGAGAATACACAGCGGAATCAGTCAAAGCATGAATAGAATTGAATTTAATTCAATGCTGATTATACCGTCCCTCCCCTTTCCAATCAGCAGCATGGATTCCAAGGATCTCAACCGTGTTACAACACCCACGAAACAATTGTTTACAAAGTTTCATAGAGTATATGGGAGCCGTCTTCTTCCTCCGTCTATACCCAAGCTCTAGCCTATGGCGCTACATCCACTTTAGCGCCCAACCAGTCAAGCCTGTAATTGCCACACAAATCTCCTGCGTTCAACAGCATAACTTGCGGAACTCCAAACCCAGCCACAGACGATATGTCCCCCCAGCAGGGGCCGCAGCTCGCAGGAGGAAGAATGAGAACGCCAACACGGTGAAGATGGAGACCTGTCACTCTCGAGGAATATCTCATCGAAGAACTGCTTCGAAGGCAGCTGAAGTAACCCCAACGACATACTTGAAGGGAGGCGCCAACCAGCGCGTGGGACCTGAGACCCGGCAAGGCACGGCTATGGCTGCCAGCTATCTTGGGAGAAGAGCTGCTCAGCGCTGTTGAAAAAAGCGCAGCAGCACGAAAGCGGTCTCCAACAGTGAGTGAAAAAAAATGATGAAACAGAACCCGTAAAAATTATGTCCCCTCGTTTTTCTACCCTGCCACCTACGACTGTTCAAAACGACAGACTCACGGACTCTACCTACAGCCTCATTGAATGTAGACTGGAAAGCAGGAAAAAGGGAAAAAAAACAACCGGTAGGGCCTGTAGTTATTTTTTAAGGGAAAAGTCTCGATGGGACAGGTCCAGGGATCAAGCCCCGGCCTTAGTGTACAGCTCACTTTGAAACTGCAATTCATTGCACTCTTACACCCCGGGGAGTGAGGACCCCGAGCTAAGAATGTCCACAAGGTGACCGTCTGAGCAGTTGCCCTTCTTGTTCAGCCTCATATAACCGCACTATCGAATTTGTAGACTGAAGAAGTCATTTTCTTGTGTACCACCTGCCCTCAGTGTGAGGTTGAAATAAGAACTTCACAAGATACTCACAATTGGGGCCTGTGCCCCACCGATCTTCAATGCTCTTCACTTGATACCCCTGTCCACGGAAAGGAGGTCCAAACTGTTTGTCAGGAAATGCATCAGCAGGAGTGAAAGGCAGCAACTTTGAGGCATGGAAGATTGGATAGGTGTTGATATGACGGGGTACAGCAAGCACATAGGAAAGGTCCAAATGGATCTGCCCCCACAATATCAAGTACCTGCCATGGACCGTAGTAGACAGACAACAACTTCCTTGATATACCTTGCTCATCAGTTAGTTCAGATATCTTCACCCAGACCCAGTGACCTGACCGTATAGTAGAGGGAGAATGATGCTTCTTAGCCTGTTCGATCATCCTCTTCTAGGCCTTGAACATGTTAGTTCTAGCTTTCTCTAGGTCTTTCTCATAACTCTTGGTGAATTCCTCAGTTCTGTAAGTTAGTTCGTTCTTGGACCCGTCAATGAGATCATCAAGAGGCTGTCTTGGATCTCTGGCAAAGTTCAGCCTGTAGGGTGTGAAACCTGTCGTGTCGTGAACAGGAGTGTTATACATCAATTGTGCCCTGGACAAATGTTTGTCCTAGTCCTGCTGATCAGGGGAGACCGCAGGACGCAGCAACTGAAACAAGACTTGGTTCATCACTTTAACCTGTCCATTGGTGAATTCCTCAGTTCTATAAGCTAGTTCGGGCTTGGACCAGTCAATGAGATCATCAAGAGGCTGTCTTGGATCTCTGGCAAAGTTCAGCCCATAGGGTGTGAAACCTGTAGTGTCGTGAACAGGAGTGTTATACATCAATTGTGCCCTGGACAAATGTTTGTCCTAGTCCTGCTGATCAGGGGAGACCGCAGGACGCAGTAACTGAAACAAGACTTGGTTCATCATTTTAACCTGCCCATTGGCTTCAAGATGTCTGCCAAAAATCATGTCTAGTCTAGAATGAAGGTAGTCTTTGCAGAAGGACTGTCACCCACCACTGCAAAATTTGGGGTCTCTGTCACTAACGATGGAGGTTGGGCCCCATGGACATTTACCCACCTCTCAACAAATAGCTCTCTGACCAGAGGTACTCTGACCTTAGGAGGCAAGGGAATAAACTCGACAAACTTAGACAAATGATCCACACAAACCATTACCCGTCTCATGCCACGTTCAGCAGTCTTGCCTAGATCAGTAGAGTCTATAGATGCCCAATCCAATCAGAATTTAATTCAATCCTGATTATACCGTCCCTCCCCGATCCAATCAGCAGCATGAATTCCCAGGATGTCAACCGGATTACAACACCCACGAAACAAAATTTACAAAGTTTCATAGAGTATTTGGGAGCCCTCTTCTTTCTTTGTCAATCCCCAAACTCTAGCTATGGCGCCACTTCCACTTCAGCGCCCAACGAGTCAAGCTTGCAATCGCCACACAACCCCCTGCGTCCAACATCATAACCTGCGGCATTCCATACCGAGCCGCAGATGATATGTCCACTCAGCAGGGAGCGCAACTCTCAGGATGAAGAACGAGAACAACAACACGATGAAGATGTAGACCTGCCACTCTCGAAGATCTCATGGAAGAGCAGCTTCGAAAGCAGTTGAAGTAACCCCGATAGCACACTTGGAGGGAGGCGCCAACTAGCGACGGGCTCACCGTAATGCCCTTCGGTCTCACGAACGCACCAAACACCTTTCAAAGTCTTCTGGATAAGGCCGATTTTTGGTTTTGTATTTGGATGACATTTTGATTCTCAGCAAACCTATCGAGGAACACATGAAGCACCTTGAGGAGGTGTTCACCATCCTGATGAAAACGCAGCTCCATCTCAACTTAGAGAAATCTGAGTTTGGGAGGGACAGCGTCATCTATCTTGGGCACCGGTTGTCTGCCGCAGGCCTTGAGCCTGAGGCAACCAAGGTTGAGGTCATACGCAAGTGGCCTCAATACGTGGACGTTCGGGAATTGCGTTCTTTTCTTGGTCTTGCATCATCCTATCGAAACCTTGGGCACCGGTTGTCTGCTGCAGGCCTCGAGCCTGAGGCAACCAAGGTTGAGGTCATACGCAAGTGGACTCAATCCGCGGACGACCGGGAATTGCGTTCTTTTTTTGGACTTGCATCATCATATCAAAAGTTTGTGCCCCGATTTTCTATTGTTGCTCGCCCGTTGTCCAAACTAACAAGCAATAATGTATCTTACACGTGGGATGCAACGTGTAAGACCGCTTTTCAAGCCTTGCAGATTCCAAACTCACATTTGTAGTCACTACGGATGCGAGCCTGTATGGGATTGGTGCAGTGTTGCAACAAGATTACGGTGATGGCTTGCGACCGCTCGAGTACTACAGCAAATGCATGCCCAATGAAAAGGTAGCTACTTCCACCTACATGTGCGAGCTCTATGCTCTGTGCGTGGCATTGAATCATTGGAAGCACTATTTTTTGGGACACCGTTTCAAGGTCTTCTCAGACCATGAGACCTTGAAATGGATCAAGGAGCAAACCACCTTGCCCCCTATGTTGACTCGCTGGTTTCTTGAGCTTGATATTTTTTATAATCGAGTTGCTGATGCATTGTCTCGCCACCCCGAGTATATGACTTGCCTTGTGAACTCCTCCGACCTCCGGAAGAAATTGAAGGAGGAAGTTGTGGAGCAAACTGCCAAGGACCCGTACCTTAGTCCGATCCATGAGCAGCTGCGGACGGACCCCAACAGTCAGCCTGATTTTCACGAATGTGAAGGACTGGTTTTCTGACGCTATGGAAAGAATGATCGTTTGTGTATACCCAACCATGAGCCTCTCCGCACACACTTCTTGGACTTGGCTCACGGTTGGAGTGGACATATCGGCATGGCGAAGACTTACCGAAACCTATTACAACAGTGTGATTGGACTGGTAGGAAAGGATCTGCTGAAAAGTTTGTGGCTGAGTGTCAAGTTCGTCGTGGTAGGAAAGGATCTGCTGAAAAGTTTGTGGCTGAGTGTCAAGTTCATCAACGAATGAAACCATTAAGACAAAAGCCCATGGGGCTGTTTAAACCTCTTCCCATTCCCAACGGTCCCGGAGGGTCTGTCTCTATCAACTTCATGGAGATGGGAAAGATAAGTACGAATGGATGTTCACAAGTGATGGTGATTGTTGATCCATTTTCCAAATATCTGAATATGATTCCATTGCCACCTCATGGCCCAGCTGAACTTTTGATCAGCGAGTTCCACCAGAAGTACATTCGGCAGTTCGGGACCCCGAAAACCCTTGTGAGTGATTGGGACCCACACTATATAAGTACTGAATGGAAGAACTTCCCATCCCAACTCCTTGGCCTCAAGTTGAGCATGACATCTGGTTGACATCCTGAAGCCAACGGATTGGCTGAGGAGATTAATCAGACCATGTTTAACTTCTTGGCAGGCCTGGCTTCAGCGCCAAGTATGATCGCTTGCTCAAGGTTGCCATTGCAGCAATGACCAAGCGACAACACGCCATGATCCATCATGTGAATAAGAAACGCACACCTTTGATTATCAAAGAGGGAAGTTATGTCTGGGTCAAGGTGTCTGAATTTTCGGAAGAAGAGGGGGTGTCACAAAAACTTCTCCCTCTATTATGGTCCGTGGGAAGTTCCGGACGTCATTGGTGATGATGAGTTCGGTCGTTCGTGTGTAATTGCTGTCTCATCTGCGCACGTACTGTTACATGCTGCGCCTGCAGCAGGCTGCACGGGCCATTTTCAGGCCTGTGTTGTTTTCAGGCCAAAAACCTGAAAACAAGGGCCTACAGGCCCCGTGTCGTTTCAGCCTGAAAGCCTGAAAACAAGGGCCTAGGCCTTGTGTTGTTTCAGGCTAAATCAGGGCCTTTCTGGCCCTGAGCGTTTTCAGCCTGAAACTGAGGGCCATTTTCAGGACCTTGTAAGACCGACCTGCCCTGAAACTCAGGCCCCAGACCAAGGTTTTAGCTCAGGCCATTTCTGGCCTATTTTCAAGACAACCTTTGTTTGAGCTTCAACCCCAGGGTCTGGCATGTTGAGGCATTGGCAAGAGCAGCCTCCTGGACGGGCCAGCACTATATAGGACTGGCCCGCCCTGCAGGCCGGCAGGTAGTTCCTAGGTACTTCCCAGCCACTTCACGTGCAGTTCAGGAGGCAGGAGGTAGTCTTCAGGATTCGGCAGCAGCACTCTGGAGGAGCGCCGCAGGAGTAGTTGTAGCGTTAGCAGTAGTCTTCAACGCTGGGCGCTAGTAGCGTTAGCTGTAGTCATCAGCGCTGGGCGCCATAGGAGCTAGGGTAGTACTAGAGAGAGAGAGATAGGGCGTAGGCCAGGGATACTTACCTGCAGCGCCATCGCCCCAGCTTCGTCTTCGAGGTACCTGCAGCACAGCGCAAACTTCACAGGTTAGTACATGGCACGTAAGAGAGAGAGAGAGTTCTTCTTCTTCCTCTTCTCAGTCCACCATCTCCCTCTCACCCTCTCGCTACCTGACTTCACTGCATCAGCAGACTACGAGAGAAAGAGAGAGCTTGGTGACATTTGGATCCAGACTCGACATTTGGGCTTCAGACATTTTGACGAGGGATTATTTGGGACTTGTGACAAAGACTTGGTGTTGACGACATTCCCATCTCTCCCCCTCTTCTTCGTCTGTTTCACTCCTCTTCGTCTGTGCATGATCAGGGCCTGGCGCCTTCTTCCTGTGTATAGCGCCAGGTCTCTTCACAGCTTGTGATGAGAATGATGTATGTTTAGTCTGCATTGCAACATTGATTGGGCTAGTCATTGATATTCTAGCACAGCATGTGTCTGACCGGCACCTAATTTTCTAAAAATAAATGTGTCCGGCAGGTCCCCTACTTAACCGATCAAGTGGCAGCCTTAGAACATTCACAAAGATTGTAAACACAACCTAATTTTATCCAGATTAGTTCACTTACAAAAGCTTTGCATAAAACTGGATATGGTAGCATACTACAATCCTAAACAAAGCTGTCTGTGAGGTGTTAGCAGTCTGTCAAACAACTAATCAAAAATAAAACTAAATTATGTTGCAGATGTATGAACAGTGGATATGGTTGTGTTTACAGTTGAGCACCAATTGGAACCTACCCTCCCCTCAATCCAACATACCGAAGAGCATTAATGAGCAGCAGTGTCTAGGTGTGCAATGTCGGCCCACCCCTGTGCCCCAGGTGCATGCTTATGACGAGGCTTGCCCATTCTTTATCCTCGCGTGCAACGAGCCTTACGTCCGACTGATCTGGCTGATCAAGACGCTTATTTAAGGACTGCCCCCAAGGTCGCTCAGGAATTATTTAACGTCGCAATCAGGACGACGATCATAGCCAGTGGACAGATCGGAATCCCATCCAGAAATGTTTATAGGCGGTCTGGGAGCGTCTGCATAAGCCTGTTCAGTCCGCACACCCCTCTATCAGCGCAGCAAAAGTGCCCTCATGGACAAAGCAGCCATCGCATGCGTGTACTAATCCCGTTGGGTTGGCATGGTGGCCGTGACCCATGTGCTTCGACCAGGGCCCTTCAGAGGCACCGCCCTTTCTCCTTCCAGATGCGCCACCAGGAAGATTGTCGTCTCTCAAGGTAGAGCGCTCACGACACCTAACCAAAAGAGAGGACTCTCAAGTTGGACTCACTTCCTCGCGGTAAGAAGAGATTGAGAGGGTAGATAAGGTAAGGGAACAACAACGTACCTGGAGATAGCTGCCCCCAACCACAGATTTCTCACCAATTGAGCTGAGTGTGCATTTGATGACGGGTCGTAGCCTCGGTACCACCCACAACGCAATGCAGTGCCACCTCAGCCAAATGCCACATCAGCATGCTCTCATCACCAATCATACATTCCGCCGTCGCCACGGCATCCCAAGCCGCATAGCCTTCCGGCGCACACCTCTCTACCCAGGTCGTGCGCCTATTTTTGGCCTGACGTCACAAGAACCAACTGCGAAGAAACATCGTCAACGCACCAAGTCTGTATAATGCCAGCGCACCAAGGTAAGTGGCGAATCGAACCAGCTCGGATACCAAATTGCAAGGAACATGAATGTGGAAGAAGCAAAGAAATCCCAATTGCAAATCACACTGAAGTCTGAGTAGTCAAAGCAAGAGCAGATAACACATTGGAACCAAGCAACCATCCATTTGAGAACGATACAGCAAAAGTCGTGAGTCAATGTCCAAGCCCAATCGGGAAACACCAACAACATAACCCGAAGTAGCCCTCTCTCTTGAATGACGCCAGGCGCCCTATCTACTCTACAGCCTATCCTACAACTACAGTCATGGAAGCAACCAGACTACTTGACTACCAGCGAGTGATGACGTCAACACCAATGCCGACCTCCTCTCCACCAGGTACGTCACTCTCTCTCCTCCCTCACTCTCCCTTGTTATCCCACACAGCGCCCTTCACCTTGCGAAGAACCACCTTCGCCCTCACCTCCTCCGGCGCCCTCATGCAGCCTGGCTATGGCTGCCAGCGCCCTGCGCCCAGGCTGCGCCCTACCGATTAGCGCCAGGCTGCCTTCTCTCAGCCTAGCGCAGCGCAGCATCTCGCAAATGCGCAGCGTGCCAGCCTTGCTCGCAATGGCCCAGATCCCCTGCCCACTCGCCTGTTCTGCCTATATGCCAGTGTTGCGTGTGGGTGGTCTGCCTTGAGCCTGCGCCTGGGCCCCAGTACCTGTACCCAGGCCCAATGCAGATGGGGCCCAGGTAATACAGTTGCGCCCCTTATGCGAGGGCTGTTGTCCAGATTCAGGCCCTGTACCGGTTTCCCATTGGTTTCCTCGGCCTCGACGACAAAATACTGCTTTTCTGAGGCCAGGGACCAATGTGTGATGTGTCGGCCTCCCGGACTGTCGCCCAGGGCTCAACCAACTGAGGCCCTGGGCTCAACTGCCTTTGCAGGAGTCTGAGGCTCACGATGCACTCCAACCAACTGGCGTGCGGCAACTGTCTGATACCCACTTCGTGACATGCTGAACGAAGGTCTCTCGTGGGTATTCTGGCCCGCCTTCACTTAGGGCGAGCGCGAGGCTTGCTGGGGGCCTATGCCCAGAACATATGCATGTCGACAAGGCCCCGTTGAGGGCTCAATCCTCACAATTAATTGAACTTAGGTGAAAATATAATTGATGAGTTCAGAAACACATTTTACAAGAAAAAAAAGGTGAAATTTTGGGGAAAAAGAAGTGGATTAAATTATTTATGAATTAAGTTAATCAACTTAATCTCGGATTAATTATTCGAAAATAATTAACGGTCGAAGGGAAAAAAAAAAGAAGATATATGTTCAAGAAAAACATAAAACAAGGAATAAGTTTGAAATTCCAAATTAATTCGGAAGTAATTCCGATTTAATTTCGAATTAATAAGTGATGAATTCTAAAGGGGAAAAAATTAATGAGAAGATTGAAAATTCAAGAATTTTGATTAGTTGCCGAATTAATATGGTGTGTAATTGGAAAGTAAGGGGAGTGAAAAAAAAAATTTTAAGAATAAATTTAGGGAGAAGCGATCCTAGCTATGTGGGCTATCCAATAGTATGTATGATAAGGGTATAATAGGAATAACAGTTGTAGGGAGGGGGGGAGGGGGGGGGGGGGAGGGGGATATCAGTTAGGCGATTTCAAAGAACGATGGGGGGGAAGAGTATGAGAACGAGGATGGAGAAACGAAGGAAGAAACGACGAAGAAGAAGAGAAAAGGAGAAAGAAAAGAGAAGATTGAGGATGGTTGATGACGTGGCAGCGACGAGGATGACTATGACGTGGCGATGATGATGATGATGATGACGTGGCAATGTTGATGACGAAGACGATGATGATGATCATGGCGTGACGTCGTTGAAGCTGCTCCACGTCGAGCAGGGTGGGCGTGAGGGCGATCGACGCCACTCTGATACCACTGTGATGAAGCAGAGGCAGAGCAACGAGGCTGGGAGAGAGAGGGGGAGTGACAGGACACACACGCTCACTCAACTCGACGCAGACTTGACACGACTCGACGGACGCAAACACAAAGTGGCAAAAGTTGCAAAGTCGCAGTCTTGAATTCCCGAACACAACGTCGAAGCAATGTCGCACTGAGCACAAGCACTGAGGCTGAAAATTTGGTGCCCGTACTGTGCTTGAGTCCGTACTTAAGTACCGAACTCAAGTACGGTCCTGAGGGTGAAAGTGAAAATGCCTCAGGGCCAGAACTGAAAATCGAAAGTCTGAGAGTGGGTGCCAGAATGCCGGATGGCGCCAAGTGTCCAAAATCCAAAAGTCCCAAAAGAATGAATTTGCCAGAATGCAGATGGCGCCAACTGTCCGAAATAGGAAAAGCAAAAACAAAGTAAAACAAAGCAAAAGAATTGCAAAACAAGAAAAAGAAAATAAATACAGCAAGCTGGCGGATGGTAATCCCCAGACCAGGGATCGAGCCTCGGCGGAGTCCGTAACAGAGTCTCTGAACATGCCATTCATACAACGTTGAAAGGTTGCTGTGGTGCATTAGTCCGACCGAAAGGCAATTCTCAGGCTTATCTTCAGGAGCCACTTAGATCTGATGGTACCCGAATTTCAAATCTATCTTGGAAAAATACTTGCACCCTTGTAAGTTGGAACCTATCCAACAATTCGTCTATGAGGGGTAATGGTTCTGCAGTCTTCACTGTTATAGCACTCAAACCCCTATAATGTATACACCGTTTCAACTCTCTGTCCTTCGTAGGAACAAATAATATGGGCAAACCATAAGGATATGAACTTTGCTTAACGCGCCCCTTGTCTACCAACTCTTCGATCTGCTTCCTGAGCTCCTCTAGCTCGTTTTGTGACATTTTATGAATGGGCCCCTTGGAAGTATTGCCACCTGGCTCAATGTAATGTTTGATTGGGCGTTCTACCATTCCCTTGGGCTTCCCCTGCACAAGGGCCGTCACAATCCAATGAACCATGCGAGAAGAAGGGTCGGAACCACATGGTTACCAGGGTGGCTGCATGAGTTACTGGTGGTTCAACAGCAACCTTGCCTGCGTGAGCTGGATGATGTAACTCAATCCCAGTCTTTTGAACTGGTTCCCTAGTAATCAACCTTGTGGGATCATCTATGTTCTTTTTCTAAGTTCATGCATTTTCAGATGATTTTCTGATTGTGTCTGTGTTAGCCTTGCGCAGGGGTCATGATAATCTTCCCTGTATCGTTCCAATTTTAAAGGATATCCCGAAGGGCAACCTTGTGGCTTATCCATCTTCTGTTTAAACCACCAGTACCTGGCCCAGCTACCGAGTCTGAGCCTCGGCCGACCGGTACGCCGATCCGTGCACGGACGGTTGCGGCGAACTCGGCGCCCCCCCCCCCCCCCCCTCTCTCTCTCTCTCTCTCTCTCTCTCTCTCTCTCTCTCTCTCTCTCTCTCTCTCTCTCTCTCTCTCTCTCCCCTACGGCCCCCCAAGAAGCAACGACCGTTCTCTTCTTTTATTTCATTTGTTTTCGTGTTTATAATTTTTTTTTTTCTTATTGTGTGAGGTGACACCCCGTACTTGGCGGGCTCCGGCCAAGAAGCAGCGACCGGGCCTTCCATTGGCCGACCCTCCTAAGGCTGCGGCGCGGGAAGGCCCGCGGCCGATAGCTGAGCGAGGTACTGGTGGTTTAAACTTTAAACTTTATTTAAACATTTCTTTCTGAATTTTGTAGAGATGACAAGTACTTGTGGCTTATCCGTGTTCTGTTTCAAGTTTCAACATTTCTTTTCCAATTTTGTAGAGATTATGGGTACTGTTTGTTTCTTGCAAGAATTGTCGGGACCTCTCACAATTTTTCGTTGGGGAATTATTCACACATGCCTAATGCGCCTGAGCCCATCCAAACTCGGAAGCCAAGCACCGTTCAGCCGCAATAATAAGAATCGAGAAATAATCCAAATTTGAGACAAAGAGAAGTCTGTGTTTGATATAGGGCCCCACGCCGCCCCAGTAAGGTTTGCCACAATCTGGCAACAATCTCTCTCTCTCTCTCTCTCTCTCTCTCTTTCTCTCTCTCTCTCTCTCTGTGTGTGTGTGTGTGTGAGGGAAGGGGGCTCTCTCTCTCTCTCTCGCTCTCACTCTGTGTGTGTGTGTGTGTGAGAGGGGAAGTGGGGGGGGGGCGGGGAAGGAACATTTTTGGAGTCTCTTGCATGTGGTTGGATGGCTCTAGTGCGGGCTCTGTCAGGGTGAGATAAGTACCTATGTGTACAAGTATGTGTGGGAGTTTGTGCAGGATATATAGGAACTCTTGGTAGAGTACCTGTATACTTTCTTTGGTGTGTACTCGACTTTCTGTCCTATGCATTTCGTACCTCTTGCAATTATGACACACCGGACTCCAGATTATCCAGATGGTTACACTGGATGGAATGCACTGAGTAGTTTGGGCTCTGATCTTTCTGTCGTAGGAATTGCTGTTGTTCCGCGCTGCAGATGGACACAGAATGCCTTCCTGGTTGTGTTGTTCTGTGGTGGGTAGGGAGTGAGGTCGAAGAAATAAGACCGCGTATTGTTGACCCTCAAACAGCCAAATGGCAGGTGGTGAGGCCTTTTACAAGGATATTACCGCAAATGGGTTTGGGGGGACCGGGATGACCGGAATGGGACAGTTAATCAGGATGGTGGGCCGTTTATATTCGTGAGTGTGTCAGCATTGTCGAAATATCATATGCAAGTTTAGGCCCCCGCCAAATTTCCTAGGAGCCCCACGATCAGGCATGGCGTTTGTCAGTCTCCTATCGGTCTCCCAACGTTTGGGAGGCTTTGGACGCGGTTGGACGAAGAATCCCGAGGAACTTTTTTGAACTCTTTTTTTAAGTGGATGTACACGAAGAGCAGCTCGGAAGATCAAGAATTGAAATGGACCTCGCTTATTACGTATGGGCGCTTTGAAGTCCCGCTCTAGGTGACGCACATGGGCACGACACGTGGGGACTGGCAAGATCAAGAATTGAAATGGACCTTTTTGTTTCTGTAAGAGGTAACAACCAGGGCGCTTATTACGTATGAGCGCTTTGAAGTGCCGCTGTAGGTGATGGAGATGGACACGTGGGGACTGACAAGACTGTGTAGAGTGAACAAGGTGTGTGTAGATGTGCTCACAGAGCGTGTTTGTGGGAGTAACAGAGCTTGTGGGCAGGGGTGGAAGCAACCGAATGTGGAGAAATCATGTGAGAAAAGTTGTGTGATGTTTTGGTCAGATGCTGTCCTTCTCTACCAGTCGTCGATCCAGGATGCTTATTACGTATAAGCGCTTTGAAGTGCCGCTCCAGGGGATGCACATGGGCACGTGGGGACTGACAAGACTGTGCAAGCAACCAAATGCGGAGAAACCATGTGAGAAAAGCTGTGTGATGATTGGTCAGATGCTGTCCTTCTCTACCAGTCGTCGATCCATGTACCTGTTCTCGACTTCTCACGCATCGGGCCACTTATGATCTGTACCTGTCTTAGTGGGGGGCCCGCTTCCCACTTGAGCATGCTGAAAGCGGAACCCTGTGAAGGTGCTTTTGTCTGTAAGAGTTCAATCATCTTCTGTGTTTCTGACTCGATAGTAGAAATTGCGCCGAAAGTGGGGGACCCACTGCTCGGTGCTTACCAAATCTTGCGATCTCCTTGCTTTCTGACTCGCATTCTTCCCTCGGTAGTCGACTCCATATTTACATGCTTCAGAGTCGGATCAGATAACGAGTCTCATACATGCCTGTAGTACTGTGTACCGTGTGGTTTCCTTGCATAACAGCTGCAGACTCATCCTTGTCCATGTCTTCTGGACCATCCACGTGTTCAAATTCATGGATACGAGAAGATTGAAGTCATTAAAGTCGTCTGCGAAAATTGGAACAATGCAGAGAACATTGGCATGGACCCTGGACAATGATGACACACTCGATTGAGAAAGGGTACAAATCTCTAAAAGAAAGAAATAGTAGAAGAGGACATTTCATTTCCCCTACTACCGAGGGAGGAAATTTATGAAATTTGCTGATGGGCATCCTGTAGGGATAAAACGAACGAAAAAAAACGATGTCGACAATGCTCGACATGGAAATCCTGTTGATGACGAATACGACGTTCACCGCGAAGCATACAAAAATGCTATCAATGCGCCTCGCTCCACTGCAAACATGTTACGGGTGACTGGAGAATCCATGGACCAGATACATGTGGAGTCTGTTGACTCATCCCTTTTCTTTTCTTTTTGTGGACTCATCCCTTCTTTTTTTTGTGCGGACTCATCCTTTTTTTTTTCTTCTTTTTCTCTTTTTAAACTCCCTTTTGGATGTCTCGTTTTAAACTATCCCGCATTTTGAATGTAACGGAACCATTGAGTGATCGAAGAATATCCTCAAAGTTAGAGCTTCCCTGCGCCTGCCCTGCCTGAAACATCACTCCTTCCCAATCACACTGACTTTACTTGAAAATGCATTCGGTTTGGTGCAAATATCGTTCGTGGGCCATACCATTTCTCTTCCTGTTTTAGTTCGTTTTGCCTGATAAGGAGTCTTTCTTTTACCCTGATTATGTTTGGATTATTTGAATTTATTTCGTCTCTGGAAAGTGAAAAGCGGACAAAGTAGGGGTACTCGGGATTTGCACACCCCCAGGTGCCCTCCCTATGCGTAATCAATGGGGTTGTTCTGTGTCCCCACTGGAATTACACTGACTTCTGGCTCGGCCCGACTGGTGGTTTAAAATTTTAAATACAATAAAACACTGATGTAGAGAAATGGTAAAATGTGCTTCTGGCAAAACAAAAAAAGAAAAAAAAGAAAAGGTGACTCTTGTCAGTCTACTGTGATCCCAGCACAGCTGGTGACTATGGGAAGTCCTGGGTGTTTTTGTTTTTCTCCTTTTTTTCTGTCGGGGGGGGATAGGGTGGGCCCGGTGGGGGTCGATGTGGACAGGATTGCACGAGCATTTTTTGTATGCTCGGTGCTGGGAGGTTATTTTCACAAGCCAGGCCTTCGTGACGAAGTCGATACTACAGCGCAAATTCACCGCAAATCTGAGAGGGTCTGCAGGTGCTCTGTGCTTGACAGAAAAAAGATCACGACGTAGAAGTGAAATCTGCAATGCTTCACCTGAAGCAGTCCATTTCTGCATCAGTTAGACAAGCGTACACGAGGAAGAGAATAAGAAAGAAGAAGTGGGGTCAGCCAACAAGAAGTCTCGTAAACGCTAACTTGTTTGACAAGCAGGCAGAGGGGGCGATGTGGAGGAGGACGAGGAGGAGGTGGAAGAGGAGGGGAAAAAGAGGTGGATGGTGGAGGATGGCAAGGATCAGGGAGGAGGGAGAGGTAAGGGGGAATCATCCTCGTGCTGTTGGACGAGAAGGAACAGGAGGAAGGGAGAATCTCTCTCTCTCTCTCTCTGTGTGTGTGTGTGTGTGTGGAAGATGTACATATTCTCAGCCCTCTCTGCGTCTGTGGCACAAGTATATGTTCACAGCAGGGTCAGTTCTTCCCCACTCTCATGCCTACACACGGACTTCAGAACACAGACTCTCTGGATTGCATCTTTTTTTGAAAACAAAGCTTCAAGTGCAGACAAAGAAAGGTTGAATGTCTCTCTCCAGGGGCTATAGAAGGAGGGGAAGTGGTACCCTCAATTATGAGTCGTCATGCCACCATACCATCTGTGGAGACTGCTCGGGGGATTGCCGCGTGGTCGGTGCCCATGCAGGTTGGACATGTCCGTTACGCTACTGTACTGTGGACATACTGAGGCAAAAATTAATTCAATTCTAAGAAGAGGACTTCAGCAAACAAGTGAAATAGGTAGGGGTCCGTATGCATGGTCGTCAGAATGATACCGATGTTACTCTCAACTCATAGGCTGGTTGGCTACTCTAGTGTATAAGTTGGGTGAGTTCCAGACATGTCCCCTGTGAAATTTTGATCGTCTTGCATGCGCAGGCTAGAACGCACTTGAGTGACTTGACATCCTCGATACAGGTCGTGTGCGTTATTGCCGGTCGTGTCCATATGCATTCGCAGAGAAGCTGGGATGCGAGTTTTAAATCTCTCGCAAGGCATTCTTGTCAATCTTCCTTGGATCTTCTTTACATATAGCTGAATGCAGCCTGATCACCCTGAAGTTGTCAGACTGATATTTTTCATCTCCTTGAAAACATTTTTGTTTCATGCTTGCTTGAAGCCAAACATCGCGCCTTATCTTATCGCAAGTCCCAGAGATAAAAGCGTACCGAACGTTTGAAATGCGTGCTTTAGGGGCCCACAGTGCATTCCATAGTGTTGCAGTGCATCCAACAGCGTGGCTGGCAGGAATAGATTGACAGGTTATACGGTCGTGCATTACTGCGAGGGTAGGTGGTGGTGGTGGTGGTGGTTAGGTTCCTCTTCTATCTTGTCTCGATAGTTGAAGATAGTATCTTATCTTTACCTTGTTTGTGGAGCTGTGGGACTTTGCGAAAGGTAGTCCCAATAAAACCACCACTACCTCTGAGCGTCTTTTTGCCGAGGTGGAGTAGAACTGCATGCCAAGCTTTGGCTGAAGCGCCAGCGCGACATTTTTTTGTTTTGTTTTGGCTGTCTCCGCCAGCCTTTTTCGGTCCAGGAGCGCCTGGCCACCACCAGCCTCTGAAGAATGTGGTATAGCTTATAATTAATATAATTACGACTTCCGAAAAAATGATATTGTAGGGAGCCTTTAGATGTTGTATAGTGGTTGCAATACCTATTACCTATTATGTAGAAGATGAATTTGCTGATCGCTGGAAAAGGACAGTTCAGCATAGGTCCACTGTTCGAAGGGCAACTGTTCGAAGGGTTCCAGCTACCGTCTTCCCCCGAACACAATGCACCCTCATTTTGGCGGTATCTGGCCGGAGGTATAACTCGTATACATTCATTTTTAGGGTGTGTTATGTTCGGGGGAAGACGGTAGTTCCGCAGGGCCTGTGTGGCACTGTTTCCACATAGTTCTTCCTGGCCAGCAAGCAAAGCCTAGGATATTTGAATGCGGAGTCAAAATAGTTCTGCTGAAAAGAGCTGTGGTCGTTGGATTGTCAATCACCTCGTGTGACTAAAAGAGGGGGTGGACGTCCTAGTAACCGGGGCGGTAACTGGGCGTCTTGGTAACCGGGGCGGTAACTGGGCGTCTTGGTAACCGGGGCGGTAACTGGGCGTCTTGGTAACCGGGGCCGTAACTCTTGGTAACCGGGGCGGTAACTGGGCGTCTTGGTAACCGGGGCC
>BFEA01000337.1:149132-160417 GCA_003427395.1 Chara braunii
TATATTTCCAAAATATGATTGAACCAGAGGCCGGGGTCCTCACAGTCTACCCGGAAGAGCTGGGAGCATTACCCAGAGTTAGCTTACGGGGTGGGCACCACACCCCGAGGGGACCAGCCCCGACCGACTTCAAACCACATTTCAAGTCGCAAGCAATCGAAGCAAGATGAACCTACCCCTATCAGCGGGAAGGAGATGTATCTGCTTATACTTCTTTCTTCATTTCGATTCTTTTTATTTTATTCATGAAGAATGGAAAGCTTGACTTATATTCCTACCAATGTAATCTCCATGACTGACAGACAAATCTTTTTGGAAGCAGAAACTGTTTTATTGTGGAATCCGACCTGCTACTAACGTAGGATTGTGTGTAAGTCGTGTAGGTTCTGCAGCTGAATTGAAAGCTATGAAACAAGTGTACGGTAGTCTTCAACTAGAACTTGCACAATATCGTATCGTGAAGTAGCTGCTATGTTTTTTTTTTTTTTTTTTTTTTTTTTTTTTTTTTTTGAAATTTTCACCTCTTTTATAGGAGTCAAATTGTCACTCTCACTCTCACTCTCACTGCAAGTACATTCCGACTGCCGAAACATTTTCAATGTATTTAAAAAAAAAAAAAAAAAGGGGTGAGGACCAGTGATGTAGTCACTGTGCAGAGCTGTTTGTGCTGACTGTGGCGTCATGTGTGATTTTCTTTCTTTTTTGGAGTTTTTCCCCCGAAAAAGAAAGGGCGATGGCCTCGAGGTATCATCATTCGGCTGACCCGCCCTTACGTAATTCAGAATTATACTATTTTATTAATTAATTTATTATATATTATACTGTTCTGTTCATCTGAATGTACCTGGATTCGAACTTGCATCTGCATTTCAACGGTTGGTGGGGTGTACCAACTAAGGGTATACTCGCACTAGCACTTTCCAAAGTGCATCGGACGGCAATTTCGACCACACCTGTATGCATCTGGCCACAATTCCATCCAGAAGCACAACGCACCCTCATCTTGGCTGTACCGGACCGGAAATATAGCTTGCATGCATACGTTCAATTTCAGGGTGCGTTATGTTCGGGGGAAGAGGGTCGTGTGAGTATGCCCTGACCCTGAGCTTGGCCCATTGGTCATGGGTTGTTCTCCGACCCAGTCTGCGTTCACGTATGCGTGCTGGGCGATAGGGCAGATCACAGGTTTTTTTTTTTTTTGCCTCCTTCAGAGTCCTTCTTGCTTTTTCCTTTTTCTTTTTTTATTCTCTTTTCTTCAAAACTAGGCTACATTCCTCTCTCAAGTCTTTCATATCATCGTTCAAATTCTTTTCAATTCACATTTACTCTCTCTCTCTCTCTCTCCTTTTTTTTTTTTTTTTTTTTTTTTTGAGCTGACAGTGGTGGCAAGATACAGAGATACAGGTCCCCTCCCCCAGCTCCCATGTGGCAATGATTTAACCACAGGAGGGACCTGTGACAGATCGACGGCGTTGACTTCATCGACAGTCCTTCTTTCTCGTCTCTGAGTTGGATGCAGTAGTTCAGCGAAAGTCAACGAGGACCACCCGCCCTTTTTTTTTTTTTTTTTTTTTTTTTTGGTTGAAATTGAGGACCTTATCATAGTAGAGAGGGCTACAAAGGCCAAGTAAGGTAGAACAAGCCGATGAAGAGGAAAATGAAGAAGAAGAAGAAGAAGATGGAGGGAGGACAAGTGTCATGACACTGTTGGAACAGTGAACAGGAAGTTTTTTTTTTAAATTTAATTGAATTTAATTACTTTAGTTTAATTTAATTTAATTTAATTTCATTTAATTAATTTAATTTAATTTAATTCTGTTGGAAAAAAAGGCGACGACCTTTTGGTATCATCATTGAACTGTCTGGCCCCAGGTAATTCAGATTTTTTTTATTTTTTATTTTTTTTTTAATTACTAGGACGCACAGTTTTGTCCTTTTCTGCACCTGAGTGGTAGGCCCATTTTATCTTTCCCTTTTCCCGTTTTGAGTCTAGATTCAGTCCTAGGCTGCACATGTTGTAGGTCTTAGGTTGTAGGGAAGAAAGTCTCGAAGGCCAAAGGAGACGGGTGCTCGTTTTCAATTTCTTTCACGCAGTGTTGCTGGGAGGTCGCGTTGAGGCTGCAGCGTGAATTCCGTAGCGACGCAGGCTGCTTCTTCACGGCGGTTGCTGACGACCATGGAATTTAGCAGAGCCAGCTACCTGAGGACAGGGCTGGGCTTGCAGGCCCCAAGTGCTGTAGGCGCATCCTCGTATTTGGTGTACTGTTGGCGTTATGAAAGAGCTGCTTTCGAAACCCTTCTCCGAAGTGTTTGTCGAAGTGGCAGCCACCGTCTTCTTCATCTACTTGCTGTTTTCTTCTCCATCCCGGGAGCCATCTACACACGCAGCCAGGCACGATTTCAAAGGCGCGAAGCACTGCAAAAAGGTCGCTTCGCTGTTGAGCGAACACTTCATCTGCAGCGGTGGGCAACATGGATGAGGCAGAGTAGCGCGCTGGACGCAGGAGGGTGTGGTGGCAATTGGTGGACTGAATAGGTTGGGTGCTGGAGGTTGGAGCGGCGCCATAGCGAGAGCTTGACATGGAGGGAGGAAGAAGAAGTCTCCCGTTGAAACTTTGTTCTTAGTTGGTTCGTTGGTGTTGATAACACGGTCGGGATCCCGGGAATTCATGTGGCTGATTAAACTGGGGAGGGACGGTATTAAACCACCAGTACTTGGCCCAGCTATCGATGCGGAGCCTGGAATGCCCCTGCGCGCCAATTTTCGCCTAAGTGCCGGGGTACCGTTTTGAATTTTTTTTGGCTGGCGCTTCCAGCCATTGTGGTCCGGTACCCCGAAGCTCTAAAGGCGCGGCGCGTTAACGGGAAAGCGCCGCGGCCGATAGCTGGGCCAAGTACTGGTGGCTTAATGAGGATCGATTATATTCAATCCTATTTTTGGATTTTGTGAGCTCCTGCTGTGTACTCTTGTTATTGGTGTGGTGTGGATTGCTCTTCCCAAGTCTACTTGTCGTTGCACGTATGTATGGGAATATGATTATATGATGGAAAAAGTAAGGATTCATGGCAAATAAATGTCCGATCTGGTGGGTTGTTTTCTCCAAAAACAAAAAAAAAAGTCTGGTCTGGTACAGAAGTTTATAGAAACAGAACTAAGGTCTCCCTGGGATAAGATGAGATCTGGGCTTCAAACACTACAACAAAAACAAGATATTAAGAAGAACCAGTACAGTGTACACCACACATTGGCCCGCGGGTGTCAGCACGAAACCCGCACCACTTCGAAGGCTGTCATTTTTTTTCACCGGGGCCCCACGCCACGCGGCCCCTCCGAGTTTTGCCTGTGGTGACAGAAACTTTGTGCAAGGCTGGGGCCGTGTATTTGCGGTTTAAGAAGAGAATGCAAAAGTTCACGAAGGACTAGCTGGGGGATTTCTCAGGAGGAAGACTGGGGGATGTGGTTTGGCCAGGTAGGGAAGAAGATGGGATGTCCTACAAGGGGGAATCGTCAGATCATCTTCCATGACTGGTTTGATGTCCGGCCTTGAGCTACCCTTTTTTTTTCTTTTTCGTTTTTTGGGGGGGGACAAATGCTCCAGTCTATCCGTGGGGAGCAACATGTGCTGGGAACCGGGCCCAGCGTCCCTTATATAACAGGGCCAGGCTGGCTTTGGCTAAGAACAATCGGAGAACTATTAAAGGAGTTCAGGAAAATTTAGGAAAAACATGGATAACTGCTGACCTATTGCTAGGCTACTCAAGCAGCAATTACTAAGTAAAAAGGGAAAGCCACAGAATCGAATGCTCAGAACCCCTGGAATCCCTAACAAAACACTCTAAAATTCTCTAACACTTCTTTTTTTTTTTTCTTTTTTTTTTTTTTTAATTGCGAACAAGGCTCAAATCTATTCGTGGGGAGCAGCACGTGCTTGGAACCGGGCCCAGCATCCCATATGAAAATTTACATAAAAAATTTGTGTTATTTCCTTTATAATGAAGGAATCAACTGTTTATTAGCTTATGTACAAAGTTTGTCTGATTTACTGTTTTTTGTTTTTTTTTTGATAGTTGTTTATTCATTTTGATATTCAGAGAAATATTGAAATGTATTGTTTTTTATTTGATATTTCATATTTCGTGACTTTGAAAGTTGAGATACCGGGGCCATTACCCGGCTTGGCTAAGAAAAATTGGGGCTACTTAGGAAATTACTACGACAGACTTCGAAAATTCTTATTCCCTGCCAAATCCTCCTAGACTTTTTTTTTTTTTTTTTTTTTTTTTTTTTAATTGGGAACAAGGCTCCAATCTATTCGTGGGGAGCAGCACGTGCTGGGAACCGGGCCCAGCATCCCATTTGAAAATTTACATAGACTTTGAAAGTTGAGATAGTGCGGCCATTACCCGGCTTGGCTAAGAAAAAATTGGGGCTACTTAGGAAATTACTACGACAGACTTCGAAAATTCTTATTCCCTGCCAAATTCTCCCAGGCTCATGCCCCCACTCTGCTAGGTTACAGGGCAACACGACTCACCCCAGCTCCGGCCAGCGTTGTCCCGACAGGAACCCTTGGTTTTCCCCTGAAATGCCCGTCCCAAGGCATCCCCGGATCTCTCTACCAGGCCTCACACTCCTGCTATCAACAGGTTACAACTTACCTGGCCTCTTTTTTTTTTTTTTTTTTTTTTAATGGGAACAAGGCTCCAATCTATTCGTGGGGAGCAGCACGTGCTGGGAACCGGGCCCAGCATCCCAAATGGAGATTTACATCGAATTTTGAAAATTTGAGATACCGGGGCCATTACCCAGCTTAGGCTAAGAAAAACTTGAGCTACTTGGGCAATTACTACGACGAACGTCAGAATTGGATAAAATTCAAAATCCAGAAAACAACTCAGGTTACCAGGCCTCACACTCATGGGGCGTGGTCCCATTGGCAAAGAGGATCGGATCGAGTGCCGGAATCTGGACGTGTTTGTAGAGAGGTGCAGGACATCGAGATTGAACTGCTTTTCTGCATCTCTGGAAAAAAACACGACCAGATTCAGGAGGTCGATCCTATCCTCTTTGCTAGTGGGACCTCAGCCCTGCTATCAACAGGTTACAGGGCAACCCCTCAGCACATTAGAGTCGTTCTGGCATCGAAAAACCGCAGGTCCATGAATATAACAGCATCCAAGAAGCCGAAAATGAGTTTGCAAGAAGTACCCAGAATCCTAAGGCATTCTCAAGACCGCCAAGAGCAACCTTTTTTTTTTTTTTTTTCATTTAACCGTCTGAGAATTGAAGGAATTCAGGAAATTTTAGGAAAAACCATGGACAACTACTGCGGAAAACCATCTGTCTATGGTCAACCCTGAAATCAGAAAAGCCGAGGGTCAAAACTGAACCCGCTTTTTTTTCTTTTTTTCTTTTCCATTTCTCGATTTATGCGTGTCATCCTTGCGCAGGGGCCAATCTAATCTTCTCTGTATCGTTCCAATTTTAACAGATGTCCCGAAGGACTGAACCCGCTTTTAGTCCTCGTATCCAAACTTCCACCCCTCAACAGACAAGACACCGGTCCACGCTTTCAGTCCTCGTACCAGAACTCACTTGATCTCACACCCCCTTCCGCCAGGGTAAACAGGGCACCACAACCTTCCCCAGTGTCGACCAACCTACGTAGTTCTGACGGACAGGAAATGCCTTTCTCCCTCGACATCTCCCTTAGCCGCAAGCCCCTGACCCAGGTTACAGGGCAATACCCTGGCGCCGGCCATGTCGGATGATCTGGTTATGCCTTCCACCCTCGGCATAACTCCACAGGCCTCAAGCTCCTCCCAGGTCACAGAGCATAAAGTCCAGCACGGGCATGTGTCGTCACAGAGTTGTACTTCTAACCTACTTGCCCCCCTCCCCTGTTGAAAGCCCCTGTACTGCCTCCCACCCTCCAGTTCTAAATCCCCCCCTTTCCCTCCCGGACTCCAACCATAGGCTAAAAAACAGCTAGTAATCAATTACTTCAAAAGACTAGGGAGAAAAGGATAATACCCCTCCTGCCTTTTAAAAACAAACAGCAAGGATCCCACTCTCCATCAATTCAACCCTCTGTTCCTCCCTTTCCCCACTGCGAGGAGCCACCATCTCCCATCAGCCCCAGTTCGTAACAGCCCCCTTCGGACCTATGCTCCCTGAGTGATATACAATTCCCCCCGAGGTTCCCCCCTCCCCCTGTCCCACCTCAAAGTAGCACAACCCATCCTGTCTCTCCACCTGTTGAAAACAACACTAACCCATTGTCCTCCCCCCCACCCTCCCCGGACCAAATCAGCCATGCCCCGGGAGAGGACACCCCCCTCAACCGCCTCTCCCTCTCCACTTCGCCTCCCACCTTACGCAGGGTCAGCGGGAACAGTTCCAAACCCTAGAGGGTGATCCTAGCGTCACCTCCCCTACCTTTCCCACCTTGTCTCCACCTTGTGGAGTAAACCCATGAGGCATTTAAACGAGAACGGAAGAGGAATTCAAAGCATCTTTCACAAAAAATCTTCAGCGAAACTACCTTAGACTTAGTACTGAAAAGCAAAACAAGATTCAAAGATTAGAATGGTTAGAATAGAAAAGTTTCCACCAACTAAGAAAATCCGAATACAAAGCATTTCAGTTTTCAAGATAGGGAGACGGCTACGAAACTAGAGATTGGACATATGAAACAAGACATTGAAGAAAAATTATACGAATTTTAGGTTCAGATACCCATAAAGGATTTTCAAATCAGATTCTCAAACCACGGTTTGAGAATCGTTTAGCCAAGACGTTTGGCATGTATTAAGTTTAAGAAATTATTTAAAACAAACCATGTTATCAAATAGAACCACCAAATCAGAAAGCACTAATTCAAAATTAGATCGTCATCATTTTGATGAATATCAAGGATTATGGCGTAGAAAAGACAAACAGGTAATGCAAAGTCAAGCCGACTATCGTGGAACAAACAAATCAGAAAACACTATTAAACACTATTGAGCTCGAAGCCCTGAGACACTTAGGATGGCAACTTTGACAAGCTGTTGCATGCCGAGCTCCCATGGGCCATCGCCTCGTGAAGTTGCCTTGAACAGCGTGAAGTCACGAAACCCTGTAGATCCACCAGGAGACGGTCCACTCCCGCCATCCCCTGATCCAACTGCCAGACCGCTATCCCGACCGAACTCATCCCCTGCCTCTTGCTGTGAGAGAAGCACCTTCTCCCCCCCATAGCCAGTGCTGGTGCAGCCCCTTGGCGAAGTGCACTGGCTAGAAGAGATCAATAGGACAACACCACTTCCCTAAACCTTATTGAAGGCGATTGTGTTGCGAGTGACAGCGCCAAGCCTGTTAACGCGGCCTCACAGAGAATTCAATCCATGTACAACGATCTTCAAACAGCTGGGTAGCAAGAGACAAAGAAATAGAGGCAGAGGTAGGAGAAGAGAAAACCTAGGACATCCATACCCCCCCCTCTCTTCGACATACACGCTCTCTCTTCTTTCCACTGTAACCCCGACTACCCACCGTCGTTCCCACCATACACCGTCCTTCCCCACCGTGCACCGTCACACCAATCTGCCTCGCACCTTCCCCCACATGGCATCCACCACATACACCCCTCTAGGCCCTCCTGCCTCGCCACAATGGAAATCCCGCAACGCGCCATCGCCGCCCTCCGCTAAGCTGTCGTGCTCACGCTAATCACGTTGTGGCTTTCACCCCAATGCGCTTCCGCTCTCCGTTGCTTCGGCCCAGGTGGGGTGCAGCGCTCCCGGTAGCGCTGCGCCCTTCGCCAGGCCTCCTGGCTGGTGATCTCTCCGGGGCCCTTCGCCAGGCCCCGGAGAGATCACCAGCCAGGAGCTACCTTGAGATCTCCAGAATCTTTTCCTGATCCCTTCCCCCCTTACTAGCTTGCCTTGGAAGATCTTGGTATGGTGAAGGGGAAGGGTGGCCAGTTTGAAGAAGGGTTTTGCTTTCTTGGGTCTATCGTCTGCAGTGAGTCTGCTAGATATGGTAGTCTTATCAGGTGGTCTTTTTTTGACTGACGAGGCAGTTCTCACTCAGTTTCTCAATTGTCTGAGCATCATGAATTATTACTGTATGAGGGATACTGGACCTGTTTTCCAGCAGGTGTCATTCCCCACCAAGAGACCGGAGCCCTTGACTGGACTGCTGCGCTTTTTTTTTTTTTTTTTTTTTTAAACACGCCCTCGCCAGTGTTAGTGCTGCTGATAAGAGCAGACACCACTAACACCAGGAGGGAGGCTCCATCTATTGGTGGGGAGCATCACCTGCTGGAAAACGGGTCCCGTCCCATATACAGAGATAGAGGATGTCTGAAAACAATGAGAATAGTGACTGTGAGGTCCGCCAGCATTGATTGCCCTGCACCTCAGGGGATTGACTGAGCAGCCTTAAAGAGTGACCTCTTCACTAGTTGGAAAGAAAGGAGGGGGGGGCTGTGCTAGTTCAGGTGACCCCATAAACTCATTTGGAGCAAAAAAGATAATTGTATGTAGCTCAGTGGTTAGAGCACCTGTTGGAAATGCACATTGTGGTATGAGGTTGCGGGTCCAAAACTCGATCCCAGCCTTGCACATGGACACCGGCAGGGCGTTAGTATGATGCACGGCTGGACACACACACCCTTGGGCTGACGCATGGTAAGCTAATACAGACACTGCCTGCACACCACCCAAGGGTTGTCCATGGTGTTGTATGTCGGGTCTTGATACGTTGTGGGTTGCTTGTCGCTGTTGCTCGTGGTGGTTCTGTTGATCTCCCAAGTCTGGCATATCACACACATGGGGCCGTTTGCAATTGTCGCTCAAATGGTAGAGTCTTCAGGTCACATGTCATAGATCACGGGTTCGAGTCTGGCTTGGGACTTTAGGCGGGTTACTTGTCCAGCTTGGCCTCTCATCTCTTCAAACAATATATGGTTCCCTCTACATAGTACTGCACATTTCTGGCCTTCGGGCACACACATCTTGCTATACAGTTACACAGAGCACACATAGCCTTCGTGCAGACACAAAAAACATGGCCCTATGGGCTCATACAAACATACATAGCCTCTGGGCACACACACATACACACAACTACAGTACCGGGCTGGGGGGGGTCTATCCGGTATATGACGGGGTCTACTCACGCATGGCTTAGCTCCAGGGTAGGGTAGGGAAATACTAAGGATATAAGTCGCTCCGGCTAGTCCGAGTTCCACCTAGCCTTGGGTAAGTTGAGGGAAGGGCGGTAGGATGTGTCCGTGGGCGCTGGCCTGCCTTACCTAGGTAATCCTGCCAGGTAGACTCTTTGAATTGGGCATGTAGAAGATTGTATGAGCCTGGCGTCCGAAGTTCCCGTACGGCAAGGTTCGTCCACTTCAGCTTCAACTAGGGCTAGGGGGTTGGCCCAGCCTTGGTGCTTGTAACTGCTGTCTGGTCCAAGTTGCCCTCAATACTGGTCCAAGTTCCACCTAGCCTTGGGTAAGTTGAGGGAAGGACAGTAGGATGTGTCCGTGGGCGCTGGCCTGCCTTGCCTAGGTAATCCTGCCAGGTAGACTCTCTGAATTGGGCATGTAGAAGATTGTATGAGCCTGGCGTCCGAAATTCCCGTACGGTACTGGTAGGCTGATGGTCCTGAGTGCTGGTCACACTGAGGTAGGATAGAAGGGACAGGGGGTGCGCTGGGAGTATTAACATGGGGATTGGTTGGGTAGGTGGCCTATCCTGCCATGAAAACCATTGGCTGCCGCTGACAGCAATCACCGCGGGTCTGGTCCTTGGCCTCTACAACACCCTGGGCAGAAAAAGAAAAAGAAAAAGAAAAAAAAAAGAAAAAAAAAGAGAAAAAAAGAGATAATGCAAAACATGGGAAATGGGGGGTTTGGGGGGGTGGGTTGGGGTTCGTGATTGAAATTGACCCCAATAAGATAGACCCGTTTGGTTGAAATTGACACACATCTTTTTTCTATGGGCTCAAACGACCCAAACATTTTGTGGCATATACCTCATGTGAGGGAGGACCCATAGAAAAAAAAATTAAATTTTCTTTTTAAAGAGGGTTGGACATACCGTCTCCGGCGGACGTCTCCCCAGTTATCCGACCAGACAAGTCGGACATGCAGAGGGGTCCTAGACGTACGCCCTGGTAAGCTAACAAAAATGTGTGTGTGTGTGTGTGAATGTGTGTGTGCATGTGGGGAGGGGGGGGACCCCTCCCCCCCACCAATCAATCAATCGAAGAAAAAAAAAAGTGAAAAAAAAAGCCTCCCTAAGATGCGTTCCAATGCTTCACAGTCAAGTGCACTCACAAGCAAAAGACACAGTGCCCACAACATAGATACTAAAAATACAACAGCTGGAGGGCACGGGGGAAGCGGGAGGGCAGACAACGTGCAAGCACACCAACAGGCAAAGGCCCAAAAGGATGCCAAGACCAGGCAGACAAGAAAAACACAAGAGCAAAGCAAGCAAAAGGACATCAAGGCATAGGCTGGAGGGCACGGGGGAGGCGGGAGGGCAGACAACATGCAAGAACACGAAACAGACACACAAGCACACGAAAGCAGGTAAACCGAAAAAAAATACAAGTCCCAAGTAAATTGGAAGACCCAAAAAAATAAACTGATGATGACAAGATTGTTTCGTCGGAGTTGCATCGACTCATCAGGAGGCTGAACCCTTGACAATCTGCAGAATCTCCGCATATGATGGTTTGGGTCATGAACCCTTTGACCCTTGTTGAAGGCAGACTGTCCCCAAGTGGAACATAGCACCGGGCAGCAACCCTGCGGAGCACCAGGCAGCGCAGTAGAGGCAACACGGCTGCACAACGCCAAAAACGACTGCAAGGAATGACACGGCACGCTGAACTTGCAACACGGCACCCAAGCAGTGAAGCACCAGGCAACACCACCAAGACAACCACACTGCAAGGGATGAGAGGGCAAGCGGACAAGTAGCAGAGCGACCATGCTGAGGAGCACAAGGCAACCCGAACGTGGCAACCAAACTACAGGCCGCGCAAGCAAAGGACCCGAAAGGCACAACCAGCGGACGGGCGGCAAGGCAGCGAAGCAGCGAAGCGACACCACAACCCGGCCGCACCACACAGCGAAGACAGCAGCATGCCAAGAGCGACCTGCGAGGCAAGCGGAACGGGCAGCAAGGCAGTGGTGGAGCGCAGACGGGGTCGTCCACACATCCAACACGGAGCAAAGCAGCACATCACCTACTCACATCATGGGTGAACCCCACAGACTGTTGGT
>BFEA01000337.1:177278-187744 GCA_003427395.1 Chara braunii
TGTTGCTCCCCACCAATAGATGGAGCCTCCCCGACGCCGCTAGCGGTGCCTGCTCCTATCAGCACCCCTAGCAGACAATCGGGTTGTTTTGTAAAAAAAAAAAAAAAAARAAAAGAAAAGCACCTGCCAGTGGGGTGACCCAAAAAAAAATTGGGCCACCCCCAATTTTCCAACATCCGGACAGGGATCCGAACACCTGATCCGGACACCAGACACCGGACACCGGACGGTCCAGATCCCCGTCCTGGTGTCCCGATAACTGCTATGGTTATTAGTTAAGACTCTTGCGAGTTATGTCAAGTGTCTCCTACCACTCTGCCCAGACCTCTCTGCTTGAGCGAGCCACACTGAGCGCACAAACCCTTGAACCTTCAGCGATCATGTTTTCAGCTGATTTTTTGTTACGCATGTCAGCGTTGTTCGTTTTTTTTTTTTTTTTTTTTTTTTTTTTTTTTTTTACACATACAAGCGTTCTCTCTTCTGATATCTCCATCTGTTTTCACAAACAACCGTCTTCCACTTACAGAACTTTCTGCTCCTGACCCTCAAAACCGTCGCGTTGCGAAGGGGAGGTCGTTTTCCATGATGTGTTGTAAATCTTTCTATTTCCACTGTCAATCAATTGCTGAGTTGAACAATCTTGTTTGACCCAACTCAATTTGAAAAATGATCTTGTTTGACTCCACTTACTTAACTTTCCTTATCTTATACTTAGGGAGGGACCCCACTGGCCGGCGGTAGCTGGCGGCCAGGAAAGCATCCGTCAGCACAAATAGTAGTGGACGGGAATGGGCAAGCGAAGTGTGACTCCATTGCCACAGCAATTTTCGGCACTGGCCGAGGTTTCTGTTACCCGATAAGGACTTGCCATTTTGGGCAGGTGTCTAGCCTGTGAAAGATGTAGTAGAAGCCTCACAAGTACGAATATCGTCGTTCAAGGTTTATAAAATGTAGGGGTAACTTCAGTGAAGTCACAAAGAAGAGTTATAATTGCACTATGGGGCAAGATACAGTTTGCAATTGCACTTGGGGCACCCTATCTGGCCAGAAAGCTGGTTTGTATACATTACCCGAACCGCAATTGCAAACTGTATCTTGGCCCATAGTGCAATTATAACTCTTTTTTGTGACTCCCACGTAGTTTCCCCTAAAATGTATGATGGGACGCTGGACCCGCTTTTTTTTCAGCGCACCGACCAATCCCCGTGCCTCCTTTCCACACGGGATGGCTGGTATGCTGGTGGACTCTAGGCATTGGCCAGTGTACCAGACATCCCGTATGGAAAGGAGGCACGGGGATCGGTTGGTGTGCTATAAAAGCGGAGGTAGGCAGAGTGGAAACGAAAGTGCTGGCAGCAGTGGGGTCGCAAAACATCTCTTCCAAGGGCTGGCGGCCAGGTACCGCCAGCCAGTGGGGTCCAAACCTTACACCTCAAACCAGCAGTGTTTCCTAAAGTTGCGCCCGTTAACAAGCCACAATTTTAGGAAATGTATGGGCCACTACAGGAGAGGAGCGCTCAAATTCATCCGACTAGAAACGTTTCTACTTTATTCTGTCAGCGGCAGTCGATAGCTGGGGCAAGTACTGGTGGTTCAAGATCAATGGCAAACAGCCTTCAAGTTGGGCGGTGGGCCCTATTTTTTTACGAAAAGAGAAAAGTTCAGCAAAGATTTCTCTACGCAATTGGGCACGTTGAACTCCTCGGTCCGTGTTTCAAGATGGGCAGGATAGAGGAATTTCGCCAGGCGTTAGTTGTCGGCTATGGCAGCGGGTGGGCGAGGCGGTAGTAGCACTGCTAGTGTTGAAGTGATTGCAGTGGGTTCCGCCGAGAAGCGCTTGGCCTACCTTGCTGAGCGATTGCTGGTTTTCGCAGTGGCTGCGGGGATGGTCGAGCGAGGTCTAATTGTGAGTTGCCGCCAGTATCGAAGGCGCGATGGGAAGTTTTTGGCGGGAAGCCGTCGTTGCACTGTCAGCTATGGTAGCGGGTGGGCGAGGTGGTAGTAACACTGCTAGTGTGTGAAGTGATTGCAGTGGGTTCCGCCGAGAAGAGCTTGGCCTACCTTGCTGAGCGATTGCTGGTTTTCGCAGTGGCTGCGGGGATGGTCGAGCGAGGTTTAAGTGTGAGTTTGAACTTTTAGCGGGGTGGGGACGTCGTCATGAAGTGGGTAATTGGCGTTTTACCCGTACAGCATTGTGGGGATGGTGATTTCTCCTGCTTGGCGCTGACCCGCCGCACCACGGGTTGATGTGGCAATGGAAAGGAAGGATTGAGGCCTGTGGGGACCACAGGCAGCGTTTTTCAGGCGATCAAGGCTCTACTCGACTCATCTGCTTGAGCAGGCACGAAAAGGTGTTTGGGTCGGTTACGATGTGGAGTGATGCTTCGTCAAGTGGGGGAAAGTGGGGGAAGATGCGGTATGGGGGAAGGATTGGTCAGAAAGGACTTCTGTTGACGTTGACACCGTGTGACTCAAAGGCCGCTCCCTTTTCCAATTCTCAAAGGATCTTCTCTATAAAGCGTTCTATGAGTAGCTACATGCTGAATATTCTACAATCTTATACACGAAATGGAAATTTCTAGAATTTTCTAATTTCATAGTTCTGAGTCTAACTCTAGTAGTCGTTTTTGTTTAGTAAATTTGTATCAATCTGATCCTTAATAACTTTCTGGTTTTCAGTTTGGCTTTGTACTATCTGTTTGCCTGTTACTATTCTGATTTCCAAAGCTCGCATGGCGAAATCCCTGTTAAGGAATTTTGACTTCTCAATTGGAGACTCGTAAATCAGGTTGATTACACATTCCAATCACACCAACGTCAACAATAGTAACAGTTGTCCAGTTGATGTAGCTCAGTGGTTAGAGCACCGGCTGGAAATGCGCATTGTGGTATGAGGTTGCGGGTTCAAAACTCCGCAGCCTTGCGCATGGACACCGGCAGGGCGTTAGAATGACGCACGGCTGGACACACACTCCCCTGGGCTGACGCATGGTAATATTACAGACACTGCCTGCGCACCACCCAGGGGACTGTCCATGGTGTTGTATGTTGGGTCCTCGCCTATGAGGGGTTTGCCTGATACAGTTAGCAGTGTAATGAGGATGCAGGTACGGGTTTGTGGTTAGACTACTCATGTGTGTTGGTTACCTTAGGCTCTGCTTTGGGGCGGGCAAGGACCTTAGGTGGGATGGGGTCCCGTTTGGGGGGAGGGTTGGCTTGGGACAAGCTCTGCTGGAGGATATCGGTGGGGACCTACAGTAGGGGATTGTCTTAAGGGATCCCGGTAGGAGGGGTGTTAGTAGATAGACTCTGCTGGAGGAAATCGTTGGGGAACCTGCAGTAGGGGCTGTCTGAGGGGGATCCTCCAAGATAGGTGGTCTGGGTCCCATAAATTAGTTGCTGACTGTAGATAGGTACCTGTCATGGGTCCAGACACCGACCTCTACGCCAATTATGAGTTTGATTACAACACTTAACCACACACCTCTTCCCATTAGGGCTGGAAGAGCCTCAGCCACTGCTCCCCTGGAGACAGCCTCCCTAGGGAATAATTCTTAATTGGAGATTCATAAGTCAGAGCTTTGCTCTGGGACCTTGTCCCACTAGCTCCGTTGAGGTAGGTCAACGTTGGGCTTTCCACGATGTGTGACTGTACGCGACAACGGAGATGCACGTCGTCGAAGTCATCTAGCGGTCCGTTTTTAATAAAGAAAGGCAATAGAGACTAACTTTGCTTTTTCTTACAACAAAAAGCAGAAGTAAATCCTTTCTCTCCAATACTACTCCCCCTACCCTCGACACTTTCCGTTGAGCTAGCTGTCTCAGCTAGCTCAACGACCCTCTTGTTCCCCCAAAGGGCGTTTTTCTAGAGAAATTGTACGAGCCTCCTTCCGTTTGCCATTTTTATACAAAAGGGATTCTGCCAACTCTTCATTTCCTGCTGTGGAAGTGCCCGTATGCCACTCCAATTGTGAAAAAAGCAAAACCAGAACGATTGTATTCGTGCCATTTATAAATGCATTTCACATTTGAAATTGAATTAGAATGAATATTTTTAGCTGTCGGACCGTTGAGCTGCCTCAACTAAACGGTGCAAGTGGGACAAGGTCTCGGATCTCACTCTGCTTGGAATTTCAACTTCTATGTGGATTTCCTTGATTTTTTATTCTTGTTTTTGTCCTAAACCTGATTTGAGGTTTGTTAATCAAATTGGTTGATCGCCAAAATTTGCCTATAGAAGTTGTAACTCTTGACTATTTTCTGATGGTACATTGGGTTCAATTTCGCACTTAGTTTGATTGATCTTTCGGAAAGAGTACTATGAGGGTTCCATTGGAGCCGCTTTTCTCGTTTTTTCTCTAGGTTACCAATGGTCCGGAGATCGGACGTATCCCCCGGACGTTAGGTACCCCTGTCGTCCGGATTTCCGAACGACGGCTTTTTGGCACTGAAAAATAAAAAATAAAAAAAATCACAGTGTTGCGCATGCCCTAGAGACCCCGCACAAAGATTTTCAGATTTTTCTGAGCATTTGGTGATAGGGTGGTATTTGGGGGGGGGGAGGTACGATGGGTTTTGGTGGGTATAGGAGGGGTATAGGTGGGGATTAGAATCTTTGGAGATTTTTATTATTTATTCTACTGGCCCAAATGATCCAAAAATTTGGTGGCATACACCTAATGCAAGGTGGAAGCCACATAATTTTTTTCATTTTTTTTTTATGTTTTTTTTGCGCTAGGTCGGACATACCCTGTCCGGTCCGACGTCCGACCAGACGTCCGGTCGGACATCCCGGACGGTCAGGGGGGTCCCGGACGTCCGATCCAACAACCTAGTTTTTTCTTTTATTCTCCATCTTTTTTTTTCTTTTTTTTTTTTGAACAGAAGCATTCGAAGACATCTGAAACCAAACGAAAATGGAAAAAGACTGGAAACCAGCATTGATTACTCTGGATTCCAGAGGATTGACTGAGGAAGTTGTAGAAGGGCTCTCCGTCGACATCCATCCACCCTATCTAGCCATCTTTCTTGTGAAAAACTGACTGGTCAAGACCGAGTCCCGCCTCATGGCGAGGAGACGTTGTGGGACCACTGGGGGGCACCAGCTGAACCACGCGTCTCCCTGCCCTTCTTCACCATCCTGTGGGGCCTCCCTTCTGCGACCAAAATTGATGGAAGTACGATGAGAATTGAAAATGCCGTTTAGAGAAAACGCCTCCCACATTTGTCTCACCCTATGGCACCTCAGAGGCAGCCTAAGGGCTATTATACACAAATTTCCAGGGCCAACGGGTGCAGAGGAAAGGGGTCCGGAAATTCTTCCGCAGGTCTCATAGAAATTTTTGGGCCTATCTTCATCCACTTCCTTAAAACAAGGCGGTAGTCTCGGGGGGGATTCCTCTCCATGCTTTCCACCCTTGTCCCCCTATCTGTGAGCTCACCTCCACCCTTGTCCCCCTATCTGTGAGCTCGCCTCCAGGCCATCTCACCTCGGCCACCCACCCACCTTGAACCCCGCCTAACCAATCCTTAGAGTATTTTTGTTTATCGTTCCCTAATGTCCATTTTGTTATGAAGAGAATCAAGAACCCTTTTGGTTTCTTCCCACTGCCTAGAGAGTTCTAAATGAAAGTGTTGTTCGAGGTGTTCACGCCACTCCTCCCCATCCACCTTCACCTGGTCCAGGACCAGAGTGCAGCGCTGCCACCATAGAACCCAGAGCACTGCCCGTCTGGCCAGGTGAAACATGTTACTCACAAAGGTGTTACTTTGGAAAGTTGGGAAGTGCCCTAGTAGGAGAGCTCTCCAGTCCCATGGCCACGGAGCTCCAGGGACCATTTGTCCCCAGATCCTGTCCCACCATCTCCATGTGAGTGTTGCTGATGGGCATTGGAGGAAGATGTGCTCGATCGTTTCCGCTCTTTTTCGTGAGGGAAAATTTCCAATGCAGCGCAAGCACCACGAGAGGATCTTGGCCTGTTGTTGCAAATGTGTGTGGTCAACCAACCAGTAGGCAGCGGTGTAATATCTGCCACTGGAGTGACGTGATTTTGGCCGGTTTGGTTTTGTAGTCATGGAACCAACATATGGGGGTCAGGAGCTGCCTATCTATGTTCAGGTGCCTTTGCTGCCTCTCGCTCACTATATCATTTAGCCTCCGTTGTGGACGAAGCATTCCGTATGTTGCTTTGACAGACAGTTTGGATAGCTCCATGTTCTTGCGTGTGCCTGCTCGGGGGGGTCCGGTGAGGCTCCACACCCATTCATCAGGGTCCAGAGGTAGCTGTTCAATCGGGGTCCCGGGGGTGAAAAGCTCGTCGTTCCTCCGCTTTTATCCACACCCTCATTGAGTGTAAGCCTCTTTTCTCAACCCACACGAACAGGTCCCTACTTTCGGAAATTAGATCATTTCTTCCTACCATATACCTTTCAATTAGGGCATCGTTCGTCCGCACCATGTGAATCAGCCCTACCCAGGCTTTCTCTCCCGTCTCTCCCACCCAATCCCCTTTTCTAAGTGTACGCCCTTTTTGTAGGATATGTAGCCAGCCAACGGGAAAGGCAGCTAACGCCTCCATTACTACGATAAAAAGGAACGGGGCTATGGGGTCCCCTTGCCGGATCGACCTCTCTAAACGGATCTCCGGAGCCAGTACACCATTCACCTGCACCCGTGTTGTTGCATTCTGGTGCAGGATCTGAACCCATCTTCTGAAGTCTAGTCCAAAGTTCAATTTCCTGAGGCACCTATCTAGGAAGATCCAATCCACATGATCGTAGTTTTTTTCAAAGTCAATGAAGATGATGGCAGCGTTGGATGAAGACTGTTGTGAAAGACTGATGACTTTATTGACCAACAGGATGTTCTCTTGGATGTTTCTTTTTTGAATAAAGCCCGTTTGGGTTGGGTGGATGATATCTTCCATTACTGCGATCATTCTGTTAGCAAGTGCCTTGGAAAGCATCTTGTATACTACCGTTAAGAGCGTGATCGGTCGGTAGTTGCGAATATTCATTTTGTCTCTCTTCTTGTGAAATAGAGACAAAACCCCTTGCCCAAGCATTGCCCCCATTTTTCCTGATTCCCAGACAACCTTGTAGAATGTCGTAAGGTCATTGCACAGTAGGAGCCACATGGTCTCCCAAAATTCCTTAGGGAATCCGTCAATGCATGGGGGTTTCTCCTCATCCATTTGGAGGAGGCTGACCATATTTCTTCCTTACTAACGGGTTTTTTGAGTCTGTCTCTTTGTGCTTGTGTGAGACTCTTTTCCATTGGATGGAGGAAGTCTTCTATGCCAGTCATTCGTCGAGGGTCTTGCGGTTGTGGTACATGTGAAGAAAAAAATCCTGATAGAAGGTTCTTGCTATTTTCATACAATGTGTTGTGGATGTTGCCAACTCGTCTGTTTTAGGATCTTAAAAAACTTCGATTACCGTACGGTGTGCTCTATTGGAAGCCAGACTAAAAAAATGCAAGTCCATAGTGCATTCAGTGGTCAATTTGGAGAGATTGCCTCTGATTCTAGTACCTTGTCATATGTGTTGTGCGTATTGTAAAGTTTGGTCTTTTAGTTGTTCGATGGTAGGCGTGTGGTCGTTGGAGTTGTCCTGGGAGACCAGGTTATGAAGTCTATGAACTTCTAATTCATGAGCGTGCCGTCTTTTCGTCATAAGTTTGGAAAAATCCACGCATTTTTTTTCTAGGAAAAACATGCCATTAGTGAACCGTTGAATATCAGATTGGATGATATGTTTTTGCTGCTTCCAATAGGCCCATACATCCCGTATGTAAGCCTGGAAACTAGTGTCTTTCAATAGTGAGGTGTTTAGTTTATAATAGCCCGGGCCCTGATCCGACTTTTTACGAAACGAAAGGATTGCTCCACATGCGCTGTGATCTAGACCGGGATAAGGGCTCAGGGGGAGGATTGTTGTGAGACGCAGGGCATGCTGTATGGATTGGGAGATAAGTATAAGGTCGATTCTTGATTTGGAATGTCGCTCAGGATCATTGGAGCGAAGAGATGTATATGCCTTTCTGTGGGATGGAGGTATCTGAATGAGGTTTTTTTTTTTTTTTTTTTTTTTTTTTTTTTTTTTTTTAACATCATTAACGGGGAGTAGAGGAGGTGTTGATACGAGCAGACACCTCCTCTACTCTCCCTACTTGATAGATGACTCCATTCTATTGGTGGGGAGCTGCACCTGCTGGAAAACGGGTTCAGCGTCCCTTTATATCATTAGCACTGCAGAGATAAGATGTAACTCTTGCTGGGAACCGGGCCCAGCGTCCCTTCTGAGCAGTTGGCTCCTGTCCCTTTTCACCCTGAACGGGCGCCAGATGAGCATGACTACCTAGCATTTCCATTCTTACTTTATACCACACCAAACCAAAGGTATCGGAATGAGTCTATGAGTTCAAGAGACTTGCATAGGTCCGTAATGGTCCGTTCATCCTCCTCTACACAATGTGGATAGTTCCCCCGAAGGTTTCACCGGGCCAAACGTTTGTCAGGTACAACGTTAAAATCGTGAGAGCCAAGATGATAAAAAAAGCGTGACCTATCCGTGGCTGAATTAGGAGCATAAACGCAGAAGACGCAGATTAGTTCTAGTTCTAACATTCCAAGGACTGAGACCCACCGACCTTGTTCATCATCTGCTGCCCAGTGGACCACTTGCAAACGGGAATCGGGAGGGATCCATATGGCTACTCCACAGGAGGCCGATGCGACTACATGTGCCTGGTATATTTGGTGTGGCCATGCCACTTTATGAGCTCTGTGGTGTTCTGGTCGGTCCATCAGGTGGGTCTCCTGGATACAAACAACGTATGGCCATCTGCGACCCCCCACCCCTCATAAAAGATCCCAAATGGCCTGGTTTTTAGTAGGATTAAAGGATGCCAAACTGCCATTTCGTCAAAATGGACATTTTTTATTTTTTGAACGAAATTGAAACCGAGTTTTTTGGCCGAAAACTCGTCAAAATTTGTTGTTCCTGAGGGTCCAGCATTTTACAAAAGCTGGACCCCCTAGCTGTACATGGACCTAGCTTGAGACCAGGTACCTCCAGACAGTCCTGCCTGGAGGTGCCTAGTCTCAAGCTAGGTCCATGTACAGCCAGGGGGTCCAACGTTTGTAAAACGCTGGACCCTCAGGAACAACAAATTTTGACGAGTTTTCGGCCAAAAAACTCGGTTTCAATTTCGTTCAAAAAATAAAAAATGTCCATTTTGACGAAATGGTCGTTGCCAGACCATTGACATTAAGCGACCTCAAGTCGAGGTCCGCGTCCTTAAGGGAATGTCTCCACGCGGGGTTTTTGCAGTACAGTGTATCAATTCTGTCCATTACCACCCCAATGTAATCCTCGTTTCCCCAAGGGCGCGGTGCTACACTTTCTGCCAGGGTTTTTGGGACCAGTCCACTATGTTCAAAAGACCATATCTTAGGATTTTCGAGATACAAATGTTTTGTGACCAGTCCACTATGTTCAAAAGACCAGTCCCCCGGCCTCATCCGACGAACTCGCTCGGAGGAAAAACGACGGGCGCACAGCCTTTGATTGAGGCCAGCCGCATCGGATTCGGAGACTTGCGATGTTCGACATCGGCAGGTGCCGAATCAGCGGGATAGCCATAGCGTCCCGACAGTGCACCAGATATGACCCCGACCCAGACGACGGAACCAACGGAGGCAGTAGCTCTGTTCCCCGAAGCAAAACAGAACTCCAGTCCAGGCCTACCCTCCTGCATTCGTATCCCGGAGCTTGCCACAGGAGATCTCAGTTCCGACCTGGGACTCCACCCCCACTTTCCTAAAATCCTTGGCACATCCCCTTCTTGCACTTCCAGGCCCACTCACACTCCAATCAGGAAGTCGCGTCGGGCGTGGGGTTGGGTGTCACACCACTTCAAAAGGACCAAAAACCATCCGAGGGCGAAGGGACCAGAACCTACCAGAAGGTCCAACCTGTAAAACATTTAACCCAGAGGTCCCAAGCCCCCCTAATTCTCACACTAAAATGAATTAGAACATTGTCAAAGAAAGAATCTGGAAACCCTCCTACGTCTAAGTTCCAATTTTAAACTGTAGAGAAAAAGGGCTTCGGAGCCCGGTAGTGTGCCCATAGCATATGCCTGGTGCAGAGAGGAAGAAATCACAGCCATCTTCTGCTGTTTACTGCAGAAGGAGTTATAATCCTGCAAATTCTGAAAGAGCACTGACCCCTTATTCAAGAGGCATTCCTTGTTTTTGTGAAGTGCCTGGCAAGATACTTTAGCCGGGGTTGGCCACATAGTGTGCCCATAGCATATGCGGATGATATGCCTGGTGCAGAAAGGAAGAAATCACAGCCATCTTCTGCTGTTTACTGCAGAAGGAGTTATAATCCTGCAAATTCTGAAAGAGCACTGACTCCTCATTCAAGAGGCATTCCTTTTTTTTTTTTTTTTTTTTTTT
>BFEA01000337.1:211379-223033 GCA_003427395.1 Chara braunii
TACTTTGTTCACTGTTGTTGCAACCACCACCATCAGATCATTTGTGATCTGATGGCTGGGAAGCACTCTGCCATGATTTCCGGTGGGAGGTCTCTGTTTCTTTCGTTTTTTTTTTGGCCTTTCTCCTGTTTCCTCAGCCCATAAATTCGTAATGAACCTGTCTGGCCGCTGCCACTCAGTGTCACACTGGATCGACCACACTCCTATCCGACCGCTAATGGGACCCCGCCCCAGGGGACTGGCTCCGCTTGCTGGGTGCAGTTGGAGACCCAGTGGCCCCTGAATTCGAATTTGTTTTCATTGTAAAAAAAAAAAAAAAAAAAAAAAAAAAAGGGGCAAGTACCTTCATGTCACATTTGAGTATAGAATGGGCAAAAAAAATTAAAAAACATGCGTCGGCAACGAAAACTGCGCTGAGTTCAAAACGGCAATGAAAGTACCGAGGGCCCTGGTGTCAGACCGGGTGTTATATTTACAGGGGTCGGCCGTGGTGTCAGAGGGGAAAACAAACAAAAAGAAAATGCCCAACGGATACTTTTGGACTGCAATCGCTCATTTCGAGCTGGCCCGTGGTTTCTTTGCCAGCGCGAGTTTTTTTTGCCTTTAGGGTTTCAAAACATGCCGCGTCCGCCGTTATTTCAACAAGAAAGAAAGCATAGTACACGCTTTCACCATCTACGTACTACTACTCTTAAACCTTTACAGGGGACCCCTGCAAGCATAGCTACCTCGCACAATTACGGTGATGCATGTTGCCCCCCGCCCTAATCGGCCGTGGTCAGGGCGTAGGGGGGCCGCCGGTGAGGGGGAATGGCTAACACAAAGAGCGGGCACTTTGCCAGTTGCTGCGCGTTCCATCTACTTCCCCCACCCCCCACCGAGTAGCGGCAGTGGCTGTGGGCAACACTCTCCCACACACCACACACAACCCACTCACGCTCACACTCACACCCGTGTTGGTCATAGACCCGACTAGTAATGATCAGGGGTAACACGCAGGCCATCACAGTTGGTTGCCGCTAAGTGCGCCACATGCCATCATGTGGCTCGAACCCACAGCCTCCCGAATGACACTTGCGTGCCTAACCAACTGAGCTAGGCCGCTGGATAACGCATTCAATAGGGTTAAGGGAAAAAAAATAGCCATGGCGGTGATGCATGATTACCTTGTCAGTCGTTAAATATTTTCAGACTGACAGAAGTCGCCGTCAGAGTGTTAGTGGGGTATTTGCCCATCACCCAGCGGATGCACCTGACTGCACCCCGTGGCGAGCTGTGTCCCCGTTCATTCACTTGAGGTGTGAATCTAGACTGGGGGCATACTGCCAGTAGGACCTGACCCCAAAGTCCTCGTGGCAGTATGCCCCCAGTCTAGACTCGCACCTCAAGTGAATGAACAGGGACACAGCTCGCCATGTGGTGCAGTCAGGTGCATCGGCTGCCAAGAGGAACGAAACAACTTTAAGGGGTGATGGGCAAATACCCCACTAACACTCTGAGGGTGACTTCTGTCAGTCTGAGAATATCCTTTTTTTTTTTTTTTCCTTTGTCTTTTTTTTTCGGGCGTCGAAGGCTCCATCTATTGGTGGGGAGCTGCACTGCTGGAAATCGGGTCCAGCGTCCTACGACTGAGGGCGTCGTTAGACACTCCTCGGGGACGTGATTCCAAGGATTTCGTCTTAGTTCCACCTGTCCTCGGAGATGAAATCGGAAATGAAAATGTGAAAACACTCCCGAGGACAAATCCTTGGGCTTCGAGGATTTCCCAGCCAAATCGTCCTCAGCTCCAAAGGACCTCGCGAGGTCCTTTGGGGCCCGAGGATCCGTGTTTCACAGAGAGGAGAGGGCATCCACGTAGAGAGACGTTACAACCGAGAGTTCTGATCGTGGCGGCACCGTATTGGCTGAAAGCCTGAAGCACAACTTTTTTTCTTTTTTTTTTCCTCTTTTTTTTTCTTTTTTTCTTTTTTTTTTAAAACAAAACGGCCCGAACGGTTGCTAGGGGTGCTGATGAGTGCAGACACCGCTAGCACCATCGGGGAGGCTCCATCTATTTGTGGGGAGCAGCACCTGCTGGAAAACGGGTCCAGCGTCCCAATTTACAATGTGGAAAACGAGGATGTCACTCTTTGTCATCTGTTGTTTGAGACCATGCTATATGTCCATTGCTCCGAGGATGAGTGTAACGAAGACGACAAAAACCCTAAACTTTTCCAAGGATTCATCCTCGGAGCCCGAGGATGCCCCGAGGAGTGTCTAACGACGCCCTGACTAGTTGCAAGGCCACTATCCCGGTGGTGGTGAGAGAACCACTGGAATTGAGGCTTTGCCAGTCGGGCTGCTCCATCTATTGGTGGGGAGCGGCACCTGCTGGAAGTCGGGTCCAGCGTCCCTTGGATACATCCTTTCGATGCAGCTTTCGTTTTCCTTGGTTCTGAGGCTAAAACCATTTTACTGCTAGCATGGAGCTCCAATCCCATCGAGCTGCTAATATTACCCTTCCTCTTCTAGAGCTCCTTCTTCTTACCAGCCCAGCCCATTCCTGGAGAATTACCGACCGTTTCCATCCTGTCCCATATTCCCCTTAAACTCATTTGTTCAAGCCCAATTCCAGGAGTCTGTAGCTCAGCCCTATAGCTGTGAAGCTCCCCCAAGGGGGCCGCCTCTTTATCTGTTGCCGCTGTTTTCCTTTCGGCTCTCCTTTCCTTAAACCCTCCCTTAAACCCTCCCTAACCCTTCTGCACACGCCACCCTGAATCAGGTCCGATGTTTGCTGGTACTCTTCTTGTCGTCTTCTGCAGCCCCCTATGCCTTCCCCATCCCTGGCCCCCCCATTTCTCCGCCCTGTCTTTCATTGAAACTCCCTTCTTTTACCCTCTGGCCTGCCCCAGTCTGGGAAACGGGGCCCAGCATCCAATTAAAACATCTTGTGGCACAGAGTTTGCTTGTTTGCTTTCCTAGGGGTGTGGACGGTTCAATTCTCAACCCGGGGCTTCATTTTCCCCTGGAGCTGCTGATGTTACCCATCCCATCTTGGAGCACCCTTGTCTAATGGACCAGCACTGTTCTGCAGCCCCTCTGTTCGTTGTTGCTGTGTTAACGACCATTTCGTCAAAATGGACATTTTTTATTTTTTGAACGAAATTGAAATCGAGTTTTTTGGCCGAAAACTCGTCAAAATTTGCTGTTACAAACGCTAGACCCCCTGACTGTACATGGACCTAGCTTGAGACCAGGCACCTCCAAGCAGGATTGCCTGGAGGTACCTGGTCTCAAGCTAGGTCCATGTACAGCCAGGGGGTCCAACGTTTTACAAACGCCGGACCCTCAGGAACAACAAATTTTGATGAGTTTTCGACCAAAAAACTCGGTTTCAATTTCGTTCAAAAAATAAAAGATGTCCATTTTGACAAAATGGCAGTTTGTTGTCCCTTTTAAACCCTAAACCCTCTCCGAACCCATGCATAAAAACCACGCAATCCGTGAAGCCTAGCTCTGTGCAATGAGATGGAATAGTAAGCAATGCGGTGCAGGATGATAACAGGTAAGGTCAATACGAACAAGACACATCTGTGTGTCCATTCAACTATCAACGGGATTTTTTCAACTCCGTTGTACCCGTTGAACGGGCACAAGACCGGAGTTGAATCCCCGTTGAACGATTCAACGGCCGGTTCCCGTTGAACGCTGTTCAACGGACCGCGCGCAACGGCTGCCGGGCACGCGCGCAGGCGACGTGAACCGAAAAAACAGGGGTTTCTCTCCAACCCCATCCGTTCTATACCCATTGAATCCGTTGAACGGGAGTTGAATCCCCGTTGAATGGATTCAACTCCGTTGAATCCTCGTTGAACAGCTTCGTCGTTTGACGGGAAAGCGAACAACAGGGGCTGCGCCCGCGGCTGAGGCCGCATCGCCGTGCCCCCTTGCTGTGATTTTCATGCCTGTGTGTGTGTGTGTGCGTGCTTGCTGCTTTGCATGTCGGTTGAGTGTGTGTGACCCGCAAGGGTACGTCGTTTGCAAGGCCCCACAGGACCAGTACTTACCTGTGGCCGTGACTGTCAAGGTTGAAGGGGGGGTAGACAGTCAAGTAGCGGGGGTAGGCCCGCGACACGTAGAGCAGGGGGGAAACACTCGAGTAGCAGGTAGGCCGGTACCACTCGAGTAGTGGTATGAGTGTCGGGTACTGAAGGCCGAGCAGAAGAAGATAAAAAGTTGGCATTTTTAGAGGCCCAGTAGCGGTAGGTTGTAGGTTAGAGGTAGGCCGGTAGTCCAAGTAGCCCGGGTCTAGGGCCTGTCCGGAGGATAGCAAAGCCTGCAATGATGTTTCCCTCCGAAAGGGAGGCCGCTCGGCCTAGGAAGTCACCGCCCAGGAGGCCAGTAGGACGCTATATCTCCAGGAAGAGAAAAGAGCTCTTCCTCATTTGCGGTGTGCAAGGATTGGCGACATGCTGTTGGAGCACAGCGCTGGAGGTACAGCGCTGCTTGGAGGGAGAAGGGACCGCTAGAGCTCAGCCTGGCTATGGCGAGCAGTCCAGCTTGAGGAGGAGGAAGAAGGGGCATGGTAGGAGAGTGTTGAGGCACTTACCTGGCTATGGTGGACACCGTCTTCATCACCTTATTGGGCGCTGCATCCGGAAGGCCCCAGTTGGGGTAGCGCTGCAGCAAGGAAGCTCAAGGCAGAGTCAGGCATGGCGGACCAGTCAGCAGCGGCATAGCTGCTCTTGGGTTGTCCTTTCAACTCATTTGGACATCGGCAGCACCATAACTGCTTTGGGTTGTGTTTTGTACAGGAGGGCAGGGCCCTCATCAGTCCACCATAGCCTGTGCATGAGAGGGAAGGCTGAAAGAGGGAAGCCAAAGCTATGGTGGGCTTGTTGTTGTTGTTGTTGTTGTTGTTGTGGAGTTGAGTCAGCAGTAAGAGGGAACTTCGGATATTGATTCTGGTTCATCCATTCATTGTTATTATTATTATTGAGAGAAGAATAAGATTGGTGAAGAGGAGGAGATTAGAAAGAGAAGGGGGGAATTGTCATTGGTCTTGCTGGTGTGCTTCTTCTTCTTCTTCTTCTTCTTCTTCTTCTTCTTCTTCCCCTCTCTTCTCTGGTCTTTATCTTTTTGCAAGTGCTTTCATTTCTTTCGCAATTGGGTGGCGTTGTCTTTCATTGTGAATTGCACTTGGGAAACGACCAGGATCGTAACAATTGAATGATTGTTGAGGGAGGGCTGCCCAGACACACAAACACAAACTCCCACACCCACACACACACACCCACACACACACACACGCACGCACGCACACACACACACACACACACACACACATAAACACACAAAAATAACCGCATAAAAGAACATGAAACTACAATAAAACAAAGTAGTCATGAAATGTCATACAAAAGTCATGTCGAAGTGCCGGCGAAGTCACATATAGGAGTCCAATATGAAATACATCTCACATGGTACAATGTGTCGGCGACACTCGTGCCGAGTCGCACAGGGCCGTACACTGATGGTATGCAGCCTACACCGCTAACTAACAAAGCTGAAAATAAAACCCTAACAAACATCTACGTAAAACGACAAGTCAGAATGAAGTCCCACCTCTAACAAAAACCCAATAACTAAAAAACAATATGAAAACGACGTACATAAACCGAAAAACGAAACAAACAAACACTGTCGACGACACTACCCAGTCTACCTGCATGCTGAAGTCCATGAGCTGGTCCGAAGTCCCTAAAACCTAACTATATGTACATCATCCTAAACAATATACAACAACGTCAGAACACTAAGCACAAATAACATAAAGGCGTCGTGGAAGCACTGGAAGGGGAATAAAGCTGTCAATACCGTCGACTTCCCTTCCCCTTACCACTCCCTCTCTGCCTCGCCCCACTCTTGCTGCGTGTCGACGAAACACTCCCTCGCCCCGGCGCTGTCGCAATGGATGACCCTCGCCTCCTCCGACTCCTCGTCTCCCACCGCCCTGGAGGGAACGGGTCGTCTACGTCATCATGTCCTCTACGAGAGCCACGTCGTCTACGAGAACCATGCCGCGGTGGAGGGGAGGGTTCGTTGTCGTCGTCGTGGTAGCTGTCATCATCCCCGTTGTCGCTTTCATCCTCCTCACGCTCCTCGTCGTCCCTGTACTCGTCACCCTCCTGTGGGGCCTCCTCACGTGCAGGCTCCGTCTCGGGATCGTCCTCCACCACGGTCACATGGGCAGCCCCTGTCCTCACTCGAACAAGCCTAGCACTCACCTGAGTCACCTCTGCGACTGTCTTCTCACGACGAGAACCGCGCGACATCTCCAACCCCTCGGCTCCAGAAGACTCCTCCAACGCGGCATCCCCCGTGGTAGGCATCATCTGAGGCATGGAACTCGTACGAGCGACTCCGCTCCTGCGCGAAGTCTGCTCACGCACAGCACGTGTTGCGGCTGCCAAAGCAGCCTGCAAGGTACACCCGGCCTGTCCAACCTCGCGAACATCTCGCGGCTGAGATACTGCCGCCATGACCTCCCTTGGCGCACCCCTCCCGGTGTCAGCCCCACCCAAACCTAGCTGTTGTCGTGCAGTATGCATTGTGACCCGACGTATGGAGTCCAGGTCAATATCTGTCCTCCCGAATAGTGACGTGTCAAGAGGGAGGCTCCCTACGACCGTCGTGTCACGAACCCTGAGTCTGGTGGGCGTGGATGGTGAACGGGGGGGCCGACCGAATGGTGTCGAGGGGGAATCGCTGTGACGTGATCTCGGAGGAGGAGGCGGCATAAGTGGTCTGCTAGGGTCGGTGTCCTCCCGCCGCGTCACGTTACGCACAGCAGCCCGTGCGAGCTCCTTGAAATCCAATGGGCGAGCTGTATCCTGAGGAGCTCGCCGCCCAGTAACCGGTGTATGAAGAACTGCCTCGGATCCTAAATCCACAACTATGACCGGTGGTACCTGAACAAATGCCTCTTCCCCAGGACCTGACCCCTGCACACACGGTCGAACTGGCCGCATCGTCGTCGTCATTTGCAAGCCCGTGAACGGTACCAACGAACTGCTACCTCCGGGGATATCCGCAGGGGGTGCATCCTCACGCTCCTCCTGTGGCTGCTCTACTACCTCCTCGCACCCCTGCTAGGCGTGTCTGTCTCTCTCTCGGAGCGTCCTGCAAATGCCTGCTCGATCTCCTCTGTGGTGTACCCAGCGGCCGCTAGGGCACGCGCCACATCCTCTCTCTCTGCGTGACTAGGGGTGGGCGGATCCCCCAAAGACATGTCCATGAAATCCCCCATCCCTAGCCCTGACGCCCCCTTCTGTCCTGATGGCGACGCCCCCAGTGCCCTCCTCGTGCCCGAGGTCAAACCCGCTAGTGCGGGACCCATCTCGTCATCGACGAAACGCTGGATGATCGGGTCATGGTCACCGCCTCCCTCTCCTCTACCATGGGCGATGTCCCCCCCTACCACACCCTCCTCCCCCCCAACCAACGCAGCAGCATCTGCCCTCACCACATCCTCCTCCATCTCAACCTGGGCATCACCATCATCTATCCCTGCCACGCTCTCCTCTACCCCTGCCACAGCCTCCTCTCCCTCATCGTCCCTCGCCATGGCCTCCTCTCCCTCATCGTCACCATCATCAACCCTCGCCATAGCCTCCTCTCTCTCGACGTGCGCACCATCATCTACCTCCACCAATCCCCCCACTACTCCAGCTACCTCCTCCTCCATACCCCGAATACCCTCAACTCCGCCAGCTCCGGCGGCTCCGTGCTTCTCCGCTCGTCTCTCCCTCTCCTCCACCGGTGGTGCCCCGCTATGAACACCCATCTCCCCCAAGTCGCTCGATGCACGCGGGTCCAAAAGGAGCTGACGGGCTACGCTAAACAATGATCCATGCCCGCGGATGCGCAACGAGGATCCCAAGTCCTCCCTCCCAACCGGTGCAGGTGAGCGCTCGTCACGCCAATTGGGAGCGGGCGGAGCGGATGCTGGAAATCCTGGGATAGAGTGAAGCGAAAGAGGCGACGGGGACGAGGGTCCGGACTGCGTAGCGGGAATACTCGTCTGCTCTGGCGTGGTCATGGGAGCAGGCGTCTGCTCCTCCGTGGTCGACGAAACAGTCATCCGCTCCCGCGCTGTTGTGGCAGGACCCGGCTCCTCACTCGCAGTCATGGGAGCAGGCGTCTCCTCCCACAAGGTCGTGCGAGGACGCGTATCCTCCCGCGCGGCAGTGGGTGATCTCTCCTCCGTGCCCCCGAAAGATCCCCAAAACTCCTCGCCCCCCATCATATCCATGTCTCGCTGGTCTGCCACCCTCCACGCGGTGTGCGTCCTCCCGTCACGCACGTCGCCCCCCTCGTGCAACTCATCAATCTCACGCGGGATGGGAAGCATCGGGTCGTCCGCTACTTCCGACTCCCTCTCGTCCGCAGAGTCATCGTCCCTGGAGTATGGGCGGAAGATAGTCGCACGAGCACCGAAAACAGACTCAACAGGGGGCGGCGCAGAAGACCCAATGGGATCGCGCGCAATAAGGGCAGCCTGCTCCTCGATCTCCTCCTCCATCATTCCACTCCTCGTCCCCGAGCGCACAGGCTCCACGTCCAATCCCGCCTGAGCATCAAGCATGCCCTCGTCTCGCTGCCAAGGGAGGACGTATCCACAACCTGCACGTTTATACTCCATCAACCACACATTTGCGATGATCTCAACAAGATGAACGACCTTCTCGAAGGCCAACTGATTACGCTTCTTCGTATGGATGCCCTCGTGGACCGCCCGGTTCCTCTCCGCTGGAAAGGTGCAGGACCACATGTGCATCAAACGAAGAGCGCAATGCTGTAAATCGGGCGCATCTCCCCCGTACTGAAACCACCACGATGCACACTCCAATGTCTCGCAGTCTCCGATGCAACTACGCGCTCGAGCGCGCCCCTCTGCCCCGCCCCAAGACCCATACCTACACTGCTGCATGTGAAAGTCCTCGAACTGCCGACATACCTCAAGGTAACGACCACCCGACTCGCCGTGGCCCGTCTGCGACAACAGATACCTCTTGGCTTGTCGAACAAGCCAAGTGTGGTACCGGTCGAGTTGCGCGGAGAAGTACTGAACATTCCGGCGATGGGGGTTTAGTAAGAACGCGGCGCAGTGTGCGGGCTCCATCATGTGCTGTATACGGGCCTGCACACGCCTTATGATACGGTCCGAAAAGGACTGGCCAAGAGGAATGCAAGCATCCCGCACAAGGCGTGCAAGATCCCGGGTCCACTCTACAACGAGGGACATGAACTGCCCGCCACGGTCCATCCGCCTCAGCAAGTCCATGACAGGATCCATGACGTGCTTGATGGCACGCATCCTCTCCCACCAAGGGGACCACCTGATCTGTCGGCGCACCCAACGCGCCATGTCGCGAACGTTGGGGGACCACGGGATCCTAGCCCAAGCCCGACCGTCCTCCGCTGTCATCATGCCCTGCAAACGATCCTGCAGAGCGAGCAGTCTCTCCAACATGGAGTACACGGACGCAAAGCGCGTCTCGCATGAAAGCACGAGGCCCAACGCTGCGCTCCGCTTCCGAAAGAAGCTGAGAGCGGCCTGGTGGGTTTTGAAAAACACCACCAGAACTCGGTCACGCGTGATCGTGTCCACGAAAGAGGTGCATCGTGCCAATGTCTGACAATAACTTGTTGCAGACATGGACGCAACACGGGAGCCAAGTGATCCTCCTCAGATCAGGGGGCATAGATGGCGAGGGCTTTGTGGGCCACCGAATCTGAAATCATGAAAGATGGCGACCCATCTCTGCAGGACGTGCACTGCATCGTCCGGCTCCCCCTCTCGGTTGATCGTCGTGTACATGACGACCCCCCGAGACCCAGCTGCGAGGAAGTTCACGATCGGTCGCCCATCTCGCAACTTCCTCCCGTCAGAGAGGAGGGTGGCGCAACTCACCCATAATGGCTGCGTAACATCCTCCAACTCCTCCGCCAACTGCTCGCGGTAGATCTCCACAGTTCGCATGTCTGCAATCTCGCTGTAGGATGGAAGCACGGGAGGAGGTGCTCCACCAGGTTGCCGAAGAGCAACCTGCTGGAGGTCTCCGTACGACGTGTTGCAGAAGGCATTGAAGGCAATCTTGCTGGAATACACCCAGCGAAAGAATGCCTTCCTCCACTCACCAATCCACTCGCCACTATACGTGTCCGTCATTTTTTGTTGCCGCAGCCTCTTCCCTACACTGGTGCCAGAAAGCTGTGCACCCCCCTCCTTCCTCTTCGAAGAAGCCGGCGTGCTTGCTCTATCAGGAACAGCACTCTTCGAAGAAATCGGCGTGCATGTCGTCTCAGGTGGGACGACCTTCTTCCCGCACTTCCGCTCCCAGTCCACCGCCCTCTGATGAGCCATCGGATCGGACTTCGGCACGCCCCCCTCTCCCCTCGGGGTCCGCTCCCCCTCAACCACGCCAACCTCTAGGTCAACGTCTGCCTCGTCCTCCTCCGCGGCACCCGCACCCTCCCCATATCTCGCAATACCTCCCTCTGCATAACGCTCGGTATCCTCTCCCTCGCCCACCCCCTGTGCAGGACGCTCCGCCTCGCCACCCATCGCACCCGACCGCGGGACATCGAAACCACGCTCGTGTGCGAACCGCCGCACCCTCTCTACCTGATCGGCCTCGAAGCGGTGTGTGCATTTCTGCGCAATCTGGTACAATGCATCATCGGACACCTTCTTGCAATAATTCTGCTGGGTGAAGTGTTTCGTTGCATAGAATTGGGTTCCCTGAAACACCTTATTGCAGAAGGTGCACCGTAGCATATTGACCCCCCTGTTGTCGACCTTCTGGCCGACAACAATGTAACGGTACACAACAGATTTGTGCCTATAATCCTGCTGCACATGTTCGGGCGCAGGCTCATGTTCGAGCGTCTGTTTTCGCGGCATTGTGAACCCCCCTTAAAGCGGCGTCCTTTGAACTCCCGTTGAAACCCCGTTGAACCGTGCTCCCGTTGAAACCCCGTTGAAACGTCGTTGAAACCCCGTTGAAACGTCGTTGAAACCCCGTTGAAACCCCGTTGAAACCAGTTGAAACCCCGTTGAAACCCCGTTGAAACCAGTTGAAACCCCGTTGAAACCCCGTCGACACCCCGTCGATACCCCGTTGAACCCTCGTCCTGCTGGTTCGGTGGGGGACAGCCGGCGCCACTGATCGGTAGGGGATGTCGCCTGCACCGACACAAAATAAAACAATCAATCAATCAAACAATCAATCAAGCAATCAAGCAAATGGGCCAAACCATCAAAGTTGATCAAACCAACAATCAATCCATCAATCAATTGATTGATTGATTGATTCACCGTTTTCATCAATCAATCAATCAATAGATCAATCAATCAATCAATAGGTCAATCAATCAATCATTAGATCAATCAATCAATCAATCAATCAATCAATCAATCAATCAATCAATCAATCAATCAATCATTAGATCAATCAATCAATCAATCAATCAATCAATCAATCAATAGATCAATCAATCAATCAATCAATCAAGATCTTGATTGATTGATTGATTGATTGATTTTGTATTTTTTATGCTTTTTTTTTTTTTCCTTTTTATTTCTCATGTGTCTGTGTGTGTGTGTGTGT
>BFEA01000337.1:270501-283649 GCA_003427395.1 Chara braunii
ATTATTCCATGTTCTGCAGAAGATTCATTCTAGTTTTGCACATTTGGTGAGTAGTGCAGCAGCCAAGCCCTGAGAATCACGTGCAGACTGTGCAGAGACCAACACGGACATGAGCAACCCATAACTGCTGAAACACAGACCTGAACTTGAATCCTGAGGATATATTCGGGCAGCTCGTGCTCTACACCATACTGACTGCGTGCCTCAATTTTGAGGGAGGGTCTGCACTTAGTGCTCCAAGGACCCTCCAGATAGCATGCATGGGCCGTCTGAGCCTTGTTAGGGGAATTTCCCCATCGGCCCCCCGAAAAAAAAAAAGAAGGACCTTTCATATGGCAAGGGGTGATGCGGTAGCGGGGGTGGGCCTCCATTTTTTTTTTTTTTTTGCACTTTTGGGGTTTGTTGAACGAGGTCCACCACCCCATAGTCCGCGTTGCGCCATGCGTTCCCCGAGGTCGCGTTTAATTTTTTTGTGCCATGTGGCGCACAGCGTGTTTGAACGCGATTGAACGCGTCCCCGGGGGCTATGAACGCGCGCGTTTGAATGAGAACGCGCGTTCGGCGCGTTCAACCGGTTACACAGGTCTATATTTCACAACATACCTTCAGAATGAGATTGGCTGAATTAGTATGGATACCAGGAATTGGGGAGAGGAAAGAACCTGAGTCCTAAGTAGATGAACATCCTGATTAGTATGTAGTAATTATCTCCAATCAGTTGTTTATCATTCTCTTTAGCATTATTGTCATTCTCATTATCATCATCATCATCATCATCATCATCATCATCATCATCATCTGAGGGACGCTGAGCCCAGTTCTCAGCATGTTCTGTCCGGTTACTCTAGGTAGACTGTGAGGACCCCGGCCTCAATTTTCTCAAATATCAATATCAGCCTTGGGCACTGGGCCCGTTTAGAAAAAAAACAAAAGGAAGATTGCATGAGCCTGGCGTCCGAAGTTCCCGTACGGCAAGGTTCGTCCGCTTCCGCTTCCATCAGGGCTTGGGAAGTTGGCCCAGCCTTGGTGCTTGTCACTGCTGACTGGTCCAAGTTGCCCTAGATACTGGTAAGGTGATGGTCCTGAGTGCTGCTCACACTGAGGTAGGAATAACATAGTATTTGCCACCCTCTGGTACAAGTCGATACTATGGCCACTAAGCAAACCCGCCCTTAAGGCGCTACAGTCTAAGGTGGCAGCTTTCTTATGGAGAGGGAACGATGAACGAACCAATGTTATCAGTCGGGTAGCATGGGAATCGGTAATCCAACCTAAAACAATGGGAGGCCTGGGCATCATCGATCCTATCACTCAGGTCCAGGCCCTCCGCCTGAAGTGGCTAATAACCGTCATCTTCGCTATAGACAGCCCGTGGCAGGCCCTGGCCCTAGACCACATCGCTCGCTTGGCCCCATTAGCCCCGCCAGAGGTCAACCCGCTGACGTGGATTGAGGATCGCTACTGGTCGATTCCGCGCAGAGTCCAAGGCCAAAAAGTTGACCAGTTCTGGCCGTCTCTGCTGAAATGCTGGCGCAGGCTTCCTCTCCCTGAGAAGCAAACACCGGCACGCTGGGAGGAAATATACCGTCAACCCTTGTTTCGTAACCGATGGATCACCCCCAGCAATGGTCGGGTTCTAATCAGTACGGAAGCCCCATGGAAGGGGTGGGTGAAAAACGGGGTCCTCAGGGTGGGCCACCTATGGGACCAAACAAGGAGGAACTGGAAAACAGTGTCCCAGGTAAGAAGCACTCTTAGATACTGCCACCACACTGAACAACAGCTAGAAACCATTATCGAAGCAATCCCGCTTGCTTGGTACAAAACCCTTAGGAAAGGCCCCACCGTACAGGAGGGGGACTGGGTGGCCTTCCTAGGAGATGAGGCACGAGTAGGCTTCATTCATCAGACGGGCCTTACCGACGCCTTGGTAGAATGCTATGCTATCGGGTCTAGGGGAGTGTTGGGCGGTTCTCGCAGTCCTCTTGAATGGCGTGAGAAGGAGGAAATGTTTCGGGTACGGATTCTACAAGAAGGACAAGTATCCAAGGCTTTTCTCCCTCAAATACCGATCCATGAGCTCGCCTTCGATCCTGAAGAACGGCGATGGCAGACAGGCTCAAGATCGGAACCATCAGCCACAAGGAGAATCTGCCTCAACACAATATCTGTCAAATCTATATACAAGATGCTCAGGCCCAAAAGAGTACTAAAGGATCGCTTAATAGATAGGTGGGCTCAGCACCTGAACGTGGACCGATGCACCCTCACCCCCATAAAATGGTTTAAGGAAACCAAATCTCGGCCAGTAAAGATTACCTCGCTCCAGTGGCAGATTACACACCGGTGCCTGCCGACAAATTCCTGGTTGATCGATCACACACAGCTGGAACAGAAGGGGAAAGCACTCCCATGGTGCCATCGCTGCTTGTCTGCATTTCCGAAGAGGAAACTTGAAGAAACGAAACCATTGAACATATTTTTATGCAATGTCTGGTGGCAGTCTGGACGTGGCAATGGTGGGACCGGATTTGGAGGAAGGCGGCGGATGTTCCGTGGCCATGGTCATGGCAAGCCATTCTAACAGGACATTGTCCGATTTTGGATGGAGCAGCCCCTTATGTTAGCAAACTATATAACCTGGGGAGACGATCGGTCCTATGGGCGCTGAGGTGGCAAAGGTGCACTTTAACTTTAGAGGGAGCGAGGATAGAAGGAAACGAACTGACTGAGCAAATAAAAGAACTAATCCAGCTGGACCTCACACGAAGATGGAGAGTTCTCAAACCCCAGCTTGACCTCTCTCAGACGGAGCAGGATATAAAGAAGGAGATAACTAGGTTTTGTGAGGAATGGCTGGGGGGGCAAAGGGGGGGTTGGTTGGCTCAGATAGAATGGTCGGGGGACAGAGTAGACATAAACAGACAAGGGATTGCGAGGGATTATAACTTGTCTTCAAAGACTGGACTAACATCGACCCCTCCTTCCCAATGAGACACCCATCTGAGTTCCCAGACCCTTTCCCACCCCATCCCCTTGCCCTGGTGGAAACCCTGAACTGAATCAGAAATCAGAGACATTTTCCCGTACAGGATTATGGGCTGGGGAACGAACAGGGACCACTGGTGCCCCCCATTGGTCCCTGAGGCGGCCCCGGCCTTCAACTTTGACACGCATCAGAGGACTCTACTCCAGCGTCCAGCAACATGGTGGTCTTTTTCACTCAGCAGGCTCAGAATGAGAGAGGAGGGAGCTAGTTCTCAACCAAATGGATCTGGCGCCTGATGACAAGGCGAAGAGGTTTCTCTCCCTGTCCTGGAAAGGCCTGCATATATCATCATTACGGTTTYCTTTAATTCTTTTCATTCAAGGGACGCTGAGCCCGGTTCTCAGCCAGGGTCGTGCGATCACTCCGGGTAGACTGTGAGGACCCCGGCCTCAGCATTCTCATTGATAATATCAGCCTTGGGCACTGGGCCCTTTCTTTAAAAAAAAAAAAAACAAAAAAAAAAACAGGATGGTAGGGACAGGGGGTGCGCAAGGAGTATTAACAGGGGATGGGTAGGGTAGGTGGCCTATCCTGTCAGGACAGCAATTGGCTGCCGCTACCAGCAATCACCGCGGGTCTAGTCCTTGGCCTCTACAACACCCTGGGCTTCAAAAAAAAAAAAAAAAAAANAAAAAAAAAAAAAAACGGGAACTGAGTGTGATTCAGGCCATGTGGATGGTCTGCACTTCGCTCTCCGTCTATCCTTTTTTTTTTTTCTTTTTTTTTCTTCTTAGGGGCTCTCTGTGTATCTTGATTCGAAATCTCAGAAGTGCTCCTGCTTTGGAAAGAAGAGAGTTGGTCCCGTTATCCTCATGAGGGGGGAGGATAGGGACGGGTCTTCCAGGCTTGGCCCCAGTGGAGGGACATATGACCACCTCTCCGTTGTCAGAATCTGTGCCCATAAAGGTTCACAGATCATGCACCTGGTCATATTTTTGTCCAGGTACATTCTGACAGCGCCAAAGCCGTACAGTTGTTGGTGATTATACCTTAACCTGGGAAACAAAAAGTAACGCATTGTGCAGAGCAGAACCTGACACCCCCAGGGCAGTGGTCCCACTAACCTGATTTCTTCATTTGTCAAATCTGTATTACAAAGATCATTGATTTTTTTTTTTTTTTTTTTTTTTTTTTAAATGCAAAGATCATTGAAAGGATCCCTTTCTACAAATTATATACACCCCCCCCCTCCTCCACCATGAAACACAGGTAGGTCTGCCACAAATAGAAAATACACTCCAGACACACCGACCATCAAAATTGAATATGTTTTTTTGTTTTAATGTTATTATTATGTGGCAATGTTGTGCCTCTAGTGCCCGCGGTCTGTCTGGACTCTGGAGTGTATGTTCTGGATGTCAGGACTGTGCTGGCTTGTGGTGGGTCTTAGACATATATAGGAGTCTTCCATTTGTTTTTTTGTCTTGAACTTTGTTTGAAAGAAACATCAAAGGGGCAGGGAGCCTGCTGGGGAGGGTGGTAAGAGCAGCCTCCGGCAGCAGGCGCCCCCGGGATGATGGCTGCACTCTATTGGAAGGGAGCTGCTGCACCTGCTGGAAATGGCGTCCAGCAAGCATAACAACCAATAAGAGTATTAGGAACCTAACCGAAAGGACAAGATAAGATCTAAAATGGTTCTGACATGCTGTTGTCAGAGGAAGCTGAGGGCTGGTGAGCCTTATTCAGGGTTCCTGAGTCTCCCTGAGAACTGGCTGTGTGGCATCTGTGACGCATGTGCGGAGGGCACGTGCGGATATGGTGTGTGTGTGTGTGTGTGTGTGTGTGTGTGTGTGTGAGAGAGAGAGAGAGAGAGAGAGAGAGAGAGAGGAGATGGACACACATGAGAAGCAGCAGCTGAGTGAAGGTCCAGTTCCTGAATGAATGAACGAACCAACTGAATGACTAACCACAACGCGGCCTGGGCCTAGGCCGGAGAGATATACCGGCCTAGGTCCAGGCCGGAGTAACCCGGTACCGGACCGGGGTCAGGCCGACGGCCTGAAACAGGTCTGGCCTCACTGCCCGGCCGAAAGGGTACCGCTTCAGCATCTGTGACTTGCTCCTTGAGAGATGGGGGGCTGAGTCAGACCCATTGGTTGAGGGCCTGTGATCAGGAACAGACAAGCCATCTCCCTGCTGGCCTCGAGTTCCCATGCCGTAGGTGATACCATTGTCCTGCTGTTACCGGCCTACTTCCCTTTAAAGTCTGCAGCTTGCAGTCAACGTTTGTGGGTTGGGTCCTGGGGGCCAGCGGCGGGGGGGGGGGGGGGGGGAGGAGGGCTGGGTAAGGAGAGGGGGCTGGGTAGGGGTAGGGGAGAGATGGGGATGTGTATAAGAGACAGGGTAAGGAGAGGGTGCTGNGGGGGGGGAAGGAGGGCTGGGTAAGGAGAGGGTGCTGGGTAGGGGTAGGGGAGAGATGGGGCAGGGAGGGACGGGTGGCCTGAGGCTGGAGAGCACATCAGGATGTGGGAGGGAGGAGGATAAAGTCCTGAACTGGGTGCGGGAACTGAAAGTGGCTCAGGGGGAGGTGGTTCCAGGCAGGTTCTGTCTACCACCCACCTCTTCCGTCTGACGCTGTGCTGGTAGTCCAGATGAAATAGTGCTTGCGTTTTATCGTGCCAGGTCGTCAGGCCGAGGATGCACATTGCTGCTGCCAGTGTTCCTCTTGAAACCACTAGTACCTTTGCCACATGGGAAAATAGCGGGCCTTGGGTGGGCCTCCCTCCGACCTGGTCGGGGTTCCGGGAGGAGCCACAGGGGGGCACCAGTAGGACCTCCTTCCCTCTCCCGTCCCCTAAAGCCACCTTTCCTCTACACTGTCTTCTGCAGGGCGTACCAAACTGCCAGCATACGTTGAAGATCTCTGTGAATTTGTCTTTAACCATTTTTTACCATCTGATCTCTATTGACTGCGGGTGGGGGGGGGACGGAATGGATCAGGGAATTGATCTGCAGGCCTCAGAGGGATGCTGAGGTCAACTGTCAGCCATTCCTTAAACTTCAAATGATAAGCTCCGGGCACTGCTCTCCTACCCGGTCCGTCGTCCCCCCCATCCCTTCCACCCCCTCCATCACAATCTCCTGACCAACTGACTTCTGCCACCCACCCCTCTCTCTCTCCCCGCCCAACCATTCTTTTGAGAACTGTACTATTGGCCTTGAAATGTCCTTACATCTGTGAAGGGTGTCCAATGTCTGCTTGACTGGTTCCCGCTGATGCGTCAGTTCTAGTTGGAAATGGTGTTTGAATTGTTCTATCCGTTCTTCTTCTCCTTCCACCCCGACCTGTTCTAAGGCTAAAGCGCAGCGTTGCCACCATAAAATCCGTAGTACCGTTTTTTGCCCCAGATGAAACATGTTCCAGACAAAAGTGTCCTTTTGGAGGGGCGGGCAGTGACCCATAAGTATAGCACGCCACTCCCACGGCCACCTATAATCTGGTACTATCTGCTGCCACAGTCTGTCCCACCACCTCCAGGTGAGAACTGCTTTACACAACCAGTACGTTGGCCAGCCATTTTTCTCCATTTTGGTACGCCTGCGGCCACAAGTTTCAGGGGTTGTTGGCCTACCGAATCAAAATCATTATGGCTGGCGGCCTCAGCCAAAAGAAATGACAAGAATCCATCTAGGCAGTCAGAAGATCAGTCTGTGACTTCTCACTCAGAATCAGTTGCAAGACAAAAAAAAAACAATAAAAAACAACGGCGGACGCGGCAGGTTTTGAGTTCGATGGGGGGGGGGGGGGGGGGGGGAAGGGCAGGAAGTGGCCTCTCTGTTCCCAAAGCTGGGGGGCGCACAAAAAAAAAAAAAAAAAAAAAAAAAGGTGGCGGGGGGGGGGGCACGTAGGGGGGGGGGGGGGGGGGGGGGACGAGTGAAAACGGAGGCGCAGGTGCTAGCAAAATGTTTGGCCTTTGTGTAGTCCAACTGGCACTCCACCCTATCCCTGACGACAGCTGTCAGGACGGGGGCCACATGAGTCCCTCTAAGTTTGTGAGGCACCTATGCTTGCAGGGATCCTCTCCATATAGCCTTAGGGCCAGATCCCACTGGCAAAGAGGGTTGGAATAAGCGTGTGAATCTGGACATGTTCGTGGAGATGTGCAGAAAATTGTGACTGATCTGCTCTTCTGCATGTCTGTCTGGAACACGTCCAGATTCAGCCACTTATTCCAATCCTCTTTGCCAGTGGCATCTGGCCATTAGAAGTAGTGGTAGGTCTGTAGTGAAAGGCTGAAAAAGAGTTTGAGAGAAGAATATAGATTATGTAGTGTAGTAACTGTAGTTAAATAATAATAATAATAATAAATCCTGGTCTGAAAAACAGTTTAAGAGTCCTGCCTTCATCCAGTGGCCTGGCTCTTTTTTTTTTTTTTTTTTTTTTTTTTTAAACAAGCTCCATCTATTGGTGGGGAGCAGCACCTGCTGGAAACCGGGTCCAGTGTCCCATAGATACAACCATATCCTCTTAATTTGGCACCAACTGGGAACCGGGCCCAGCGTCCCATAACGAGTACGTTCAGAAAACTCTGGCTCAGTTGGTAATATAAGAAAAAGAATTGGGATATGATTCGTTCTCATGATGCCAACTATTGGCCCGATGCTATCTGCGTCCAGGAAACTCATCTACTGGACAATCCGACTCACTTGGCTAAAGCGCATCAGATCTGGCCATACCAAGCCTATCATGCTCATACCAAGCATTATCACTCAGCGGGGGTGTCAATCTGGCTCCCCCCCACATCGAGACTTAAGCCATATCAAGTCCTGAGAGACGAACAAGGGGGTAGGTGGATACTCCTAAAAGCCAAATGGGAAGACGAAGAGATCTGCCTCGTCAGTATATACGCCCCCAACACACCGGCCGAACAAGCTGACTTCTTTCTCCAACTCATGCAGCTGCTCTCTACGGACTCTCTGCTTATCGTGGCGGGTGACTTTAACCTAGCCCCAGGCCCCACGATAGACAGGAGGTCCCAGACTCAGGCGGATGGATCGGGCCAGTCGCCGGTGCATCAAAGTCTGGACATTCTCATGTTCAACCAGCTGATGGCCGAACTGCAGTTGGTGGATTCATACAGAACCAGACACCCCACCAAGCAGGCATTCACATGCATTAAGTCCAGGGGGGGTGACAACCTATCGAACTCTAGAATCGATTTCATGCTCCTCTCCAAGGACTTGACTGGCCCGCTCATAGAAGCCTGCATTCTACCTGTTAGCCCCTCGCGATCCTTCGACCACAAGATGATCGCCATTGCTCTCATCTCACGCCCCCCTTTTGAAAGAGGTCCCAGCTTCTTCAAACTCAATACATCCTTGATCAAACAGCCCTCCTTCCAAAGGTGTGTCAAGGAATACTGGGAGTTCTGGCGATCCAAAAAACAAGATGACGGATCTGTAGTTGAACGGTTCAATCGAGGAGTGACCCAGCTCAGAGATAGAGTTAAAAAATACTCTATTCAGAAAGCGAGGGGACGTAAAGCAGTCATTGAGGACCTTCTCACCACATTTGAACAATGGGACGACAACCTATCTTCCGCCCCGCTTGACAACCTTACTTACGATAATCTGCAGCAGGCAAGAGACCGCCTCCAAGAATACCTCGACCTCCAAGCGGAAAAATGGAGAATCCAGGCCAGAATCAAGCGTATCCACACAGACGGGACCATGGCAAAAACCTTCTTCCAAAAGGCCAGGATGAGAGCGAAGCAGGCCACCATAATTCCGCTCAAGCATCCACTGCATGATGACCAACCAGAAGCCACTAACCCGTACGCTGTCTCTGATTACGCCGCCAAGTACTACCAAGACCTGTTTACCTCCAAACTGGCCCGGTGGCCTGCAGATGTTGTAACAGATGAGAGATCCCAAGTGCTGCAAAATCTAGAGGCAGTTCTAGCGCCAGATCACCGCTCTACACTAGAATGCCCGCTCACCCGAGAAGAGATCTTCGCAGCCCTTCAGCAAATGGACGATGAAAAGACGCCGGGATTAGACTCGTTCCCAAAAGAGTTCTGGCTCGCCTTCTGGGACCTCATGGGACCAGACATCATGGACTACATAGCTGCAGTCCTGATTGAAGGGACGTTTGGGGGCCTCCTGAACCAGGGTGTCACCACCCTCCTCTATAAAAAAGGCTCAAAGAACGATGTGCGAAACTATAGACCCATAACCCTCTTACCTGTCCCCTACAAACTTGTGGTGAAGGCACTCACTAACCGCATGCTCCCTCACATGGCTAACCTCATTCACCCAGACCAGTCTGGCTTCATACCAGAAAGGAATATACAGGATAATATTCTATTGGTAAATGAGACTATTAAATATGCGAGGCAAAAAAGAAAGGAAGCGGCGGTCCTTTTCATAGACTTTGAAAAGTCCTACGATCATGTGGATTGGGTTTTCCTTGACCAGTGCATGAAAAAGATGAATTTCGGCCCTCTCTTAAGGAAATGGGTGGATACCCTCCACAGAACTGCAACGACTAACATAATGGTTAATGGTCATCTATCTAACCCGTTCTCGCTCCAAAGATCGGTCAGACAAGGAGACCCCATCGCCCCGCTGCTATTTGTTATAGTGATGGAAGCCCCGGCCATAGCCATTAGAGCAAACCCGAAAATAGAAAAAATAGAGGTGCCGGAAATCCCCAACGGTCGTGTACCAGTGACGTCGCTCTTTGCAGACGACCTTACAGTGCTCACCAAAGCCAACCGCTCCTCGCTGCAAGCGCTAGTTACCACCATACATACATTCTCCATTGCCTTGGACATGGTGGTGAACTGGGGTTCCAAAAACGAAGGGTGGTGGCTCCACCCTCAAGACCTCCCCCCCCCCCCGGACCCGGCAATAGCTTGGAAACCTAGGGACGAGGCCATACGGGTGCTCGGTGTCCGTCTCACTGCGCTGGGCCCCCCTCCGGACCATGGGGCCTCCCTCGTGGATGAAGCACTAAGAAGAATGGCCAGGTGGAAGGGACTGCACACCTCAATTGTCGGCAGAGCACTCGCGCTCAATACCGCAATCTTCTCTGGAATGTGGTACAAAGCTGCATGCTGGCCGATCCCGCCCAAACAGATCCAAAGGCTGAGGAGGGCAGCTGCAACATATGTGTGGAAAAACGATCATGAGGACCCCTCCTTCCTCTCGAGAGTGGCATGGGATAGCATTGCTCAACCCAGATCAAAAGGGGGTCTGGCAATTCTGGAACCCCGGGATCAGCTCAAAGCCCTGGCTTTTAAAACCATTACCAGGCTGTTGATGGGAAATGATGTCCCGTGGGCCCCTTACGCTCACATTCAGATTGCCAACCTCGCCCCCTTTTCGCCACCGGACAGGAGGGTCCACCCCCTGCAATGGTTGACCAACCCAGCCTGGCCGATACCGGGACCTTTCTCTATGACTCCTCCCCTTTCGGAACGGGCACACACAACAAACGATATAGCCAACGACCCCCTATGGCCCAATATGCTTAAATTATGGAGAGAGATGGGCCCCCAACGCCTACCTCCCCCCCTGAGATGGCACGAGATAGTGAGGCAACCACTCTTTGGCAACCCTCTTATATGTGACGCCGATGGCCTGCCATTCCAGCTATCAAGACGCTCTCACTGGAAACATTGGGTTGCAAAAGGGATCTTCACAGTGGGGGATATCTGAGACTTCCAAAATGGGGCATGGAAAACGGCAGACAAGCTGCACAGCCAGTTGCAATATGTCAGAGGCAGGGAATCAAACCTGGAAAAACTCCAGGAAGCCATCCCCCTCACGTGGATCACCCCCTTGAAAAACGGTCCGACGATTGTACAGGGGGATTGGGTGGTCGCCTGGCCCCAGACTGAACTCCCACCTTGGGTAGGCAAAGTGGTGGACCTAACAGATCAAACTGCCCATCTCCACACATACGTGACGATGTCTCCGGGCGCCACGTGCGCCGAGTTGCGAAGAAATCAGGATGGCGACACTGATCTGAACTGGGGGTCTCTAGTTAGGGTGCGGGTGCTGGAGGGGAAGGATCACTCCTACTTTGCCTTCCGACCGGCCTCACCAATCGCAACTCTCCCTTTTGACCCGCAGGAGTGGCAGTGGACCAGTGATGGAGCCACTAACCCAGTCAGACCATGGGAGTACACAGTCAAACAAGGATACAGGATAATTCATAAGACCCACGCCACAACATCGACAGTTCAGAAAAGATGGGAAAAGGACTCCATATTATCCCCGATAGATCTAGCAGACTTTAGATGGGCCCCATACAAACATATTATGCCGACATCACACCGGGCCCTACAATGGCAGATTTTGTACCGTTGTCTGCCTACCCCTGACTGGATTGTCTTGAGGACGGACCTGGAGCAAAAAGGCCTCCTCTCCCCCATATGCAGATACTGTGACTGGTTTTCCCAACCCTCTAGAGCCACGCTGGAGCATTGGCTGCTGGGCTGTCCCATGGTCACTCAGATCTGGAGATGGTGGGATGCTGCCTGGACGACCCTCACTGGTTCCACCTTCCCGTGGGTACCAAGACTTCTGCTCCTCGGAGTCTCAGCTGACCCCCGGCCCAACTGGTCCCCCTACGAAGAAAATCTGTTTAACTTAGTTAGAATTGAACTGCTGATGCTGGCCTGGCGGGCCYGCTGCTCCTTCGAGAGAAACCAGCACACCTTCACTGCCCCCCAGGYGAAGGAACACCTGTCACAATACCTGGTTGGGAGAATTAGAGCCGCGTGGGACAAGACTAACCAACAAATTGTCAAACTGCATGAAGATATGTCCCTCTCAACATCGCAGAAACGGTTGAAAGAAAATGAGSTCACAAACCGTTTCASTGAAGATTGRCTTGGCCCCAAAAGGATCATGGYCGATCTTCACGAATCTCGGCTACAATGGAAGAACTGGAGGTCGGGCGAGAAGGAATGGCCTCTCAARCCTTACTCCCACTTCAACATCCCTTACACTGCAAACCCTCCATCTTTTGTCCTCCTCCCGGGATGATCTCCCATGYCGGACACCATCACTCCTTCCCCCTCCCCGAGCACTGGACACAGGAAAAGGCGACAACAGGTGGAAGACGATGTCCACAGACCGGGTGGTGATGCTGATTGAAGGAGGGTTGTTCAGATGAGGCATGGACCACAGTCGCTGTACAGGGGTGATGGGAGTGGGAACGGGCGTACAGCTCAGGGACCAATGGAAGATGGAGAAGAGAAGATGGAGAAGAGAGACTGAAGAGATACAGCAATATGAAGTACATTGGTGCCTGCAGTACGACTCAACGCAATGGCGAACTCTACATAACACCCTGCGCCACGGTTATTTGCAGAGGTTCAGATGGAATGCTCTCTTTTCTGCTGCCGACAGTGATTCGCAGTACACTGGGCCTGCTGCACGATTCAACGCCATGGTGAACTGTACGCAAGCCCTGCTGAACAGATTACTTGCACGGTTGATTGAAGGAATGCTCTCACTCCTGCTACAGAGAACGACCACAGTGGCCCCCCTTAAGATACTCATAATGACCACAGTGGCCAGGGAGTGTTCAGGGAAGGGTTTAGGGTTTAAGCCAACAACAATATTAAAATGAGGGATTAGGAATCCGGCGCAGGAAACTGGTTGATATAGGTCATTCCAAATTCTGTGATAACAGGGAGGGAAATGCTGCTTAAATGATGCCTGCTTAAATGATGCCTACATGACTAAATGGTAATAGTGGGGCACAAGGGAGAGCCTCGCTGAGTCAATAGGTTATTAAGTGGGTTCTAAAAACTCTTGCAAATTGTCCTTTTTTAGGGGGGCTGCATAACAGGGCTGATATTACGGCCCGTATTGGGTGTTCYGGCATGGGTGGGGAAACGGCTGCAGCCCCAGGGCCAAATGGAAACACCCCGGGTACTGAATACATACTCTCTCAGCCCTGCTGAGCAAAGGTTTCTTTCGGTGCCACATGTTGTATAAATGGGACGCTGGGCCCGGTTCCCAGCAGGTGTTGCTCCCCACCAATAGATGGAGCGGCCCAACGGGGAAACCCTCAATCCTGGCGGTTTTCTCACCACCGCTGGGATAGTGGGTTTTCGAAGGCCTTTGCACAAAAAAAAAA
>BFEA01000337.1:299992-317375 GCA_003427395.1 Chara braunii
CGTTTGTCAAACGCGGGACCCCCCGCTTCTGTTAATGGAGTGATGACGGAGGGAGGGGGTCCGACGTTTGTCAAATGCCGGATCCCCCGCCCCACCGGTTCTGGTAAGGGAGGGGTGAGGGAGGGAGGGGGTCCGGCGTTTATCCAACGGATGACCGTGTGATAAGAGACGCTATTGGCGTCGCTCTCGCCGGTACGTGCAGTTTCGTAAAGATGTAAAACACCGTGTCGAGGCACGCTCGCCGTTTCTGTAGTGTCATTCGAGATGTGATGATACAGTTTGTGCGGCAGAGGACATCCGTTATCGGAACGATTGCTGTGAAGGTGATTCACATATTGAACGACGATGGAACCACTATTTATTTGAAGAAGACAAAAGCAAAAACGATTGTCGATGTGAAACACTTATTCCGGCGCATGAACGGGGCACACCGACACGTGCCGCACAAGATGACGGACAATACGACGGGAGTCGTGTGAAATGAATAAAGATTTGCTGTATGAAGGGATTTCACGAGGAGTTGGACAAGGGAGGAGTGGCGTGCATGTTTCTAACGTTCATCGCAAGCATGCTGACAGCAGTGTATGTGTTTTATACAAAAGCTACTTCGGGTGTTTTTCGAGTGGTGGGATGACCAGTGACGACAACAACCGTCATCGGCAGTTGGATGAGCATACCAAATTTCGGATTGTCGAGGCACTTCGAGTCGATCCATGGCTGAGAGTGCTGCCATGACGAGGAACAGTTGGGAACTGGAGCGAGAGCGATTGGGATCTCGCAATGATCGAATGTCAATGGGTGCACGGCTTCAGATTTGCTAACGAGATGGAGTGAGGCTGGATCATCGAAATACGTTCCGCCTGTCTCGATACAGCGTATATACCGAACTATGCAGAGATTCACTGGATGAACGACCACCTGGGTACTTATGACCCTCTTGTCGCAAATGCAAGCTAAAATTCGACAAATGGGTGCTGCGAGGAGGATGGAGAAATTTCATGCAAGTTCGTAAGAACATCACCTCTCACGTGGCCGAAGCGGTTCAAAGTCGAACTGCAAAGGTGCGAAAGATTGTTCCAGAGAATCACAACGTACCCCGTGCGTAACGAAGCGGGGACGAGCAATAAGCGCATATCGTATTTCTCTGTAAGGGTTTCCTTAAACGATAGCGATTTATGTAGAGTCAATTGCATAGCATGCACACATAAGGGTGGAAGATTAATAGAGGCATGATGCGAAGCACTGTCGAATGAACACGCTTGCGAGAATTCAGTATTTAATGTGAAAGAGTCCGTGAACGAAGTAGAACATAAAATATGCACCATAAGAGACGTCATTGGCGTCGCTCTCGCCAGGACGTGCAGTTTCGTAAAGATGTCGTATATATCATCATTCGACCGGGACGACAATGACGAACCCGAGGGTTTGAAAATGTTCACATTCGACTCACCCCTGCACGGCTTGTATAGTTACGAAGGAAAACGTGTTAAACGCATTGGTTCATACTAACAAATTCTCATATTACAAATAGTTTAACACGGATAGGCAAGTACCATCACTGAGTGTTAGCCTCATCGGAGAGTTGCCATTTCTCGACTTTATTTACGAGCGTCTACACGTTCGATTTTGTCGCTCATGTGTGTGTGGTGTGTAGGGTGCATAATGTCGTCGACAACGTCGACAAGCATCAGTGAAAATCCCGAGAGACACAAGCGCTCAGCAAAACCATTTCCTCCTTGTGCGAAATCAGTGCGACATTATAATAGTCATACTTGGCTCAACAAAGCAACAAGATAGGAATTCGAAGAGGACCCATGGATGACCGTCGTCCCATATATGAATCGACATCTTGACCAATGGACCGATGATAATTGGAATGCGATGGAGAGTGTGGGTGGCTGCCCTTCGGCAAACCATTACAAGTTCGCCAATATGTTGGAGTTCGGGAGCCTCATTTCAGTGCATGATTGTCTTCTCAAGCCTGTTTTCCTCACCCGTCTGCGTAAAGCATACCGCAACATCGACCGCTACAACAGTCGCCTCGACTTCGTGTACATCACAAGTTCGCCACGAACTTGGAGGAGTTCGCTGAAACAAGAGTTGATAGACATAACTCGTCATTGTTCGTTCTTGGAGCAGTACCCACTTTGTTGCCCAGGGATTTATCCACGAGCTGTGTCATACTGTTGCGTGCGGTTAAGTATTAGCGGAATTCGCAAGAGTGTTATGTGTAGCTTCTTCAAACAAATATAGGAAACTCGTAGATGCAGTTGTGCGTGTATCACGGAACCAACTCTTTCTTCAGCCGCCACAGGGTTGGTGGTTGCCTGTTTGGTGGAATCCAGATGGACGGTCATATATGGTGATAGCAGGCCAGATGCAAAATCCGGCATTGTGGCAACAACTGGAAGAGAAAACGATGGTCATACGAGACGCCATTGAGAATTCCTTAGCACGTCCTGGAGGGTTTGTTAGGTTGAAATACATGTCGGTATTTTCGGAGAATGCAATAATCAAGGAGCCGCAGATCCACTTATATGGATCGTTCATGAATGCTATGTATGGTTTCAGTCCACGACCTCGTCCACGACAAACCCCGTACGTCACAAGATTCAGATGGGTTATCAGACCTCCTACGTAAGGGATGCAGTTAGTGACAATGTAATCATAGCGGATATACTGCTTTTTCTGTTTTTATCCGCCATACGGAACATCTTCGTAGTTAAACAATTTTGTAATTTTATAATATACGTGTCTGTGTACAATATTCAGAATCTAATATGACGAAACTCGAGAATTTTGTTCGTCTACACGCTCAACTTGCAGGATGGAAGTCGGTGAAACAAGCTCGCATGGAAGCGGATCCTCTCATCAAGTTTCATCAACAATTGAGGATATCATTATTTTAGACACTAACATTTGGTCGGTTGATATCGACGATGAATTTGCGAATTATGAGTACTTAAATGTCGAAAACGAAGTTGGACCTGATGGTGAAATTCTACCAATCATGGGGTTTGTCAACGGACAAGAGACGATTGTGTCCGACAATGAATCAAATATGTGGTACCTGTACATAAAGGAGGATGACGCATACGTCATTGTATCGAGGAAAGACGTTGTGGATCCTTTGGAGATGCTAGCCAACTGGAGGGAGGTATGCAGGAAACAAGACTGGGACGAGAAATACATATTGGAACAAAAAGTGTGCGCATGGTATTCCATTGGCAGAAAAGAATTGCTTGCACCGGTGGTGGTGGACTTCTATGGTCGAATCCAAGTATGCAATAGAGGCACGACCACAGTGACACTTTTTACAGCAGCGAAGATCACCGGCACGACAATGAATGTGTTGTTCACTACCCGAGAAGAATTTTTGGACCCCGCGGGTTTGAGCAAACTCAAACAGTTTCGGAATCGGTTAGAAATTGACGCAGCACTTAGGAAAGAGTTAGGGTACAGGGTTGACAGTTTGGTGCATGTGGAACTTCACTACCTTTTTGACAAATGTGAGGAGATAGTGTTCACAGTCGAGCATAGAAAATGCGACACGGATGAAGTGACTCGTACGAAGCAGTACCATCGATCGGGACAAAAAGAAATACCGTTAGTGGGTGGCAGACAAAAGATAGTGATAGATTGTCCGTATTGTGAAGGCATTAAGCACGCAACAAATTTTCTACCTCTTATCCTTCACACGATATAGGATAGCAACCAGTAGCACAGCACGTTTGTCATAGTCGATACGATTTGAACAATCGATGCGCTTCATCGCTGACACGTGTTTCAAACGTCGGACTAGATATGTTAACAACTCTCCTTGCTATGTAAATATGAATTGATAGCGCACTGCAGCTATCGTCAGTTTTACATTGTGTGTTGAACGCAGTCAAATTCTAGTGTTACGTTTATTCGTGTTTTTTCTATTTTTTATTTTGTAAACGGTTACGCTGCATATATGAATTTTGAAAAATCACAAACATTTGTAATTTCTATCCTCGAAGTTAGCATATACCAGCATGTGTATGAAATGGTCTGGGTGTTTTATTTTTATTTTTTTTTTCAGTTTTTGTTAGGTTATAAATTCTGATTTATTTGTTTGAATAATATTGATAAATGTCGGACTACTAATTTCAACAACATTATGTAATCGATCTTGCAGGGTTATAGTTCTAGACATTACAACAGGAAACAAACAAAATAAGGTGCACCTTATACAACAATGACGATCATCACTCCCATCGTAGTGCCTGCAGGGGCAACTCTCACCACAACAAACGGACCGTTTCCATACGATTATGAGTCCATAGTAAGATGTGAACTTGGTGGATGTAAATTATGTGTAGTTGCAGTGAGATTCACGAAGATCGACGTGTATGATGTGCGAATTTATGGAAGACAAGGAGAAGCGGGGACAATGCAAGAGTATGTGGAATGTCATGAAGCAGCTTTGCAAGTCCACGAGGAAAAAAAACAACATTGATGCGCGAGGGCAGGAGACTTGAAGGCTGGTCTGCTGTCGTAACCGACTTTGAAAGCATGTCAGTTTCACCTATCCCGACGTACATGTTGGACGGCTCGAACGACGCAACCATGTGAATTCTCATCATTAATGCAACAAATACGAACCGTCGGTAATATGAGAGTAAGGAAATGTGAGAGTATGAGCAGGGATATTTATTTAAAGATGATAAGTTGCTACGTAGTAGATATGGAGCAACGGTCACACATATCATTCGCATGTGGATAAATGTTCAGTTGTTCGTTACATTTGCGGTGTATTTATTGTGACGAACTCGTAAAAATATGATAGGATTATCAATTTCGTATGCAAAGCAAAAAAGAAAAAACATAAAACGTGCACATTGATCATTGAACATGAATGTGCATTCAATGTTTTCAAGTATTGGGGGGGCATTTTGTTGCTACGTATAGCAAAAAAACCAAATTGACAAATGTAAAACGCATTGACAATCTTATTATATTACCAAAATGAGGTAGGTTTCATAATATATTCATAAAATTGTTTATGAATGCATAGCAAAACAAAACTAAATTGCTTATTTCATGCCTTTTCCCACGCATTTATCAAATAAATGTTAAAAATGTTAATAAAATATTTATTTTTGTGAAATAAATGGAAAAAAAAAATTGAAACTCTTCAAAATTAGAGCTACGTGCACTTGAAAAATAGTACACCATCCAAATAAACAAAGTTCCAAAGCAAATATTGAGCATTTTAGGCGATATGATTCGATAATTCAACCCATGGTATCTTATATACTGCGGCAGTAAAACTGGTGGAAATTAAGAAAAAAATGAAAAAAAACTGGAGTTTCAATTTTGTTCAAAAAATAAAAAATGTCATTTTTAACGAAATCGTAGTTAGTGTCCTCGTTCATCAGCATCAATGATCAGTCGTGACTCAATGGAATATGGTGAGGGTTCCCTCATCATCACCAGGGCTGCCCGTCATCGCCATCATCATTTATCAGGGTGCTGGTCTTCATCATCATCCAGGCGGCAACAGGAGCCGCGTGCCTTTTGTTAGTAACACCTCCATTATCACTGTTGCTGGGCACGTCTCAAAAGAATAACGTAAGGGTTTCGTTATCATCACCAGGGTTGCTCGTCATCGCCATCATTATCATCAGGGTGTTGTTCCTCATCATCATCAAGGCGGTAACAAGAGCCGTGTGCCGCATGTCAGTAACACCTCGTCACTTGTATTACAAAAAAGGTAGGTTACCTAACGCGTAAGCACCTCATCAATGCTCTACTATTTTAGGGTGCTATGACGTTGTCCATCCTTATTATCATCATCACTAGTGTATCATCACAGGTGCGCGTCATTAGCAAATTCAACATCTTCATCGTAGGGCGCTGTGTATCCCTTTTATCATCATTAATGGTGCACCATCATAGGTGCGCGTTATTTGAAATATCATCATTATCATCATCACTATCACCTTCACATCATTATCGTCTTTATCATCACCATATCGTCTTCACCATCATTATTATCACTATCATTATCATCATCATCTGGTCCTCAGTACGATTACCACTATTATCCCGTTTTCAGTTTCACTATCATTATCATCATCATCATCATTTGTTCGTCTTTTATATCATCATCTTCGCTGATTGGTACTGTTTCCCGGTACGATCAGCGCCATCATACTGTCTTCATTTTCACCATTTCTATAATCATTAGACGATGCGTTTCAAGGCAGTGTTCGTCTGCCATACTAGTACGTGATCATCGTCCTCAACGTCATCATCTTTAGGAGGCTGTACAATAGCCGTTCAATCGCAATTAAAAAATTATCATCTGCTTTTTTCTCCATCGTGACTTTTCAAAATTTCCAATTCATCGTCCTCAACGTCATCATCTTTAGGAGGCTGTTCAATCGCTGTTCAATCGCAAAAAGAAAAAGAAAAAAAATTATCATCTGCTTTTTTCTCCGTCGTGACATTTCGAAATTTCGAATTTTCTCACTCATGTCTGCAGACTTCGATCTGATGGGTGTGTTTCAGTCGGGATAGGGCTTCTGTGGTCACGGTTTGGACCTTCGGGGAAAGGGTGGGGGTGGTATTGGGGAGCCCTACTCTACAGGGGTGCTGCAAGGTGGGAGGCGGCTGCCCTGTCGGGAGTGGAGCAGATCTGGTTTTGTCCTTGTCTGGGGCTGGGGTGGGAGAGTTGGTCGCCTTCAACCCCAGCGAGGACAGATAGGGATAAGGGGAGGGCGAAGGTATCCTCTAGGAGGGAATTGGCTGCCTTTGTGGAAGGGGGCAAGGAGGGGGTCTGTTCCAGGTTGGGGCCGAGGAGGTTTTCCTCGGCGGTGGCAACATGGGACAGGTTTGTGGAAAGTTTTTCTGGGCAGTGACTCGTGGAAGCATCCTGGTTGGAGCGTTCTTTGATTCCTTCTGTTATGCCTGGTAGTTTGGAGAATGCCTCAGATCTTTGAGGGTCTTCTGGTGGTTTGTACGAAGCTACACTGAATTTAGACTGTTCTATTAAGGACCCGTGGTTGTTCAATGCCAGAACGACGCTGGCCGGAGCCGGGGTGATGCCCTGTAACTTGCCGAGGGTGAGGGCACGAGGCCTTGTAGAGAGATCTGGGGATGCTATGCAGGGGGCATCCTAATGGACAGCTGCAGGTAGCTGACACAGGACGATGCTGGCTAGAGCTGGAGTGAGTAGCGTTGCTCTGTAACCTAGTAGATAGGGGGCGTGAGGCCTGGACGAGTTTGTCAGAGAATAAGTCAGTCTGGGTGAGCTTGGCTACGATCTGTTGGAACCCTTAGATACTGGAGTGTTTGGAAAACTGCTGCGGACGTCAGGAGGTGTCAAGTAATTGTAGTCTTCTCATCATATCGTTACCATCATTATAGGAATTACTACCTCATGGGTTTCATCGATTCTGTAGAGTTTATCATCTTTAGCATCATCATCATTAGCACCTTTTAGCATCATCATATGTGGGACGCTGAGCCCGGTTCTCAACTTTTGCATTTGTACTCCACAGGGACGCAGTACCACCTCGGATGTTTTTTTTTTTTTTTTTTTTTTTAAAAAAAAAAAGGGACGCTGGACCCGCTTTCCAGCAGGTGCTGCTCCCCACCAATAGACGGAGTCATCCAAAACTGGGTCTGCTAATGCACGATCCAACCACCTCGGATGTTTTTTTTTTTTTTTTTTTTTTTAAAAAAAAAAAGGGACGCTGGACCCGATTTCCAGCAGGTGCTGCTCCCCACCAATAGATGGAGCCTCCCCGACAGTGCTAGCGGTGTCTGCTCGTATCAACACCCCTAGCACTTGCTCGGGTTGTCCCTTTAAAAAAAAAAAAAAAAAAAACACACGATAAAAGAGGGAGGCAAGGATCAAAGCGAAACGCGGCAAAAAAAACTTGTCCCCTCTCACTAGGAAAGCAGGTGGTTTCCACCCCCCTCAAAACAAAAGAAGGGAAGGAGTAAGAATCTTTCCTCGTGGCGAGAGAAAGAGGCCCGGGGTAACATCAACAAAGATGAATTGCATTCAGACAAAACAAAATACAAAGATAAAGAGAAAAAAGATTCATCGAATGATTATCCAGAGGGTGTAAAAGGGAATGGGAATGAGGACGGAGAAAAGCAGAAAGAGACGGAAGAACATACCAAAGAGACTGTTCCTCCTCCTCCAAGCAAAGAGGTTCCCCCTCCCCTCCTCCTTTGTTTGTGAATTTGAAGGACAAAATTGCTCTGGCGGATCTGGGTTTCATGCTGGCTCCAGATCACCGGTTTGTTCCTCCCATACCGCCCCCCACCCAATCGCAGGGAGCTGGCCCATCCCCTCAAGGGGACATGACAGTTCCCCGCAAGACGGCGAAGGAGGAGGAATCCATGGAAGGAATAGAGGATGGGCTGCGGATCAGCGAAACACAGTCCTCAGGTAATCAACCTGTTGTGTGCTTCAACACGAATTTGGCGCAAGGTACCTGCAAAGCAAGGAATAAAAAACAGACTGGAAAAGACAAACCATGCACCAACCTTTCTCTGCAGGTTAAAAAACCTCTGAGTGCCGAGTGCTCTTCCCCTGATCATGTGGCGCCTACAAAAAAACTCAGGATAAACGATCAGAGAGCTATTGCCCAGGGACATAAGTCACATAACCCTCCCCAAGAGGAAGAGAGGGCGCCATCACCGAACCGCAAAAAACGTCATTTTCAACCAAAACCTGTAAAAAAATCCTTGAGCTTCGCTCTTCCAGTCAGGACATTGACACACAAGGATAAGGGGACAAAGAGAATCACTTCGCTGTTTGTCCCCCTGATCTGCTCAAAGTCCCCCTTCGGAGCTAGTGTCTTAACGATTAAATCCACGGGGGGGACACTGGAAATGTCATCCATGATCATTCAAGGCCCCCCATCAAAAACCCATGCCGCAAAACTCATCAACACTGCAGTGTTGAAGGGCTCGGGTACAATTTCTGTCCTCCCGTTACGAAACATGGGCAGACACCTGGTTAAGCTCAGCGAGAGTGAATCTTTGATTCTCCACATGGCTTGTTTGGACTTAGTCGCAGTTGTGGGTTCCCAGGAACAATGGAACCAACTCAACGTTCAATGGTCCCCTCTCGCCCCTTTCCTAAACCCAGGCTCATACCTCATTAGCAATATCCTTATCCAGACGAACCATCCAACTCCAACCAAACATCCCAGCCATATGTGTGGCAGATTGGCTGGCCTTGGCTGAGACACGGGTAATCATCGAAGCAGAGGACTTCCCGACCCAACTGCACTCCAATGAAACTCCACAGGTACAACCCACCCCCAACCCGCAGGACATCACAGACCGCATCCAAGCTTTAGGCGGCAGTTGCCAGCCAGATGGTCCTGCCGAATAAGGTAAGGATAGCAAATTGGAATGTCCGCTGATTAGGAGACACCTCAAAAAAATATAAAAAAGCAAGTCTTCGCTCCTGGGTTCATTCCAGGGTATTCATATTCTCTGTCTTCAAGAAACCAAGCTGAACAGTCAGAAACTTAATAACATTCAAAACTGGTGGACAGACACTCAGTTCTGGGCTCCGGCTAACGGAACCAAAAGGGGAACATTCATTTTGATCCACAAAAAAGGAACTGGACGTTGACATCTTAGACTCCTACCATGACCCGACGGGTAGATGAAACTGGGTCAAAATGGTCATTGGGAACGAAGATTGGGCGGTTATGTCCATATATGCCCCTGTTGAGTATTCGGAAAGCACCAATTTTTTTGTTCCCTCCCAGCAGTCATCCCGGACGTGGAAACTTTTGTTTTAGCAGGGGACTGGAATACGGTACTTAACCCAGGGCTAGACTCCCCAAACCCATCTCCCATCAGAGCAGACTCCCTTATGCTCTCCTCCTTCATGGAGGCCCAAAGCCTAGTGGACGTCTATAGAATGCTCAACCTCGATAACCTAGCGTACACATGGTTTAGTCCCCAACCTGCACCTTGTGCCCAAGCGCCCCAAAGAAGACTCGACTTTATATTGGCCAGGGACTCAGTGTGGGATCGCTGCATGGGATGCGAGGTGCTGATACACTATATTTCATATCACTATCCTATATGTATGAACGCCCTCTCAAAGGACATTTTCGACAAGGTTCGTCCGCCTTTCAGATTGAATACAAACGTTCTGAAAGACCCAGGGATCCCGACATGGGTCAAAGAACAGATGACGCAGTGGATGAATGTCAGAGATTTGTTCCCTACTGAACATGCCTGGGCTGAAACTGGACTGGGAATTATCTCAACAACCTTGAATACATTCTTACGAATGAAGGCAACTAACAAAAATTGGGCTGAAGAAAAAATGCGGAAGGCGATTGCAGAAGCAGAACAAAAGATGGGGAGAGACCCTTTCTCAGACCACTATTGGTTTCATAAACGTAAGGAAAGCATGATTCTCCTCGAATCCTTGGAAGTCAAAAAACAAGAAGACTGACTACAATGGCTAAGGCTATGAGCCTTGATTGGATACGACCGCATGATGAAAACCACATTTCGTGCCCTGATCCTAAAACAGGCAAAGTCGGTACTCCGTGAACTTACTCACCTTTTCAGCCTTCACGCCCCCACCGCCACAACGACAGAAAACATGTGCTCCTACGCAATTGATTACTTCATGGACATTGTGTCTACCAGGCGCCCTTACGAGTCCGCGGATTCGGACCTTTCAACCCTCTCCAATTTTTGGGAGGGCATGGGCACAATCATTCCACATGCCACAAGGGACCGACTCGATCGCCCCCTCACCCCAGAGGAACTGTACGAGGCCACCAAACAGATGGCAAGTGGCAAATGCCCAGGCCTTGATGGTCTACCGGTGGAGGTTTTTCTATGTGTTTGGGATGCTTTCGCGCTTTTTCTCTGTCAGATTTTGAACAACGCTCTCTCCACGGGCTCTCTCCCAAAAGGATGGCTTAAAGGGGCTATCTCCCTTCTATATAAAAAAGGGGACAAGAAAGAAGTCAGGAACTACAGACCTACCAATTGGGTGTTGCTCAGTTGGTAAGGCGTTCAAGCAACACTCAGAGGTCGTGGGTTCAACTCCCATTGCCCCCACGATAGTGCTTGTGGCATGCTTGGCGTCCTCCTTTCGAGACGGTCAGTTGGTAAACAAGTACGTGGTAGCTCAGTGGGCAGAGCTCCGGTGTTGCAACGGGGAGGTTGTGGGTTCGCCTTTGTCGGCCCACAACTTCCCCTGAGCACAATTGGTTGGTGTAGGTTGCACCCCACGTACTTGTCCCGAGCCTGGCATAGCACCCTTACAGACTAACGACCTCAATAGCTCAGTGGGTAGAACTCTGATATATTAACTTGGGGGTCCCGAGTTCAACTCCGACTATGCTCATTCATCATATCAGCTAGGGATGATCCTCTAGATGGATTCTGGTGGGGACGTGTGCCTTTCCTGCGGGAAAGTTGATGTGGGATGGATGCTACTCTCCCGGGCAGGTGAGTAGTAAGGGGTTGGTTGGGTGCATAGAGATACCGTGGGAGTCCTATGGTGGGGAGGGTTGCCTTGTAGGGAAACCAGTGTCGAATCAAGAGGTGTGTCCTACTCTCAATGTCGGTGGACCCATTTGGGGTGGTGGGTTATCAGAGGTAGGTGGGGGGTAGTTGTTAGACGACGGTCGAGGTCTCCACCATTACCACTGGTTGATTCTCCCTAGCGAACAGACATAAGCAAGGCTCATTAGTAGCAAAAAGCAACCGCACACATTCACATAGACTATAATATCACATTAGCTTACATAACAACCAGCATACTCAACAACTAAAAAACAGTAGCCATATACGATCCGAGCTGTGCTAGGTTAGTGCTTAGAGGGACGCATAGGTTAAGACCTTGGTTAGTTGACCATTTGACACTGCCTATGAGTGCCCTCACTACTCACGGGACTAGCTGAGAACTACGTGCCTAGCTCCCGAGATTTCTGTATAACAAGGCTTGTACGCTAGTGCCTTGACTGCGGCTGAATGGGGGAGTTCATTCAGCGTCAGTGCCCACGTCCGCTGTCTGGTCAGGTTGCTCCAGTAGAGAGCAATGTTCCTCACATGAGGTAAGATAGAAATGGAGTGGGGGTGCACCAGGAGATATATATCGAGAGGAGTGGTGGGATGGGAGTTAAAAAAAAAACAAAAAAAAAAAAGGAACTACAGACCTATTTTTATCCTCAATGTGGCGTACAAAATTATGGGAAAAGCCTTGGCCATTAGACTAGCAGACCTCTTATCGACTTTAGAGGGCAGGGAACAAAGGGCATTCGTAAAGGGTCGCTCTATTTTTGATAATATCCTCACCACGATCCAGACCCTTAAGATCCTAGCAGCGAAAAAGAAAAATGTGGCTATCCTCCTCCTCGACATGGAAAGGCATAAGATAAGGGGGTTGGACATTTGCTTTCACCACCCTATCGCGCATCGGTTTTGACCCAGGCTTTTGCACATGGGTACAAGCGTTTCGGTAGTCCTAGTCAATGGGCGACTAGCACAGGAATTTCCCCTAACTAGGTCCCTCAGACTGGGATGTCCGCTGCTGTGTTACGGCGCGCGTACTCGATAAAGTCCCTATCGTCAGGATACCTCATATCAACGTACAACTTTCAACAAACGGTCCCACTTCGTCATGCATAGCAACCAATCCGACCACAACCCACCAAACTTCCTCGAAAAGTTAATCAGCGCAGAATCGAAGAAATCATCGCGATAACCCCGCTTCCAAAGCTCGCACTTCAGAGCAAATAAAAATGACACCAACATTCCTTCGACCGAGGAAAACGTCCTAGCACTATGGAAAAAACAACAAATAACTGCCATCTTTTGCTTACGACTAGAGAAGGACACATAATCATGTAAACACTGAAAAACCATCCTACCGTTGACCTTCTCCCTCTGATTCTTCATAAGGGGGAAACACATAACACCCTTACTTCCTTCAAACACCTTAAGCACACATCCAAGGTAATCCCAACACTGACCGTGGTTAGTCTGCTCCAAAATCAGGTTATCATCATAACATTACCGAAAAAAATCGCTCAGGCTCAACGCCTTAACATAGGAACACTAGTCGTTTCTTTTGTACAACACGAAATTTGAAACGTCATCAACGAGCCTAACGCCACAGATTAAACGTTGATAAACCGCAGGCTGGACGAAAACACAAACTCATTAAAGGGCCAAAGGCACATAGCAAGTAGGTTAGCGCGAGACTCGAAGACTTCCTCATGGGTATACCTATCTCCCGGCGCAACAACTGACCAGATACCCACACAAACGTATGATTGAGCTCGTAGTCAACAAAATCAAACACCTGTTGAAGTGTAACACTCATCTAACCTTCATCACACTGATGAGTAAGTAACCATTGCACCTTTTCCCTGCGTCCGAATCCCCATCGCAGCCACGCCTTTTTCTTCCCAAAAATCGATGGCCCAGGACAAAGCCCTCAATATACATTTATGAGGCAAATTTAAAAACATCTCTTTGACATCGAATGAAGCATCGAGAACGAAATCCTTCGTAGTCAGCCCCCGATTGATAGATTTGATAACAGCGCATATTAAAGTTGGAGTTCCCCAACAAAGTTCCATAGCAGAGCATTCATAGCCCTGGAAACAACTAGACCACCAGCCGCCGAACACTCAGCAAACGACGAACAAATGGGCCACCACCTAAACACATCCTTGTGCTTGGGTATACAGTACGACAACCCAAACGTACCCTTCTTCTTCCACTTACCAACTCTCTGCAGGTTCTTAGCAAAGTAATCTCTCTCACACTCTGCCAATACAACACTCGACTCACGACTACTGGTAACAGTGGTAAGAAAAGCCGGATTTTCACCAAACAATTTCCCTATACCCTTTCCGTATAGCGTCGGGCAACAAACATATGAATCTCCCGGGTTATGGTCAATTGGGCAGCAAACCAGACCCTGCAACAACTCGATATAAATATCAATATCATCCTCGCAAATAACCTTTTCAGGAATCTCACCAGTACCCTGGTTCGATAGACAGTTAAGAAGCATTCCATGCGGTACAGATTCAGGGACAGACAAAGATGAGTGAGACTCAAAAGCGGCCAAGATCTGGGAACACAATTGTGAAACAGAGCGTAAACGCGAGGGGCGAACTAAATTCCTAGAAGAGATCATTAACCCAAAAAGAGACGTGCCCGTCGACACGTGGAAGTGACTGATCGACATAAGCGCACGAACAACAATAGGTACTTCCTCTAGCAAATCCTTTAAAGTTGTGGAACAAATCACCTAGACAGGTTAGACCACGATTGCGGCACCATACGATATGCATCCGCCGAACCAGCATACCTTTCCAATCGTGTTAAATGCTCAGTCCTCCAATGAGGTTCGCACAAAGCTTTCGTACCTTTGACTTGCAAATTCTGGGATCATATATAAGTTTGACCACCAACCTTTGTTTGATGTGCAATCCATACTTCGATATAAATTGCTTTGACAAAATACATCGCAGACGAAACCGCGTCCTCTTCTCACTGAAGGTGCGTATAGAAGTGAACGCAGCCACAAGTTCCCACAACCAAAGAAAAATCCCAATCACCCAACTCTTGGCGCTTACAAGGGTGACTAAGAAGACTAACTAAAGGACCCTTAAGGGATACAAATCTACTAAGAAACGGGATGATAGGGTCAAAAATCAACATCGTACAACTTTTCAACCATCCATGAGAGTGACGAAGCTCCTGCTTCCCAAAGGTACATTCAACCAGGCGACCACCACCGTAGAGTCGTTTCAGAACCTTCCATCGATCTACCAGCCTCCCACCACCCGCACAGGAGACCACGATTCGATGTATCTCCTTCTCCATGCACCCATCCAAAATCCTCAGTAAGCTCACAGAATGAGACCCATCAACCACGCGAAACGAGCAAGGGGAATAATGAGACTCACAGGTATTGGAAACAACAACAACACCACCTGAATTCCTCAGCTTCTTCCTCAACCTCTCTTTTAATCCAGCTCGGCGTTTACGAGAACACTTAGGTTTATCACGCACATTAAGAGTTGGAGAAAATAGACGAATAAAGAAATTTTCCTTTTCCAACAAATACTCCGCAGAAGCGGCAGAACAACGACAAAGAGGTAGGACAAAATAGGTATGAGCACCACACCTTCGCGTCCAACGGTAAAGCTGCTCATTCCTTCTCCCACCTTCAATCACCTTCAACTGACAAGCCCTGTACACATGTTCTCTCCACGGAGTATAAAGATCACGCGAAGTACTACCGATATATATATATATATATATATATATATATATATATATGTCGGGAGTCGGGACCATGGAGAGAAAAAAACATACACAATAGGTTCGTCCCACTCATAGTTCACGTCCGACGTCCTCACAAACAAGCAGAATTCCCAAAGCTTCCCAAGTTCAAGTTCTCACCCCACGGAATAGCATTAAGTAAAATCAATCCATAGATCGTCGTCGACAACAATAAGTCGACCTCTCTACATCGTAACCAGTCAATCGAAATAGCGCGAAGACTACAATAGAAATGAACTACTTGCCAAAGGAAGGTCGCGTCCGGGCGTGATCCTAAGAAGTAGAGGAATCATGCCCGTCGCTCGGTTCGGAGTCACCACCCCCATCCTCGGTAACATCGACAACTGAAACATCAATACCCTTCTTCTTACCTTCATCGAAATCATCTTTGACGGCCCGATCGGCACGCCCTTGTGCAATAACTTCCTTGGTAGGTTCTAAGGTAGTGTAGTCCACACCCTCTCTATCACAAATCTCGATAATCTCCTCCTTTCGCTTACTACGAAGCTCCTTTCAAGCCGCACGTAGGAACACATCCTTCTGAGATATCTGATCGACCACCTGAACAGGGGTCTTGCTCTTCTCCTTCCTCGCAGAAGGTCCGACCGCGTCATCCATCTTCTTTCTGAGATTCGTTCCCTTGGTTCGCATACCATTATTCAGTCGCGCCATCTCTTCCTTAAGTCACTCAACCTCATCCTCCGACTCCTTTCTAGCCTTGACCTCTCGCGCATGCATTTCCTTCAGAAGTTCAACCTCCCGTTGGTGTCGTTCAACGATGTCCTTCAATTCAACTTGCACATTGACCCGGCCACCAGGACAGGGTGACGCAGCGGGAGTCACCTTCGCGCGTACTCGAGCTTCACTAATTGGTGTTTGACCGATGGCTACACCGCCACGCTTATTGTCGGGGCGAAGCGCTTCATTAAAGTTCATTCCGCCAAATGCCGGCGTTGGCCTCAACAGCTTCACACTGCTTCTGCAAAGCAAAGATCACCTCTTCCATCGTGGCCAACCTTCGCTCCGTGGCCGCCTTGGCCTCAACCTGTTCTCTCCTCAGACGAGCAACTTCCTCTGAATCATCAACCGGCTTAACAACAGTTTCAGATGTACTAGCAATGTCCTTGCCCCGCTTCAACTGCTCTACCTGCGCCCGTAGTTTAATCACCACTTCCGCCCGTAGTTTAATCACCACTTCCGCCCGTAGTTTAATCACCACCTCGTTTTCTCCCTCCTTTGGTTCTTGTAACCAGCCCATATTGTAGCACCGCCGTGTGAGTGCTTCAATCTGAGCCCGCAACTTCCCAACCTCGTCGTTGTCTCCGTCTTTCTTCGCATTCACAGCCTCACAAACTTTGTCCAACTTAGAGGCCATCTCCTTGTGCATTTCCCGTTGGAGATCCTCTCGCTCCTTCCTCTCTTGGTTCCTTCACTCCAGATCTTTTTTCTCACGCTGTTTTATATCAACGTCCTCCTGTTTTTTCTTCGCTTTAGCCTCGTCCGACGTCCACCTCATGTTTACTGTTAATCCTACCGACAATCTCTTCGAGAGAGCTGACCCTCCTACCCAACCCACTACCTTCGCGCCCTCCATTGTATCCAGAGTAGAACGGCACTGCTGTACCTCCATTCGCCGCAGGAGGCAACGTCAGCAACGACTACGCAGGTACAATCGCATTAGAAGGCTGAGATCCATTCAATCTTCTGTCCGGAAGAGGACAGAATTGGGAGATACTATGTGACCGTTTGAACGCGCGACATTCACGTTAGAAAGCGAACGTTCAAACGCCCGGAGGACGCGTTCAAACGTGTTCAAACATGCCATGCACCACGTGGTGCGATTTTTTTTAACGCATCCAGTCCATCCGCATGCGCGCGTGGCGGACTACGGGTGGGCGGTTTGGTTAGTCAAAAAAAAAAGAAAAAAAAGTGTCTATTTTCATGCTCTAGCTGTAGATTCATTTGATTTTGCCAATAAAATAGATGGTTGGTTGATTGATTGATTGATTGATTGATTGATTGATTGATTGATTGGTTG
>BFEA01000337.1:367989-386319 GCA_003427395.1 Chara braunii
ATTCTTTCGTTTCCTGGAGGCGCCGCTTGCACCCACAGTGCAAACAGGGTGATCCTCAGTCATGGCCGTGGAGTGTTGGCTGCTAGTCACACTTGCCGGGCTCAAAGAAGCAGCAACAGCTCCTAGGGGGGTAGCTGCTACTCTGATAGAATTCAAGAGGGTCTGCTGTCATGGGGACATTGGGTAGACTTTCTTGTTTCTCGCATTGATGGGTGACTTATTCTTCCTCTTCTTCGGGTTTGGCAATTCCGGGGCTGGAAGTCCCGGAGTGATTCGGGTGGTAAGAATCAAGTTGGCCAAGATCCTGGGGCAGGCATGTGCTTTGAAGTTACTGCCTGCAAGAGCTTCGGCTGTCATAAGCTCAGGATTGCGTTCGAGATTACGTAGCACCGTGAGCATCATCTCCCTCATCCAGATAAAAGTAACGGAAGCTTTAGCAAGCTCCCTCCAGGAGTTGAGCAGGTGGTGGAGAAGGAACGCGATCCTGACCCGGTTTGATCCCGCCTCTGGTTTCACAATCTCCGGTTTGGCCATTAAATACCAGATCGCTTGATCGAACCAGATCGGTCCACCGTTACAGGTGCGGGAGTTTTTGTATCCGCATCTGCACTTGAGGTATGGGCGACCCGCATTCCACACCCTGCGGAGATTCCTTAGGTCCAGGCTAAGGGATGATGGGATCATTTTCTGCATAACCACAGGGTTAGCAAACACACATCTGGTGGGGTCCAGCACACTCAGGGTGAGGAAGGAGAGCTTGCCGCCGGAGTGCGGGGTAGCATTAGCATAGTCCAGCGTCCCCGCTAGCGCCTTCCTTCGGCATTCCTCAACTTCACTCTTCGAAAGGTCAGCTAGGAATTTCCAGCCCTTGATATTAATCGGGGCCAGGTTGTTAAAACCACTTCCTACCCATCCCCTATCCTGCTGCCGCCGTACCGTACCCTCGAGCCACTGCGCAGAGCCAATGGGAACGAAATCGTTGCTCCTGTTCCGATCCGCTCCATGCCCCACTCCCTCAGGTGGAGGAGGGGGCAGAGGTTGGTTATCCAAGAGCTGCCTCAACTCCTCCTCCGCCTCCCCCATTATCCCCATGAGCGCTTGGTCATACTCGTCCCCTCCCGTTTTAGTGTCCGTAACCTCAAGATCCCCGCCGACTTCCCAAATCTTCTTGAGGGTCTCTTCCAATCTAGTGGTTCTCCCCAATATCCCCTCGCTTTCCTTGATCAAGTTCCTTTTCTTCTCTTCTGCTTTAGCTATGTGGCCTTCCAAGATGAGGTCCACACGATGCTTTTCATGCTCATAGGACCAGGCAAGGTCGGCCCAGTCATTGAAGAGGAGGGTTTCCGTGATTAGGGGGAATAGCCCCTCGACGACCTTTTGACCGATCAGGGTTGTCATCGAAGGGTGGATGACATTGATCAGGAACTGGGTGGGTTTCGAATATGGTTGTAAGTTCGCGAGAAACGGATTCCTATCAATGTTCTCAGCCCACCACCCACCGGCCACGTTTCTGTCATACTGGGGTTCCTACTTAGGGTTACATTCAGGAGGTTAATCGTGTTCAAGGGGAGAGGTAAGGAAAAGGGGTTGGGGTAGGGAAGGGGGTATTAAGTAGTTCCATATAGGGTGGTGATAGGCGTTTGCATCATGGGGATCAATCCATGCAGACCCAAGCCACCAAACAATAGCACAAGTGCGGTAAGTACGTCATTCCCGATGCATCAATGGCCAAATCCCGAGTCGATCAGGTGGTCTTACCACAGTAGTTCACGTTGGTATGATCCGGCTCCGTGGCGCAACCGTGGGAATCAACCCATCGGTAGTAGCTAGAGGGGTGAACCTCCATGTGTGTGTCCTATACATTCCCATGACGTATCCGTCATGCACTCCACCCATACGGTGGTACGCCAAGTACGGTCATATCCCAACAATACCGTTTCCATAGCCACTAAACCCGGTGCACCCTAGTGCAGAAACAACAAGCGGCAACAGTGTCCACACGAATCTTTCGCCATGAAGCAAACAGGCTAATTACCATGAGGGTAAGGTTCGGGGATCCATTCATGTATCAGGGTATCAAGGGTCTGTGGATATCCGTCCCAGAGCACATGCTTAACGGAGGGGTTTCATTCCAATAATTTAGTATTGCTCGTTGTGGTTGGGAAGGGTTCGGATAGGGGGTAGAATATAATGATGCATGCATCAGGGTTGCAGGAAAAAGCACGAATGTGTGGTCGGTGACGGAAAATCTCTATATTAGCTGATTCCTTAGTTCAGATAAGTAAATCATTCCTCCACAAAAATATGAAAATCTTACTCAAGATATGATTTGATCGAATTTAATTTCGAAAAGATCATATTGCAGGGGGTGTGTGTCTGTGTGTGCGCGCGGCAACCGGATCATCTTCTGAGTACGCGATCAAGAGTATCAAATAGTACGTTGATACGTGGTTTCGAGCAGAGGCATTATTTCGAAAAGCCATTATTTTCTCATAATATCGTACTGTATACAAAGAAGGTCCAATCAGGGTATACCTCGGTATCGATCAGGGCGAAGGAAGAGGTTGTGAGAGCTAATGGGTGGGTAGGATCTGGTGGTGCATTCTGGGGAGTATCAACAGCTCATGATTGTTCGTATAAGGGTAAAGGAATATCTCTGCAAGGAGTAGTCATTGCCCACGCTTTAGTTTTCGGCAAGGAGGAATGTTCGGGGGCGGGATATCACTCAACATACTCGCTTCGGGTTATCGACATGATCGATGAAGGGAAGATTCCTATTGTAGGCTATTCTCGAAAGCATCTAGTGGCTTAATTAAATACTTGGTTCGTGAAGTTCAATCGTATCCGGGAGTGCCGAGAAAGGGGGTTCCATCAAACCTTATAGATCATGATCACAGGGGCAGTTCGGCCGCAATCAATCACTGCATGAGCACATCATTCAAAAATCATGGGTACTAAGGGTTCCGCATCAAATACGGGTGTGAGGGGGAGGGGGTGGGGGGTAGCATAGAATATCATCGCTATCCAAATGACAATGATAATGATAATAATAATAATGAAGGAGCTATTATTGTTGCCAGAAACCCATCAACCTTATATCGCATGCAGATTAGGAGAGATCCAATGAATAAAGTTACGTACGCAAGAAGGCCAGGTCAGGGTATGCTCTATCTGTGACCGAGACGAAAGGAAGGGTTGAGAGCAAGACGCAGAATACATACAACTGCAACAGGAAGTAAAAAAGATTCCAATGGCAAAAATCTCGTCGGACTGCAAAAAATGTCTGATAATCTGCCAGAGCAGTCCCAAAAACCACACTTCCTAGAGCTGACTAGATGGATAGATACCCAGTTCGCGTACTCAGAAACCAGGCCTGGCAGAACGTCTGGGATTACAAGGAAGGGGGCTCGGTCGATCTTCATGGATAGAACAACGCCGCAGGAGGGGTGTGGCTTCCCCTAAAAGCTTTTTCGCCGTTGCCACTCAACCGGCTCATCAGAGGGGTTATAATCCTGCAAAACAGCACATCCATTCACAGCCCAACACAGGCAGCCATATCCCTTCCCACCCACACACACATATACAGAGAGGAGATTGAGGACCATATACCGCTTCTTCCGCCACGATATCCTCCTCAGTGTCTGGCGTGATTGGCAGGTCCTCCTCCGCTCCAGTCGCGAATTCCCAGTCCGCCATGGCCGAAAGGCTCTGTCCGCTTCCAGGATCTTGATCCACCGTAGTTGCACTAGGTATAATTCCGCAGGATGCACCCGGCTTATTCAGTATCCGTACCCCAGAGGTCCGTCCACCGAGCGCTTACCACTCATCCAGGGAAAGATCGCTACATATACTCAGGGAGCGCTCAGTAAGGTCCGTAGAGGGGGCGTGGTTAACAGGAGGGAGAGAGGGAGGGGTAGATCAGTCGCATATCGGCAATCATAGGTATCCCCCCTGTACTGATAGTATGCATGTGGTGGGTGCGTGTCGTCGAGCCAACTTGTCGGGGTTCAATGGAGTCCTACCCCCATCGGTTCATCCCTGAGAATTACTAATTAGTTCCTGGGATTGCGGGAGATACGGGAAATCCCCTCGCATTCCGGGTGACGCCTAGTGGAGGGATCCGACAGTGCTTGTTTCTCCACGTGGAAGAGAAGAAGGAAAAAGGAGAATAGAAAAAAAGGGGGAAAGGGAAAAAAAGAAAACAAGAAAAAAGGAAAAACAAAAAAACAGAAAAAAAAAAGGAAAGAGAGAAGGGGAGAAAAGAAAATGGCAGGGGGAGGAAGAGCCGAGAGGAGGGACAGAAGAAACAGAAGGAACAGAAAAAACAGAAAAAACACGGGGGAGGGATCGTAACAGGTTATCGCCTCGTTCCTCGGGTGGTATCCAGGGTGGCCTGGGTGATAATTGGTTCGATCTATACATCCCAGGTTCAAGTCCTCCTAACCTAGTCTATCCCTCCCGTAGTTGCTCATGCACGAGGCTTACCATTTGGGTGGAAGGCAGGGATCTCTGCCTGTCTGTTTTTTCCGGGCTCGTACCTTGGCAAAGTTCCTCCGATTCGAAGCAGATTCGCCCTGATCCCCTTGATCCGGCGATACCGAAGGGTGATGCGGTATCCGTATGCTTAGTTCGCAGGTCACGAGCTCGAGGTCTAGCGCCCTTCCGGTGAAAGGTAGGTTCAGAGGGTGATAGCTAATTTCTTTCATTCCATTCCCCGGGGAGTTACGGACGGGTGGGTCTGTGGGCACATGCCTACTCTATTCCGTAGGTCCCGGGTTCAAGTCTGGTCAGTCTCTGTCCCCGGAAGGGTACGGGCTTTTGTCCTGGGGTATTGGTCTGCTCTGGGTCTGTCCATAGTCTCACCTGGGTCCGCATGCTCCCGAGGCTCCCCTTCGGGCCCTTTCTCTGCTGCTGCATCCCTCGAAAGTTGGTCCTCCTTGGAACCTGTATATATGTGTGTGTGTGTGTGTGTGTGTGTGTGATGATGATGTTTGGTTAAACACATTGCAGATAGCCATAGTACAACAAAGTTGAAGTCTCAATGGCCGTCTCTCAGGAGAAAGCCATGCACCTGGCAGGACCTGAAGGCAATTCTCACATGGCTCTTCAGTGGACAGAACGAATGTCGGGAGGGTGGAAGACAGAAAAAGACACGAGTACAAGACTGAATGGAAAAAAAAAAAAAAGAAAGTACAAAAAAAAAGTTAAAAAAACAGCAATGGCATTGAGAATTCCTGACAGACTGTTTCATTGGACTTGCACAGACCTATCACGAGGCTGCACCCTTGACAGTCTTTGGAAACCCTCCTGCGCATGTGACCGCTGCACAGTTCAGGATTTGCAGAAATAACAGTCCGCTGCAAGCTTGGGCGGAGACCAGTTAGAAACTGCAAGAGAAACAGTAAATGGGAGGTGGCGGTAGTGGTACCTTTCTTTTTCCCGTGGCCTGGCCTGGGAGCAGTTCCCGGTAGCAGGCCCTCCCGTTTTTTGGCTCGTTTCCCCAGGGGTGTGGCCCTGGGCCACGGGCATGGCCTAGACATCTCGGCCGTAGCCCAGCCTTGGCCGTGGCCAAGACATCTCGGCCATGGCCCAGCCACGGGTGTGGCCTAGACACCTCGGCCGTGGCTAAAGCAGGCGCAGACGGGAAAAAAAAACAAACAAACACGAGTGGCCGCCTGATTTTGCCACTTCCGAACTTCCAACTGCTAGAAGTGCACAAAGCTGTAAAAGTTCTGTTTTTGCAGTTTCTACCTGCCCTCCCTCTGCCCAGAACCGCATTGCCCTCTATTACTGTAATTCCTTCCTTCGAATTCGGAACACTGTGCAACACTCACCCGTGCAGTTATTTGTTGATGCTTTGAGTCATGATCTCCTTTAACCCCTGTTGGAAGTGGACAGCCAGCAAGTAACATAACAAGCAGCAAGGCAAGGGCAAGGGGACAAGGGATTGAGCGGCAAGTAGCAGCAAGACACATATTATGATGGAGGGCACGGGAGAGGTGGGGCAACCGAATGACAACGGAAGCACCAGGGTGGTGTTATCAGCAGCAAGGAGACAAGACAATATTAAGGCAACAAGGCTCTGAAGGGCACGAAACAGCAAGGCACATAGGCTGGAGGCCAGTGGAGGGCGGGTGGCCAGTCAAGCAAGGCAAGCAGAAGGCAACAAGGCAGCAAGGCAGTGAGGCAACAAGACAGCAAGGCAGCGAGGCAGCGAGGCAGCAAACAGAATGAATTGACAAGGCAGGCAGACGACCAGGCAAGCAGCAGTGTGAGACCTGATGAACAGCAGGGAACAAGGCGGCAAAGCAAGATGTCACTGACGCAGCAAGGCACAAGGCAGTGAGTCAATTAAGGGTACAAAGCGACAAAGCAGCGAGAAATGTGGCAGGCAAACGATAAGGAAAGCAGCAGGGCCGCATGATGAGAAACAGGGAGCAAGGCAACAAGGCAGTAAGCAGCGAGACAACATCCCGTGCCAACCGGGCAGCCAAACTATGCGGCAAACATGTGCAGGGACCAGCGATGGACCAGCATGGAAAGGCATGGAACCGCGATGGACCAGCATGGAAAGGCTGGGACCAGCGGTGGACCAGCGATGGACCAGCATGGAAAGGCATGGAACAGCGATGGACCAGCGTGGAAAGGCAGGGACCAGCGGTGGACCAGCGATGGACCAGTGTGGAAAGGAAGGGGATCAACGATGGACCAGCAGTCCAGCGTGGAAAGGCAGGGACCAGCAGTGGACCAGCTTGGAAAGGCTCTCAGACTGGTACTAGTATGCGGAGGGACCGCAAGGAAGGGTCCGCAAGGAAGGGACGCAACACAGAAAATAGGAAGTCCACAGATTCAACACTTACCAAACAAGCAGTCTGTCACTTATTCACACCAAAAAATGAACCCCACTGCAAAGAAGGCCTGTGATCAGCCAAGGAACAGACACTGTCAGACACACGCATTAGGAATGCAGAACCCCCCTCAATACTGTTGCAGACACTGCAAATAAAAAATGGCATAGACTATATATTAGCACATCTTAGAGGTGCTCACTTAGACACACAACAAACGTACAGGACACGACCAGAGAATTCACAAACTGGGCACCAACAAGAAAATACTCGGAATCAGAAAACGTAAAGAAGAAAAAAGGAAAGAAAACATGTACAACAGTTTAAAAAACACCCGCACGTTAAAATCCAAATTCGTATCAGTTTCCAATAATAATATAAAAAAAAAAAAGATGGCGATCGGGGGTGTGGGTGTGTGTGTGTGGGGGTGTTCGCGGGGGGGGGGGGGGAACCCCCCACCAAAAAAAAACAAACCAAACAATAAATAAATGAAAAAATTAAAAAAAAAAAAAAAAAAAAAAAAAAAAAAAAAAAAAAAGTATCAGTTTCCAATAGGAACTTGACCTGCCATTTCGTCAAAACGGACATTTTAATGATTTTATACTTTTTGAACGAAATTGAAACAGAGTAATTCGGCCAAAAACAGGTCAATTTTTTTGGCTCCTGAGGGTCCGGCGTTTTACCCCCTGGATGTATGTGGACGGAGCTCAAGACCAGATACATCCAGAGGGTCCAGCTTTTTAAGAACGCCGGACGCCAGACCCCAGGAGCCAAGAATTTTGACCTGTTTTTGGCCAAAATACTCAGTTTCAATTTCGTTAAAAAAGTATAAAATGTCCGTTTTGACGAAATTGCACTTCAAGTTGCGTGTGTGTACGAGTTCAATTCCATTGGATCCATGATTGGATAATGCAACATGATAAGAACCCTACCTTCTTCCCCCGAATACAACACACGGTCATTATAGCTGTATTTAGACTGTAAGATGCCCCAAATAGAGCTATAATGACCGTGTGTTGTATTCGGGGAAAGAAGGTAGGCAGTCTCCAGCTATATGACCGTGCTTGTGACAAGTTTTTCATTCATACAGCCCGTCGCCCCCATAGCAGAACCCACCACGGCAGACCTCACGGCGCTCCAGGGCACAACCAGACCTCCCTTACTCATAATAATATCCCTTTGACTACAATGGAGATATTTGCAATTAGACAACATAGGCTCGCAGAATCGCAGGACTATCCCCAAAACCCCCATGCATAAATAAGCCCTTATAAAGAACCGGGACAAACTACTTACTACTTGGCCCATACATCGGCCCCAGGCGTTTCCCGTTAACGCGCCGCGACTGGTGGGCTTCGGCCTACCGGACCACAATGGCTGGAGGCGCCAGCCAAAAGAAAAGCGCTGGAGACGCCAGCCAAAAGAAAAGCGAAACGACGCGCCGGCGGTTCGGCAGGGCGTTTCCCGGCTTGGCATCAATAGCTGGGCCAATTACTGGACCAGGTGGCTTAAACGGTTTAAACCACCACTCCAAGTGGACCTGGTTTGACAAATGAAAATCAGATTTTTTTTTATTTTTTTTTTATTTTTAGCACTTTTGGAGAGGCTCCATCTATTGGTGGGGAGCGTCACCTGCTGGAAAGCTGGGGAGCGTCACCTGCTCGAATCTGAGGCGAGTAGAAGGCCCTCCCTCATTTGGCTAGGTACCCAAAGCTAGATATGGCTGGTAGGCCTATTTGGTTTTGATCAAGGGGGGGGGGAGGGGTTGCCATACGAGGCCTATTTGGGTCTGTGTATGTTGCATACTGTAACGTGCAGACCAGAACAAGAACCGACCTCTCAATGCAAAGTACAAGATGGCGCAAACGGAAGACTTAGATACCAATGATCCGATCAATCAATGTTGCAATGCAGCTCAGAACATACATCATCATCATCATCCCAGAGKGTGAAAGGGGTCTGGCGCTTCACACAGGAAGACTGCGCCAGCCCCACACATACACARACGAMGATGAGGGGGGTTAGACGAAGAGGAGGGGAAGATGGGAATGTCGTCRACACCAAGTCTTCGGCACAGGCCCAAATAGTCCCTCGTCAAAATGTCTGAATCCCAAATGTTGAGTCTGTATCCAATGTCGTCAAGTCTCAGGTCATATCTCTCTCTTGTAGTCCACAGATACTGAGAAGTAGGCAGCGAGAGGGGAAGAAGAAATGGTGGACTTAGAAGAGGAAGAAGAAGAACTCTCTCTCTCTCTCAGTCCAGTACTAACCTGTGAAGCTGGCGCCTTTGTGCAGGTACCTCGAAGATGGAGCTGGAGCGATGGCGCCACAGGTAAGTATCACTGGCCTCCGCCAGTCATCTCTCCCCTATATCACTACTACCACTACTACTATAGCGCCCAGCGCTGAAGACTACAGCTATGGCGCCCAGCGCCCAAGACTACCACTAGCACTAGCTACACTGGGCAGCGCTCCTCCGAGTGCTTCTCCGCTATCCTGAAGACTACTACCTGACTACTGTCCAACTACCTACCCGTGAAGTGCCTAGGACAGTCCTATGTACTACCACGGGTGCCTCCTGACTGCAGGCGAGCAGTCCAGAGGGCTGCTCTTGCCAATGCCGATCGGAGTCAGGGGCTGCCGCTGCAGCTACTGCTCGAGCTCGTGAGGAACAGGCTATTTCTGGCCTGTTCCGCATCCCTGTTTACGTGCCTGAGTCTTAGGGGCAGGTCGAAACAATGAGGGCCTGAAAATGGCCCTCCGTTTCAGGCTGGAAAAACTCTGGGTCTGAAAGACCCAGAAATAGGCTGAAACGGAGTATGCCACAGTGTATGATGTTTATTCGGTATTCCGGTTTGGGATCAGTGGCCAGTAGTAGGCTCTATGCCTAGGCACCCGATGGTAGATATGGGAGGTCGGCTTTTTTGTCTGTTTTCCTTCTAAGTTTTCCCGCCTATGTTCGGACCCCGCAGCCTGCCGTAGAGGGCCAGAAGTACGGGACCCGGGTACTATAAACACCAGCAGTCCTCTCAGTTTTCCCTCTCATTACGCCCTGCGACGATGGGGACATTTACCCGGTGCAGTGGTTTTATGGATGTATGAGCTACATGCTCCCGTCCGGCTATGGTGGTGGTCCAGGTTCTCTATCCAGCTTTATGATATGCAGTCTGCGCACCTTCAGAGGGTCTTGTCGTCTGCAGCGCTCGACGAGCCATTTCCGTTTTTTTTGGCGTCTCTGTGTGTGCGCTGTGTGTCTCTTGTTGTTCGCCTGTGTTTGTTTTGCAGGTGGTGAACGTCCCCACGGGAGGAAGGCCACAGTTGCGCGGTATTTCACGGTGTTGGTATTCTGGTCTTCAGGCTGTTTTTCGATGGTATTCGTGAATTTCATCACATCTTTACGAGCCACGGTGCGCTCGGATCATGCTCGGTAGATACGTGCACGGAGGGAATGAAATTACAGACGGGTATTTTCAGGTGTCGACTGATGCAGTGCTTCGTTTTCATTTCGACAGGGCTGCGCTGATTGACATGTCATTTGCTGTGTGCGATCGTTTGGTGAACTATCATTTCAGGGGGTAGGATTATCTGTTTCTTTGGTTATCGGCTTTCGTTTTTACCTTGAGAAATGAAGGACATAGTTGTATGTTATTCTGCGACGATGGTGTCCTGTCTTTAGGCCGATATGCGTTTGAATTTCGGAAGGTTCAGCAGAACTTTACCAGCATGAGTGTGAGGGTTGATGAATGCGAATGAAAGTACAGCCGATGACGGATCAGGCTGTCGTTTGGTCCACGTATTGACGTTGTTTGATCTTTCGTCGTGTATTTGGTAGGTTATCTTTGCAGAAGATAGGTCTTAACGGGGGTCTTATGTCCTGGAGTGATCTTTGATCTTTATCTTCCGCGAGGGTAGGAACATGAAGAAGTACATAAGTTCTTTCCGTGACTCCTTATGATTGTGTTTCCCGCTTGGTTCTAGAGCCTATGGTAGTATGGGATCTTTTTGGCAGGATTGGGATAGGATAAATAGGAGGTAAGGCTATGGGTATGGCCTCCTATTATGAGCTGGTATGCGATTTGATCGGATCAGTTCCTCCTGATGAGACTGCTCGCGGAGTAGTCGAAACGCGCCGAGGAAGGCCGCTAGACTGCGGATGAGTATGGTGGTTGAGAGCTATGCTCTCTTGGGTTTTGTGTGAGCCAGGTGTTGTACGAGATCATGTATTGGGCTCGTGCTCTTGGGTTTTGTGTGAGCCATATGAGGAACGGTTTTCATTGTTTGCTTTTCGGAGCTAGCATTGATTAATTGTGGGCTCTTGGGACTTCTGGATATTGTGTCTCGGCTTGTTTGGCATGTGTGTGGCATTGTAATCATACGAGTGTATCTTTCATGATTTACCTCATGCCGTGACTGATTTAGCCAGTCAGTCTGTTATCTCATCATATGCATTTCCCCGAGCCTAAAACCTACAGCGCCAAAAAAAAAAAAAAAAAAAAAAAAAAAAAAAAAAAAAAAACGACAACGCCACCGTGAGGAAAAATAGTTGCGGTACCCTTCCCCAGCGAACCTCTAGCGGGCCTGGACACTGTACTTAGTCTACCCGTTAGCCAGATACTTGATGACAAGACAAATGGACAGTGGAGGCACTGGAGGGGCCATTGGAGTGGTGGTTTAAGCCAGCAGTACCTTTCCCATCTGTCGGCCGCGGGCACTGCGCGCCGGCCCGAAAATCAGGACTGGCCACCGATTTGATTTCTCGGCGCCCGCCCTTCCGTTTCAGGCCCGCGCGTAACCGGGCGCAGCTCTGAAAAAATACCTGGGAAAGGTACTTGTGGTTTAAGCATACAGACCAAATGAAAAGAACATGTCTAGAGTGATGATGGATTTTTTCGTCAGACTTGCACCAAAAACTCACGAACACTGTGACGCACACACAATCAAGTAAATTGTTATTATTATGATCATTGCGACTTTTTTTCGCTTGTTCTCCTAAGAGTTTTCTCTATGCTGTTGTCTGCTTGCTGGGTGGTTTGGGCCATATTTCCCATGTTTTTCTCAAAGTACCAAAGTGGAGTACGTTTAAGTTGTGCCAAACAGTAGGTGGCCTCTGCTGCCACTACAGAGTGCCTGTAACACTATTAGGGGACGGCTGGGATTCTTTCTTTTTTTTTGGGGGGGGGATGGGGGGTGGAGGGAAGGCTGGGATTCTGATCATGACTCTTGGTGCTTACTGCCGGTGATGGAGACATACAGCAGGTGATCTCCTGGCTCTTGATGGGGTGTGAACCAACAGTCTGCTGGGTTTTCCAAATAATGATGTGAGTGGACCATAGCCCACTTTTCGCTCTTTGACATCCTGACAGTGTGTCGCTCACAGTCTTGCAGTATAATTGTTGAACGGCAAGACATACCTTTTATTATTATTATTATTATTATTATTATTTTTTTTTTTTTTTTTTTATTTTTTTTTTTTTAAACCACTAGTACCTTTGTCGGTTCGGATAATAGTGGGCCTCCGACCTTTCAGGAGGCCGAAACGAAACGAAACAACAGCCGCCGATCAGATTCATCAACGGCAGCCGTTGTCGGGCCTGGTCTCCTAAAAGTTCGGAAATAGGCTAATAAGACTTGCCGAAAGATGGAACCGGCATCTCCCTGGCCCTGGTCTTGGCAAGCCATATTGGCCGGCCACTGGCCACACGCAGAAGCCGCCACGACCTTCGTAGAGAACATGTACAAACTCGGAAGGAGGGCGGTGCTGTGGGCGCTTTGGTGGTAGAGATGTACGCTGGCTATGGATAAAGTGAGAGTAGAGGTGCCAGAAATTACTGAACAAATTCAGCAGCAGATGCATTTCGAGCTCACACAACGATTGCAGGACACCAAATCACAACTAGACCTCTTTAAACAAGTAGGAGACATCGGGAGACGGATCACAACATTTTGCACAGGTTGGGTGGGAGGGGAGAGAGAAGGATGGATTGCAAAAGTAGAATGGAGTGGAGCGGGGGGGGAGCGACAGAGGGATTTGGAAGACATGAGAGACTATCGTTTAACCTTCAAGGACTGGATGAACATAGAATCCTCTTTCCCACTCCGCCCCTCTGCTGATTTTCCAGACCCCTTCCCGCCCCACGCCCTTTCCCTGGCAGAGATCCCGTCCTGAAGGACATAACCTACCAACTTATTCATATTCTCCCCTGGAGGCCCCCAGGGATTTTCCTGTTTTATTACTTCCTGAAGAAGTATCAGAGCGTATTGGGTCATCTGGCGGCCCCTTCTGGGGGGTGAAGAGATACGGAAGACAAGGGCTACATCACTATGACTCTGGACACACACACCTGCTCAGTTAATCCCTGGAGACAGGGCAATCAATGCTGGCAGGCCTCATAATCACACTTCTCAAATATCCCCCCTTTTTTTTATTGACTCTGTATATGGGACGCTGGACCCGGTTTCCAGCAGGTGATGCTCCCCACCRATAGATGGAGCCTCCACCTGGGTGCTAGTGGTGACTGCTYGTATCAGCAGCACTAGCACTGGCAGGAGGGATGTGTTTAAAAAAAAAAAAAAAAAAAAAAAAAAAAAAAGACTTGCAGAAACGAAATGGCAAAGGTACTAGTGGCTTAAACCGCTAGCACACAGCCCCAGCCTTGCAGAGAGTTTTTGTCCCCACAAGCAAAACTCAGAGCCGCCGCCGCGCGGCCAGGCCCAGCATTGAAAGGAAAAATCGGCGGCCTCCGAAGTGGTGCGGGTTTCATGCTGACGCCCGCGGGCCGATATATGTGGTGTACTTGTGGTTTGAAGGCCTTGTGCAAAGCCTCATTTACGCAATTGACATAGGCTGCTGTGTAGTTCTACTTGTCTAAAACTTGCCGAAAAGAAACGGCAATGGACACGGCAGCTTGTTGTCATTACTGTCATATGTCTGTTCAAACAAACAACCAATCAAATGTTCAGGGATGCTGGACCCGCTTCCCAGCAGGTGGTGGTCCCCACCAATAGATGGAGCCTCCCAGGGAGTGTTAGTGGTGTCTGCTCCTATCAGCACCCGTGCGGTCTTCCCCCGAATACAACGCACCCTGATAACGAATGAACACAAGCTATCTTTCTGGTGCAGTGTAGCCAAAAATTAATGAGGTGTGTTGTGTTCGCGGGAAGAGGGTAGCATCAGCTCGGGTTGTTTTCGGGAAAAAGAGGGGGAAAAAAGCAAGTGGCATGGCAAGGCAGGGCATGGCAATGCAATACAAGTGAACGGCAAGGGCACGGCAAGACACACAAACGGACGTGAACAGCAAGGCAGGTGAACGGTCAGGCACAGAAAGACACTTCAGGGCATACTCACTAGGTCTAATATTAAATGTATCTGACCTCATTTATGGCCAGACCTGGATGTATGTGAGCACAATTTCGTCCAGGAAGAAGTAAAGAAGTCCTGGTGTGAACATGCCCTGAATGGGAGGGCAAGGCAAGTGAACAGAAGAGCAAAGTCCTGGTGTGAACATGCCCTGAATGGGAGGGCAAGGCAAGTGAACAGAAGAGCAAGGAAAGGCTAGGCAAGCGACCAGCAGCAAGGCCAGGCGAGTGACCAGCAGGCAGGTAAGGCAAGTGCCCAGCAAGGGCAGGGCAATGGAATCACACATGGTTAACAGGGGTTGTTATTTTTGGTGAATTTTGCACTGAAACTGTCATATTGCCCTGATTTTTTGCTTTTCTTATTGATTTTTTTTTTTGCGATCTGTATCTGCTTTAGGGTACATCGTGTATTCAGTTTTCACATATTTGAACCAATAATGAAAAAAAAGTAGGTGTAGTCCAATCATGAAAGATCAACCCTGACTCTTCTGGTAATATCAGCCTTGGGCACAGGGCCCGCTTAAAAAAAAAAAAAAAAAAAAAAAAAACCTGACTCTCTCCCCTTGCCCTCGTCCATTTAATTTCTCCCAAGCCCTTCCTTGGGTTCCCCCCAGCCAGTCATCGCTGAATCTTTTTATGTGCTGCAGAATTTCTGATTTGGTCAGTAAGTGTTTGATCTTCTCTTTGACATTGTCCCATTGAGTATTGATAACAGTTTGGATTTGATGTTTTATTGAGTCTGTGAATTCTGGACCATCAATCCTTGCCTGCTCCATTTCATATGTACATCGGTGGAACCAGAGAGCCTAGAGAATGGTCCTCCTTCCTGTCTTGAAGAGATTGATAGTGAAGTCATTCGTCTGAGGAGGGTTCCACGTTTCGCATAAGAGTGCTTTCCAATCCCACGACCATTGTTGGGAGGTATTTATTTGTCTCCAGATCCTATCCCACCCTCTCCACAGCCATACCGCCCCTAGGCATTGAAGAAAAATATGTTCTATGGTTTCCGGTATTTTCCGAGAAGGGAATTATGCTGAAGCACAAAGTTTACAGCAGGGTAGGGCTAATCCCCTCTGCTCTAAGGAGGTTCTTTCAATGAGCCAGTCTTTTGTTGAAAGACACCTGTGATCAATCTGCCATTGTAGGTAGGCGACCTTGGTGGGTTTGCATTTAATGGTCTTGAACCTTTTAACCAGGTTTTGAGTTTGCAAAGGCGAAAAAAAACAGTAAATGGTATTGTCCTCATGGTCCAGTTGAAATAGATCCATAATGATTGGCCCTTCCCCCCCGCCCCCACTTTCCCATCTGGCACCACGACCCACCCCTGTAGTTATGACACCTGTGCCTCTGTCACGGCCACCATACTTTCATTGCTTTTTCGAAATCGGTGGCTGTTTGTTTTGTCGGTGGGCGTTTTTCCTGCCCCTTCAAACCTTTGTTGTGACGTCAACATATTTGCCCGTAAAAATAATAGTCACTGTAGTTTGATTGTGTCCGTGTCACAGTGTGTGTGCACACACGCTCATGGGGGCAAGAAGAAGACTCCGAGGATCTCCAAATGAAGTCCTTGGGCAGTGCTACAGAGTAGACAAGCCAGCGGCAGGTACTGAATTGGCTTCGGAAGTTCGGAGACTGCAACGCGTGGAGATCAATGCCTAGCTTGGGAGCAGAAGTAGGTAATTATATTAGAATAATTTAGGGGAAACTGTGGCTGTGGCACACTTTTAGTTTGAAATAGGCAAAAAAAGACAAAGTGATTGCAAGTGGTTTCAAGTGGTTCTGAATGTCCGGTGTGACTCCAACGTACTTGCCCCTTAGAATTACTAAGTATAATTCGAGTTCTAATGGCAGCTGCCAGTGCAAACTGTATCTTTTTTTTTTTTTTTTTTTTTTTTTTAAGAGAGAGAAATCCAGCGACCACTGCTAGAGGGGGTGATAAGAGCAGCCTCCTCTAGTAGCTGTCCCTGGCTTCTCCATCTATTGGATCTTGCCCCATACTGCAATAATTATAACTGTTTTTGTGACTCTGCTAATTAGGAATAAAGGATGAGGGCAACCATATGACGTACTTCTGTAATAACCTGCAAAATCACAAACTCAGAACTCTGCTGTTGTCTGAGTTTTGCTGCTGCAGTGGATTGTGTGACTTGCTGAGATTTCGAAGTCTGTGTCAGACTCTGTGCGTGTTTGCTGCGTTTGCATCTGTTTGTCTGATTGTATGTCATTGATTGCTTGGGTGTGTGTGTGACCCGCCAGGGTACTTGTAGTATGCTGGGAAGGAGGCCCTCTGGCTGGGTACCTACCTGTAGCCGTGCTTTTGTGGGTTGCAGCAGGGATGTAGCCGTAGGCTAACCCCACATACTAGGGAGGGAAATACTGGAGTAGCGGGTAGGCGGGCAGAAGAAGACAAGAAACATGTACATTTAGAGGCCGGAGGAATTTCTGAGTCCAGTAGGCTTAGGTCTAGGGGTACCGCTCTAGTAGTGACTGCCTGAGTCTAGGGCCTGCTGCGGAGGACATTATATTACCTGCAATGATGCTTCCCTCCAAAAGGAAAGGAGGATGGTACCAGGAGCTTGGGAGGACAAGCGGCCTGGAAAGTCACGCCCAACTTGGAAATTCCGTTAAAAGTCACATTTTTTTTGTAAAATCAGGAAATTTGAATGTATCGAAAAATTGATGAGATTTTTTTGCATAAAATGCTGACTTCCATTTTGTATTGATTGAGGGTGGACATCAAAGGGGTGTTTCCAAAAAAAAAAAAAAAAAAAAAAAAAAAAAGGGTTGACATCACTTACTCAATATGAAATGGAAGTCACTGTTTTACACAAAACATCTAATCAATTTTCACTGAATTCAATTTAAATTCCTGATTTACCAAAAAATGTCCGTTTTAAGTCTTATCGAAATGTCGGTTCAAGGAGGCAGCTGTGTGGTATATCTTCGGGAACACATAAGTTTTACCACCAAGTGTGCACACCGAGAGCTCTTCCTCATTTTGCGGTGTGCACGTTGCTGGAGCGAGTGCTTGGTGTGTCCAGCGCTAGGGAGGAAGAAAGCGGCCTTGCCCCTTCACTTCAGCCACCGGGGCGGGCCTGAAAGGAAGGATCCAGGGTGTAGGAGGAGGAGAAGAAGGCGAGCAAGGAGGAGAGTGATGCGGGTGCTTACCTCGCCCTGCTGGACGGCGTCTTCATATTGAATTTCTTGGTTGCGGCTGCACCGCGATGGCTCCATAGGGGGTAGGCTTGGGGGCAGAGATAGGCATGGTGGCCATAGTATAGAGGACACATCAGCTTCCCATTGTCCTTTCAACATCGGTGCAAGGCTCCGCTAGTCCCAACGGAAGTACCGACAGTCGTGGTGTCACACCGGGTGTCATATTTACATGGGTCGGCCGTGGCCCCAACCCACGCACCTCCACTTTGTGCTGACAGTTTTTCCGGATAAGTTAGGCTGGATGAAGAAGCAGCAAATAAGAAAGAAAGGCCAATTAAGATAACGAAAGTTACTGTAGTAAACTCATGACCAAGTACACACAAATAGGTGCAAACTCCGTAAACCAATCACACGTAATACAAGTTGCTCCCCATTCAAATTCACCTTTAACTATCGCGTCCCGAAGCTTCAAACGCTTTTCAAGCAAGGTACAGTCAATATTAGTTGTTTGATCGGGGCCCGGAGTCACCTTTTGTGATAATTTATATGTGATTATCCAGATTCCAAAGGTACCCCAACATTTGCGGAAACTAAGCGGCAGTCACAAAAACGAGTTATAATTGCACTAGTATGGGGCAAGATACAGTTTCGAATTGCAGTTGGGGCAATGTATACAACCCAGCTGTCTGGCCAGGTAGGGTGCCTCAAGTGCAATTGCAAACTGTATCTTGCCCCATAGCGCAATTGTAACTCCTTTTTGTGACTCTACTGAAGTTACCCCAAAACAATGCCCAACGGATACTTTTGGACCGCAATAGCTCATTTCAAGTTGGCGGGTGGTTTCTTAGCCGGAGCGAGTTTTTTTTGCCTTGAGGGTTTTAAAACATGCCGCGTCCGCCGTTATTTCTTAGTATTTATTGTAACAAGTTACAGGCGCGCCGCGGCCATGCTGCGGCAGGCGGGGCGCTGG
>BFEA01000337.1:557680-568757 GCA_003427395.1 Chara braunii
GATAAAACGTTTTTTTCAACACTAATCCCCCCTTACCCATCCTCGTCAGATCCCCACGCCTCTCCCCCTGTGATGATGTTGTTGTTGTTGCGGCTGTTGCCACTGTTGTCGTTGTCGCCGCCAGCGGTGCAGGCGCCGTTGTCTTTGTCGCTGTTGTTGATGTCTCAGTCGTCGTTGTCGCCACTGTAAAAATGCAGCTGTCTGCACCAGTGTCTCCACTGTTGTTGGAATTAACGTCGTCGTGTAGTCTTTGTTGTTGTTGCTGTTGACATCATCGTCAAAGACGTCAATGTTGTTCTTTTTGTTTTTGTTTTTTAAGAAAAAATTGCTCCAAATTGAATCTATTTGTGGGGAGCAGCACGTGCCGGAAACCGGGCCCAGCGTCCCTTACAATGAAAATACATTGATGATTGATGATCATTGATGATAATTTGGGATGATTGAGGATCATTTAGGATGATATAGGATGAAAGAGTGCCTGATTGAGGTCATGAAATAGAGATAGATTATGACTATTTAGAATGATTGTCTACTCAGCACTCAAAAACTATACTATCCCTAATTTCCTGTATCCATTCCAACCAACCAATCACAACTGAGCCTGTGCTGTGCACCAATCAGGCCTCTTCCCGGTCTCACACCCCAATCTGGCCTGGTTACAAGCCAGCGCTACCCACCCTAGCTCCGACCATCGTCGGCCAGATTGTAGCCATTAGTCAAGTTTGTAGATTGCCTTCCTCCCTCGGCAATCCCAGACCTCTATACAAAGCCTCAAGCTCCTACTCAAGCAGGTTACAGGGCACTTCGCGTATTTTCGTACAGTACTGGAAGCCATGCGGTCGTGAACACGATTTATCAAAGCTTTACGAAGATGCATGGAACAAAACATGGAGAGTGGAAACCGAATCGGAACCCGGATGGCAAGACCTTAAAAGTGTAGCATGGGTATGGAGCAGCGGGATACAATCCAGAACGGGAATGAAAATACGAAAACGGGATGCAATGAAAGCACAGCAGTCCTTGGCAGCACCAGATTCAGTTGAGAAACGATAAAAGCACAGTCTGGATAGTGCTGCGCGACCGGGTGATGTATTCGGGTTACTGTATAAGCACGGGAGTTAGCAATGGGCACTAAGTCGTTTGTGGCATTATAAGAACAAGCAATTAGACGAACACAACAGACGGACATGCCTGCCGGTGTGGTTGTACATTAAATGTACAGGATTGTTGGTGAGCCGGACGGCTCAGTGTCGATGTATGATATTGGCAATTTTGAAGAATACTGAATAAGAGGGACCGCGTTCGATGCTCTTCGTTTTTGCATTACATGCAGTAGACGCAACCATGGATGTGATCGGTGGTACTAAGCATTGCCACACAGGCACATGGGGAACACCCAGACAATACGAAGAACTAATTCCATTCCGGTACACCCAACGGATGACGGCGGTCGGTCTTCGTTCAGTGGACGAGACAATATTATACCCCACGTTTGATATGTGGGCTCCGCATCTGCAACGCACGGTATCAAGGATGGCTGAGACGTGTGACCCGTTGTTGCACTACTGGAGACATGGTGCACCGCGGTGGAAGAACGTTTTCTACGGAGCTGGTTGGATATTTGACAACGACATGAGACAGCATGGAAAACTTTTGTGCATTGCATTCGAAGCACGGCACGGGATGACATACTGTTGTACACACATCGAACGACGGAAACCTCATCCGAACGACGATATCGACGACATGATGTACATCATGTCAAGACACGCATGCCTTTTCTGTAGTGTCGTTCGGGATGCCATGATAAAGTTTGTGCGGGAGAGGACATCCATGGTCGGAACAATTGTTGTGAAGGTGCTTCAAACTTTCGACGATTATGGAGCAGTACAATACATAAAGAAAACGAAGAAAAAGACAAATGTAGATGTGAAACATTTGTTTCGCCGCATGAACGGGGCATTGACGTAGAGGGATGCTATGTGTGATATGATCGCCTACCATGTGCATTGCAACATGTGCCACATAGAGGAGGTTGGGATCAAGGGAGGAGACCGAGCTTTGGCTATGGCTGACCTTCGTCTCCACTCCATGGATTGTCTTCGCATCTACGAGGCCCTTCGTAGTATGGATATTGCGGTTGAAGTTTGAGGAGACATGATGGAGTTCGTGTTGTGCTCCGAATTTTTGTGGTATGCCGTCTCCCCTATCTGCGCCGAACGGGGAGAGGGTCCAGCGTTTCACAAACGCCGGATCCCCGCTCCACTTCGTGCCCCCATGGGGTTCGACGTTTGTGAAACACTGGACCCTCTCCCCTAACTGTGCACAGATAAGGACGAGGGTCCAGCATTTCACAAGCGCCGGATCCCGCTCCACTTCGTCCAAAAGTTAGTATATTAGCCAACACATTGTAGTGATTGGCCCTCAGTCGTTGGAACGTCGGCGTTCTACTCCCGCCGTCCCCTAACGACTCATGCTTTATCCTGTTTTTTTTTTAGCGACGTCGGGGTGTAGCGTTGTTGCTCCCTTCTCATCATGCAGCGCGGGGTGAGTTCTGCTGCCGTGAGTCCTCCAGCAGCCTCTTCTTTAGTCCGTCTTGTCTGGTCGACGGGTTATTCCCCCTTCCCGTACTTTCCGTCGAATGCTTGTGTACGCTGTAAGGATCAACCGGTCGGAGTATGGCGTATGCAACGGTAACGTCCTCTCCCATATAAGCACTCCCCTCCTTCCCCCGCCTCCCCTCCCCTCCCCTCCCCTCCCCTCCCCTCCTCTCCCCGTTGATTATTTAAAGGATGAAGCGTACCCTCCCCTGACCCCCTCCCCTCTCTTCTATTGTCTCGGTCTTATTGAGGATATGTCCTCTTGAATTCCTTTCAGATCGTAATGGGAGGGAGTATTTGTTCTCTAAAGAGTCGGCATAGTAGAGGCCGGTGAAAAGTACTTAAGGGCATGATCCACTAACCTCCTTCCATACGTCGGCATTATGAGCTGCTCGGCTGAATTGGGATTAAAACTTTTTTGCTCTCTCTTTCGTTTGCACAGATAGGGACGCTGGACCCTCTCCCCTAACTGTTAATAGATAGGGACGAGGGTCCAGAGTTTCACAAAAGCCGAGCCCCCGCGGGACTTCAAGCCCCAATGTCTCCCCCGTACACACAGATAGGGGAGACGGTCCAGCGTTTCACAAATGCAGGACCCCTTATGTGCCGAAGGTGTAGTGGGGTCCGGCGTTTGTCAAACGCTGGACCCTCTCCGCTATCTGTGCTTAAGGGGGAGAGGATCCAGCGTTTCACAAACGCCGGACCCCCGCTCCACTTCGAGCCCCCATGGGGTCCGGCGTTTGTGAAACGCTGGACCCTCTCCCCCTTAAGCACAGATAGGGGAAAGGGTCCAACATTTGACAAACGTCGGACCCCGCTACACCTTCGGCACAGAAGGGGTCCTGCGTTTGTGAAACGCTGGACCGTCTCCCCTATCTGTGCGTAAGGGGTGGACATTAGGGCTCGAAGTGGCGCGGGGGTTCGGCGTTTGTGAAACGCTGGACCCTCCCCCCCACCCCCCCCATATCCGTGCTTAAGGGGAGAGGGTCCAGCGTTTGACAAACGTCGGACCCCCGCTCCACTTCGAGCCCCCATGGGATCCAGCGTTTGCGAAACACTGGACCCTCTCCCCTATTTGTGAAACACCAGACCCTCTCCCCTTCTGTGTCGAAGGTGTGGTGGGGTCCGGCGTTTGTGAAATGCTGGACCCTCTCCCCTATCTGTGCTTAAGGGGGAGAGGATCCAGCGTTTCACAAACGTCGACCCCCGCTCCACTGGGAGCCCCCATGGGGTCCGGCGTATGTGAAACGCTGGACCCTCACCCCTATCTGTGTTGAAGGTGGAGAGGGTCCGGCGTTTCGCATACGCCGGACCCCACTACCCCTTTGGCAAAGAAGGGGTCCTGCATTTGTGAAACGCTTGCGAAACGCTGGACCCCACTACCCCTTTGGCAAAGAAGGGGTCCTGCATTTGTGAAACGCTAGACCCTCTCCCCTATCTGTGCTAACAGGGAAGAGGGTCCAGCATTTCACAAACGCCGAACCCCCGCTCCACTTCGAGCCCCCATAGGGTCCGGCGTTTGTGAAACACTAGACCCTCTCCCCTAGCTGTGCTGAAGGGGGAAAGGGTTCAGCGTTTCGCATACGCCGGACCCCACAACCCCTTCGTCACAGAAGGGGAGAGGGTCCGGTGTTTCACAAATAGGGGAGAGGGTCCAGTGTTTCCCAAACGCTGGACCCCATGGGGGCTCGAAGTGGAGCGGGGGTCCGACGTTTGTCAAACGCTGGACCCTCTCCCCTTAGGCAAAGAAGGGGTCCAACGTTTGTGAAACACTAGACCCTCTCCCCTATCTCTCCTTAAAGGGGAGAGGGTCCAGCGTTTGACAAACGTCGGACCGCATGGGGCACAAAGTGGAGTGGGCTCCGGCGACCATCAACAATTTCAGCACAGTTAGGGGAGAGGGTCTAACGTTTCACAAACGTTGGACCCCACTCCATGCCGAAGGGGGGAGTGGGCTCCAGCGTTCGTGAAACGTTATAGACCCTCTCCCCTTTCGGCATTTATAGGGGGAGACGGTTAAGCGTTTCATAAACGCCGAAACTGCGCGCCACTTCGAGCCCCCCCCGGGGTCAGGCATTTGTGAAACGCTGGACCCCCTCCCCCTTCAATCACAGATAGGGGAGAGGGTCCAGCGTTTCACAAACGCCGGACCCCATGGGGCCACGAAATGGAGCGGGAGTCCTACGTTTGTGGAACATAGGACCCTCTCCCCCTTCAGCACAGACAATAGGTGGCCTGGCGTGACATGTTTCCAAATTTTACCGCAAATATCCTTACAGCAATGTATGTGCTGTGTACAGAAGCTACTTCGCGTGTTCATCGAGTCGCGGGATGACCACTAACGACAACAACCGTCATCGGCAGTTGGACGAGAATACGAAATTCCAGATAGTCGAGGCACTTCGAGTCAATCCATGGCTGAGCGTGCTGCCATGGCGAGGAACAGTTAGGAACTGGAGCGAGAGCGTTTAGGAGATCGCGATGATAGAATGTCCATGGGCGCACAACTTCAGATTTGCTAACGAGATGGAGTGGGGACGGATCATCGAAATACATTCCGCCTGTCTCGAGACAGTGTATATACCGAACTATGCAGAGATTCACGGGATGAATAACCACCTGGGTACTTATGACTCTCTTGTCGCAAATGCAAACCAAGATTCAACGAATGAGTGTTGCGAGGAGGATGGATAAATCTCATGCAAGTTCGTAAGAACATCACCTCGCACGTGGCCGAACTGGTTCAAAGTCGAACTACAAAGGTGCAGAAGATTGTGCCAGAGAATCACAACGTACACCGTGCGTAACGAAGCGGGGACGAGCAACAAGCACATATCGTATTGCTCTGTGAGAGTTTCCTTAAACGATAGCGATTTATGTAGAGTCAATTGCGTAGCATGCACAGGTAAGGGTGGAAGATTAATAGAGGCACGATGCGAAGCACTGTTGAATGAACACGCATGTGAGAATTCGGTATTTGATGTGAAAGAGTCCGTGGACGAAGTAGAACATAAAATATGCACCATAAGAGACGTTATTGGTGTCGCTCTCGCCGGAACGTGCAGTTTCGTAAAGATGTCGTATATATCATCATTCGACAAGGACGACAATGACGAACCTGAGGGTTTGAAATTGCTCACATTCGGCTCACCCCTGCACGGCTTGTATAGTTACGAAGGAAAACGTGTTAAACGCATTGGTTCATACTAGCAGATTCTCATATTACAAATACTTGAGCACGGATACGCAAGTACCATCACTGAGTGTTAGCCTCATCGAAGAGTTATCATTTCTTGGCTTTATTTACGAGCGTCTACACGTTCGATTTTGTCGCTCATGTGTCTGTGGTGTGTAGGGTACATAATGTCATCGACAACGTCGACAAGCATCAGTGGAAGTCCCGAGAGACACAAGCGCACAGCAAAACCATTTCCTCCTTGTGCGAAATCGGTACGGCATTATAACGGTCATACTTGGCTCAAGTATGACCCAAGAGAGGAATTCGACGAGGACCCATGGATGACCGTCGTTCCATATATGAATCGACATCTTGACCAATGGACTGATGGTAATTGGAATGCGATGGAGAGTGTGGGTGGCTGCCATTGGGCAAACCATTACAAGTTCGCCAATATGTTGGAGTTCGGGAGCCTCATTCCAGTGCCCGATGGTCTTCTCAAGCCTGTTTTCCTCACCCGTCTGCGCAAAGCATACTGCAACATTGACCGCTACAACAGTCGCCTCGACTTCGTGTACATCACGAGTTCGCCACGAACTTTGACGAGTTCACTGAAACAAGAGTTGATAGAAAAAATTCGTCATTGTTCATTCTTGGAGCAGTACCCACTCCGTTGCCAAGGGATTTATCCACGAGCTGTGTCATACTTTTGCGTAATGTTGAGTATTACCGAATATGAATTCGCAAGAGTGCTATGTGTGGCTTCATCAAACAAATATAGGAAACTCGTAGATGCAGTTGTGCGCGTATCACGGAACCAGCTCTTTCTTCAGTGGCCACAGGGTTGGTGGTTGTCTGTTCGCTGGGATCCACATGGACGGTCAAATGTAGTGATAGCAGGCCAGATGCAAAATCAGGCATTGTGGCAACAGCTGGAAGAGAAAGCGATGGCAATACGAGACGCCATTGAGAATTTCTTAGCACGTCCGATAGGGTTTGTTAGGTTGAAATACATGTCGGTATTTTCGGAGAATGCAACAATCAAGGAGCCGCAGATCCACGTATATGGATCGTCCATGAATGCTATGTATGGTTTCAGTCCACGATCTTGTCCGCGGCCCCATACGTCACAAGATTCGGACGGGTTATCAGACCTCCTACTTAAGGGATGCAGTTAGTGACAATGTAATCATAGCGGATATACTGTTTTTTCTGTTTTTTATCCGCTATATGGAGCATCTTCGTAGTTAAACGATTTTGTAATTGTATAATAGACGTGTCTGTGTACAACATTCAGAATCTAATATGACGAAACTCGCGATTTTTGTTCGTCTACACGCTCAACTTGCAGGATGGAAGTCGATCAAACAAGCTCGAATGGAAGTGGATCCTCTCATCAAGTTCCATCAACAATTGAGGATCTCATTATTTTAGACACTAACATTTGGTCGGTTGATATCGTCGATGAATTTGCGAATTATGAGTACTTAAATGTCGAAAACGAAGTTGGACCGGATGGTGAAATTTTACCGATCATGGGGTTTGTCAACGGACACGAGACGATTGTGTCCGTCGTCCGACAATGGATCAAATATGTGGTACCTGTACACAAAGGAGGATGACGCATACGTCATTGTATCGAGGAAAGACGTTGTGGATCCTTTGGGGATGCTAGCCAACTGGAGGGAGGTATGCAGGAAACATGACTGCGACGAGAAAGACAAACTGGAACAAAAAGTGTGCGCGTGGTATTCCATTGGCAGAAAATAATTGCTTGCACCGGTGGTGGTGGACTTCTATGGTCGAATCCGAGTATGCAATGAAGGCACTGCCATAGTGACACTTTTTACAGCAGTGAAGATCACCAGCACGACAATGAATGTGTTGTTCACTGCCCGGGAAGAATTTTGGGACCCCGCGGGTTCAAGCAAACTCGAACAGTTTCGGAATCGGTTGCAAATTGACGCGGCACTTAGGAAAGAGTTAGTGTACAGGGTTGACAGTTTGGTGCATGTGCAACTTCACTACCTTTTAGACAAATGTGAGGAGATAGTGTTCACAGTCGAGCATAGAAAATGCGACACAGATGAAGTGACTCGTACGAAGCAGTACCATCGATCGGGACAGAAAGAAGTATCGTTAGTGGGTGGCAGACAAAAGATAGTGATAGATTGTCCATATTCTTAAGACATTAAGCACGCAATAAATTTTCTACCTCTTATTCTTCATAGGACCCTGGATAGTAGCCAGCATACCACGTTTGTCCAGGTCGAGACATGTTCAACAATCGATGCGCTTCATCTCTGACACGCGTTCCGAACTACAATGGTCAGATATGTGAATGACTTTGAACACTATGGAGATAGGAATTGTTAGAGCACTGCAACAATCGTCAGTTTCCCTTTGTGTGGTAAACGCAAAATTGTGTTTTTAGTTATGTTTAATCGTGTTTTTTTCACATTTTATTTCGTTTTTGGATTCCGATGATGTGGACGAAGTTTTGAAAATCGCAAACATTTGCAATTTACAAGCTCAAAGTTAGCATAAACAAACGTGTTTGAATTTATTTTTTCTTTTATTTTTTTTTAGACAGTCTTCGTTGTATCATAAACTACAATCTCTTCGTTCGAATAATGTCGATATTTGTCGGATGACTAATTTTGAACAATATTATCTAATCGATATTGCAGGGTTGTAGTGCTCGACATTACAACAGGAAACAGTAATACGCAAACCTTATACAACAATGGCGCGCATCACTCTCATCGCAGTGCCTGCAGGGGCATCTCTCACAACAACAAACGGTCCGTTTCCATACGAATATCAGTCAATAGTAAGATGCGAAGTTGGTGGATGTAAATTATTTGTAGTTGTCGTGAGGTTCACGGAAATCGACGTGTATGACGTGCGAATTTACGGAAGACAAGGACAAGCAGGGACGGTGGAAGAGTATGTGGAATGTCACGAAGCAGCTTTGCAAGTCTACGAGTAAAACAAAATTACATTGATGCGCGAGGGTCGAAGACTTCAAGGATGGTTTGCTTTCGTAACCAACTTTGAAAGCATGCCTATTCCACCTATCCCGTCGTGCATGCTCGACGGCTCGAACGATGCGACGATATGGATTCCCATAATGAATGCAACAAACAGGAGCCGTCAATAATATGATAATAGGAAAAAGTGAGAGTATGAGCGATGATAATTATTAAAAGATGATAAGTGGCGAAGTAATAGACATGGAGCGACAGCGACAGGCGTCATTCGCATGTGCACAAATTTTGAGTTATTTGTTGTAATTGCAATATAATAATTGTGACGAACTCGTAAAAATATAATATGATTATCAATTTTATGACTAAAAATTACCTTGCGGATCACATCTATGTATCAATTTTTAAGTTAGTTGTTCTATTTGCAATGTGCGTTGGATGTTATAATGTGTTAAAAGGGCGTTTTGTTCCCACGTGTGGCAAAAAAAACAGTGACTTGCAGATGAAAAACGCATTGACAATCTTATTATGTTACCATAACGATACAGATTTCAGAAGAAAAAAAAAACACAACATTGCTGATGAATCCATAGCAAACCAAAACGAAAATGTTTATTTGATGCATTTTCCAATCGATTTAGCAAAAAAATGTTGAAAATGTTAATAAAACATTCAGTAAAAGTCGATAAAATGATGAAAAAACCTCAAAAATATTAACAATTTTAACTACGTGCACTTGAAGAATATTACACTATCCGAATAAACATTGTTCAGGAGCAAAAACTGACCATTTTTTGCGGTGCAATTCGATAATTAAACCCATGGTATCCTACATACTGCGGTACAAAAACTGCTAGAAAATGGAAAAAAAGGAAAAAAAAAGGAGTTTCAATTTCGTTCAAAAAGAAAAATATGTCCGTTTTGATGAAATCGTTGTTTCTGCATAAACCACCACTAGAAGCCCTGATTAACGTGTTGATTGGTGCTTAGAGTACTGGAACAAACGAGTGGTTCGGGACCGAAAATCTTGTGCCAAGGCCGGGTTTTCCTGGCAAGCGGGATGGAGCGGGATTTTTTTGCAGCGCGGGACTGAACTGGGATTTCCGTGTCAGACAGGACCGGATATTTCGGACCGAGTGAAACAAGGACCGGGTTTGTTTTGGGTTCACGTCGACTGTTCCTTACTCACTTGCGCCGGTCGGGTATCAGCAAACCAAAGATGCAAAATGTGAAAACAAAAAGCCATTTCTGTAGGGTGCGGTGAAACGATTTTTCTCGTCAGGCTTGATCTCAAGTGGTGTGGAATAAGACGCTAAGGGGTGGACCCCACTGCTCGGTGGCTGGAAAAAGTGTTTGGCTAGAAAAAGCGGTGGAAAGACGGCGGAAAGACTTTCGCGTGTTTCCAAGGAAACCCACCGCCAAGTATTTCCAAAGCTCTGGAAACAGCAAAACATACCCGAAAAGGAAAACTTGGAGGGTCCCCCCCCCCAAAAGGAAAGTTGGGATGGGATTGTGGTGCACCAAATTCGTCCGTTGCTGGACCAGGATACACAATGGCCCACATCGGAACTGTGCGACACGGCAGTGCATATCCGAGGGGGCTTGCCCGCCCATGAAACGGTCCGCCGTGACGTGAGCTGGACCATGCTCGATCGGCATCTGAACATGCGCCCCCCCTAGTCGGTTGGAAGGCCTTTCTGGAAATGTTGTGGAAGGCCGCGCTATTCGGTTTCCTGGCCGCCAACCGTGTAGAAACGCTTCTGACACCTTTCCCGCAACGTCCTTCCACGGTCTGTGGGGTCTAAAAAACCTTCCAATTCTGAGTTTCCATCCTCTTTTCCAGATCAGTGGAGTCCCAAACACACCGGCCTGGAAAGAAATTTTTAGGAAGCCGAGCAGTGGGGTCCGACCCTAATAGTGGGAAGTTGGTACTCTTCCAGTTTGACGCTGTCGTGCTTTTTGTGCATCTTCTTGCACTGCGGCCAGGAATGGGTTTGGCCGTGCCTTGTCCAGCCTGTGTGGCTGCAGTACTCATGTGAGGGACGCCAGGCCCGTTTCCTGACTGTATGAAGATTGTAGCTTTTGAAAAGAAAACAAATAGCCCTAAAAATGTTGAATCTATACGAGCTAGCTTAGGGCCGGGTGGGGCTGTGTTACGTTCGAGGGATGCTTGGAATGCATTTTGGAACTGTTTCCCTGACCGCGCAAAAGTTGGCTACGAATTCATGTGAGGGACGCCCGGCCCGTTTCCCGGTTTTATAAAAGATGATTTTCTTAAAAAAAAAAAAAAAAAAAAAAAGTTGCCCCTT
>BFEA01000337.1:577434-596466 GCA_003427395.1 Chara braunii
AAAAAAAAAAAAAAAAAAAAAAAAAAAAATCCAGAATGTTACCATCAACTGCTGGCAAACTGACAGACAATTTGAAATGACGACCTATTTAATACTCATCAGGCCCCTGCTGTGCTCCTCCCTGCCCTGGCCGCACCAGTCGCTAAAAGCCAACAATTGGAATGTATCTGGACTCAGAGGTGGTTGCGGTGCATTCAAAAGCTTGGTGTGCAGCATTTTGAATGTATCTGGACCCCGAAATCTGTCCCTGTACATTTCACCGATGGGGTTTGGCGAGTGGCCCAGTGAGGCCCTATGTACCATTCAGCCACAAGGCTGACCCCTTCAGGCCTTCTGCAGCGAGGTCCCACTAGCAAAGCGGATTAGATTGAACGCCTGGATCTGGACCTGCTTGTGGAAAGGTGCAGAAAATAGAGATTAAACTTCTTTTCTTCATCTCTGCGTAAAACACGTCCAGATTCAGGAGCTTTCTCCAGTCCTCTTGGCTAGTAGGACCTGGCCCCTGAGCGTGCCATGCTCCTGACCAAGGGCTCAAATAGAGAAGCCATACGATTTCAAATTTGAGAAATAAAAGTGAAAAAAACAATGGTGTAAATCATGCACACCCAACAGTTCTATCATTTTCTTCTCCCACGTTTTCATAAAATTCTCAAATCCTTTCTTTTTTTTTTCTTTTTTTTTTTTTTGGAAACCGAATATCCTGCTAGTAGAAGTGATACGATTTAAATATATAAAAAAAAAAAAAAAAAGAAGAAGAAGTGATACGAGGATAGGAGCATCCCCCCCTAGCAGGTCAGCATCTCATAAATTTCATTTTGTCTCAAGACTAGCAGCATCCCCCCCTAGCAGGTCAGCATCTCATAAATTTCATTTTGTCTCAAGACGCCAGTTTCCAGCACGTGGCACATCCCACGAACAGGCGCCAAGTCCCACTAGCAGCGTTGAGCTACCTCAACGCCTGAATGTGGACGTGTTTGTGGAGACATGCAGTTCAGGAAAGTCAACACCATTTCTGCACATGTCCGCAAAAGCGTCCACATTCAGGCCTTGAGATAGCTCAACGCTGCTAGTGGGACTTGGCCCCAGATGGGATGGCCTCAACTCCCCCAGGATAGTGGCCTTCCAAGGAACAGATGGGATCCATCTTAAAATTCAGGGGGGTAAAAAAGGCCCCGAGCACACCCCAGCAGCCTGTCTGACTCCCAGAGGGCGAGATTTCAAGGGCACAAACCTGATTCCACGATTCTGGCCGAAGATCATAGTGATCTTTCTTTTGGTTTTTTTTCAAAAGAAGTAGAGGATCTTAGGGCCTCTCCACACCACTGTGGAAAAGGCGATTTTCGTTCGCCACACAGGCTGTCGAAATTGGGGACGGGAAGAAAATTCTCAAGTTGTGGGAGAATGCTTCTCGAAATTGGGGACGGGAAGAAAATTCGCAAGTTGTGGGAGAATGCTTCTCGACACCTCCTGTAGAACGTTGTTGAATAAAAAAAAAAAAAAAAARAAAAAAAAAAAAAAAAGAAAGAAAGAAAGAAAGTTGTTGAATCCCCGCCCAGCCTGCTACTCCGATGCTTTCGACAGTCCTCGGCTGCGCCATCGACTTCCCTTTCGAAATTTGGTGAGCGGGGGTGAGGTCGGGATGGACTAATGTTTGTCGTACCCTCAGGCGCGTTCGTCTTTTTCGATCTTGCAGTCACAAGTGCGTCCACTCTACAGCGCTGTGCAGCTAAAGGGGGGCAAACTGTCGAAGGGAGCTGTCGAATTTATTCTGACAGCCGTCAAATTTTTTCGCCTTTCGACAGTGGTGTGGCGAGGCCCTTAGTGATTGCAATGTCCGTTCGTTTAGCAGAAAGCCGCAAACTTGGGACCTCCCCCTAGCAGGGTCAATCATAATTGCCCTTGAGATTGCATTCCCCTCTTATTCTGTTTTTTTAATATTGTGTGTGTGCGTGGGGGGGGGGAAAGGGGAAGGGGAGAATAGAGTGGAAAATCCAACAGCACCATAAAACAGGGCGCGTTTTCGAAAACCCCTGCGCATTCCACCAGCCCCCCTACACACCCTGCTCGATGTGAGGGATGCCGGGCCCGATTCTCGGCTTGTAAATAGATAAACTCTTTGTACTTCCTCAAGTCGTGCCCGTTAATGCGCCACGATTTTAGGAAATGTACGGGCTACTACAGGAGCGCCCAAAGTCATCCGACTAGAAATGTTTCTACTCCTTTTTTTTTTCCACGGCCGATAGCTGGGCCAAGTACTGGTGGTTTAAACCACCACTACCTTTCTCAGAGTTGGAAAAAACGGGAATATACGTCACACCGCATTTTTCGGGGGTCTGGGCGAGGCTCGGCCTGGGCCCATTTGTGAGGAAAAAAAAAAAAAAAAAAAAAAAAAAAAAACTGTATAACTAGGGAGCTGCATAATACGAGGTGTGCTCACAACGGTGCTTGAGGAATGTATCTTCCACAGGTACGGCAAGCTTCAGGTTTTGTTTTTGTAAAGTTCTTTTTTTTCCTTTTTGTAATTCCCTTGTAGTGCCATCCGAGAGAGGCAGGGCACATACTACAGATCGCTGACACTTCCATACGGCGGGGGTACTCTCGCATGTAGTATAGATTCTGAATCCAATTGCATTTTATTTTTTATTTATTTATTATTTTTTTGGGAACAAGGCTCCAATCTATTTGTGGGGAGCAGCACGTGCTGGGAACCGGGCCCAGCGTCCCATATGGAAATGTACATAGAATTTTGAAAGAATTTTGAAAGTTTAGGATCCCGGGGCTAAGAGGAATTTGATGTACTGATAAAATCACTACAGAAGCTTCAAAAATAGGCAAAATTCGGAAAACAACTCAGAGACCCCCCCATCATATCCTCTTTACCTTACTCCAGCAAGACTTACTGCAGCAGAGCCACCATCTCCACTGCTGCTGGACCCTATTTTCATCCTACACGCTAGCCCCCTCACTAGTAGGACGCTTGATATCCAACCATCTATTCATCCCACTCAACCTCTTTTTTGGTAAAAAAGCCCCACAGAACAGTCCTGCCTCCATCATCGAATGAAAGAAACGCAGACTGATTCGGGTGAAGTTAGCGGCCAGTGGCCGGTACCCGCCGAAATTTCAGCGCCAATCGCATCCACTACCCACTCCCTCCTTCCCAATCACCTCCGTCCTTCCCAACTCCGTCATCGTGAAGAACTCCAGAGAACCTCTTCTCCTCGGGGGTCGAGCACCATCATCACCCTGACATTCTTTGCCCCCACAAGAATCCCAGTCTCCATCGTCGAGGTGGTGAACTAGCACTACCCAACGCCAATCGCGCCAGAGTTCACTCTCATCAGCCGGTACCCATCAGCCAGCTTAAACTACCTGACGCCAATCGCATCTCTGGGCAAACAAAGGATCTAAACAAGAAAACCCCAGACCCTGCTGTTGAGGATCTGGGTAGTTAGGCTTAAACTACCTTACCCCCTCTCTATCCTTGCAAAGAATCCTTTTATGCTTTTCACCCCCTACTTCAAAACAAGAAAACCCCAGACCCTACGAGATATTCGGAATCCATTTGACCATCTCATGAGCCCCCTGTTCAGAATTCTGTCGATAATCTAACGAGTAGAATTAGGTCAAATTAAGAGAACGTAGGAATTCAATTGCAAACAAAGGAATTAGATTCATACAAGATATACTATTTAAGAAAAGAGATACGAGATAATACAAATTTAGAATTAGGTATTCAAAAAAAGATGTTTAAATCAGATTTCGAACCTCTACCATGGAAAAATTTAAGAAGAAAATCAAAGATAGATCAGAAATATTCAGAAGGATTTGAGAATGACACTAAACAAAAACGATTATGTAAATTGAGAACTGAGAAATCCTTGTTGAGAAAACTATAACTTACAAGTTTCAGATTATGACTCTTGCTCACCAAATACAATATTAAGAACCCTACGAAACACAAATTCCACATTAAGGATCAATTACGAGATCTCATGAATCGGATTTAACCAAGACTAGACAAAATAGAGGAGACAACCACAACTCAGAAAAATCAGGGAAGAATCATGACAAATCAAAAAATTCACGATTGACAGCAATTTCAGATTATAAAACAGTCTGGCCACGCGCGAGTTGAATCATGATCCAGATCCAACACAGAACAACCTCTCGTCCCTTCTACCTCAACCAAGCCACTTACCTCACGCCCCTCAAACCCTACCCCTGCGTCTCTAGGGGAGGAAAACGTTCGTCCTCCCACTGCTGACATCACAGCTCAGAGCAAAACAAGCACCAATGACTTGAAAGGCCATCCTCAATCCCCCAAAGGAGATCGAAAATAGTGTACCACCCCCTTACTAAGCTTGTTAACGAGTCGCCACAGGGGGTTCAAGACCACCTAAACTCTACCCGTACCATACCGTCGAGAAAGAAGGGGGGGGTTCAGAAACAAGGACGACAAAATCTGCCCCATCCTCCTCCCCCTAGCTTACTACCCATGATTATTCCCCATCACTACCCAACACGTCGCATCTCCTCCCGCACGCCACCATACCCCGTCGTCCGCCTCATCGCCAGCTCTCTCGCGCGTATCCTTCACTCACCTTGCGTCCACCTTACATCTTCATCCACCGCGTTGCCTGACTCTTAGATAGATCCCACGTCGCGCCGCCACGTTGCCTGGCTCTTCAATAGGTCCCACGTCATGCCACTTCATCTCCGAACTTGCTCCAACGGGGGCGGCACTGCGCCCCGTAGCGCCTCCCGCGGAATCCAACTGCATTCACGTCCATAGCAGTTGGATACGGGTTTTTTTTTTTTTTTTTTTTTTGCATCGAACTGCCGTGATGAGTGCTTGGCAGGGCATAGTCTCACACGTGATGCAGATTTTGTATCCAACAGCTTTCACGTCCATGGCAGTTGGATTCTTTTTTTTTCGATTTTCTTGTTAGAAAGCCTACCACCGTAATGATCGTGACAGCGCCGCTGCGACAGGACCCAAAAGGGCATACTCTCACACGTGATGATGTTTTTTCTGTTCTTGTTTTTTTAGAGAGTACCACAGGAAAAATAGAACGGGACCTAGGCTCGGCGAAACTCGACGCGTAGGTGACATTCAGGGTCCGTAAAAACGGGATCGGAGGCAGTAGTGGTTAAGAAAAAAAAAAATGTGCATTATGCTGGTGTCACTTAGAAAAAATATATATATAAAATCAAGATCATTTTTCTTTATAGAATAAAGGGGTGGTTTAAATGATCATCTAATCAATCTAGTAGAAAGCCGTATTTATATATAATCTGATAAAATATACATACGACACCAATCGTGAATGCGCAACACGCTATTCGCCCAATGCCACTTGTTCAACGTGTTGAAGCTGGACCAACAAATGCATTGAGTGTTGACCGCTCTCCACGTGCACCTGATTGACTGCTTCTGCGTGCGTACTGGCATGACTGTTTCAGCACGTCGTAGTATAGTGGTGTGCGTTCTCTTGCATGTTACGAAACCAATCGGCACGCGGTGGACCTGGCGGTCAAAAATATGTAGCCCTATGCGAGATACTACTTCTTCGACCTCTTTGACGCCTTGAAGGGATTGTTTTTTGTTTGTTAGAAAGGGGTAGAGCTGGTTGCATTGATGTTATATGGTCACCATGACTTTTCCTCACAAGGGAATGCAGACTCTGGTCTATTAGGCGAGAGCGTACTTGGTGATTGCTTACCTCTTTTCTTTCATCTTGAGGCATTCTCCTCTAGTAGTGGTCTGTCGCCGTTGCATCGACTTCATGTAGGAAAGGGTATTGTGGAGAGTAGGATTCACAATCTAGGGTTTGCTTCTCCTGTTCATCAGATGTTGTCTAGTGCTAGCTATTCGCTGGCATCTTCTCCTAATATATCATTTCATCACTGGGTCCAAGAGCGGTGAGATGAACGGATGTGGCGTCAATCGAGGTCGGGGTTGATCGTTTGCATACCCTCTTGGGTGAGATAGGCGGTTGCGGACATTATGGCCGATAGCGGGCTGTGGATAATACGATCGTCCTTCTGCGACTATATCTTATCGCTTGGTGCTGTTAATTTTCTGTTGGATGTAGATCGTCTCGCTTGTTGTCTGTCAGCAGTTGATCTATGTTTATCGTAGATGTCCTTGCTTGGTGTATGTTGTCGGCCATTGATCTTTTTGCTCGGTAATGTTAGTTTTTGCCAGCCCGTTGTTGAGTGCACTTGCTTCCTTTTGTGCGATACTTCATTGGAGCCCTCTCGTCGGTGGGCCAACCGGCAGTGAACTGGCAGATGTGGTGTTGATTGTGTGCTTTCTTTCTTTTTGTTTTCTCTCCTCTAACTTTTCTTTGACCATCTTTCACTTACAGCTCTCCTAGTTTTAGACATCATCCCCTTCCCCGTTTGTGGTGTGTATCCCCTCAGGGTTTGACGGGAGGCTAGTATCGTTACGGTGTAGCAATGTCACCTGGGCAATTCCATAGTGCCTGACCACTGCATGCACGAGTTGCAGGCTATGTTCGATTGTTGCTGTATCTCGGGCGACAACACCCGCTATGGTTGCTCTGTATCTAAGGACTGAACTAGACCCTGATCGAGATACATTGCATGCATACGCCAATAATCATCTCACGGAGCAGAACATCGAATATCTGAACAGCCGAGGTTTGATGATATACTTCACGGATTGTAGTCTTGTTGTGACGATTAGCGAAAAAGAGATGTGGGTGCATGAAAGTGAACCCAGGGTGAGATGGGCAAGCTTCAAACAAAGGGTGCGTGACTGGCTGGTCAACTATCGGACTTGATTTTCGCGCATTTCCGTATCGCACAGAATCATCATTGGACACTCGTAGTGGCAGACTCGAGGCGTAGACGACTCGCTGACACCGTATGTTGAACTTGCAAAAAGGTGATCGGGGGGGTCGCAAAGTTTTTGTACAGGAGATCGCTCGAACAAGGCAAAGAGATTGAAACCAGACTGTTTAACCATACATGGGTAATGAAAGGCATCCTGAAGCAGCACGACATGAACGAGTGTGGTGTGTTTATACTCATATGCATCGCTGCTAGCTAGAGGTTGTCAACGGTCACTCAACATTTTCTCATATGACATTGAGAACCTACGATGCTAAAATGTTTTTGATGTAGTTGTTGTGGAGTAGATAAATAGTAGATTGTGCATGAATGCATCGGTTAGAATGGTCGTTCAAATAGATGAGACGACCATGCAGTGACCAGAAATAGAGAGGATTACAAGAGAAAATCAGCTTGCAAGAGTATTGTGGATTATGAATGCAATTATATAAGGTAAACATTGTGAGGATATCCGATTGGAGAGGAGAGGTCATCGATTTCAAGTATTATAAGAAGAAAAGGAAGTTGAACAGGGGACAAGAAGCCACATGCTGGAAGCATGGGAGAAAATAAAAACAGACAATATAGACGGGGGAAAAACTCACGCAAAGGTAAACATTGTGAGAATATTCAAGAACTTACGATTGGACCAAGATACGAAGTTTTGCAACATAGATAACAGCCTTGTCCTGACCCAAAAGCAGTGGTGGAGTCATTGGAGTGGGTCTGAAAGAAACTATGAGCCTTAGAGAGGTCCACTTAACAAGTTTAACTTATCTAACTATCACCTTCATTTTGGTAGACCACCAACAACAACACAATGAACCTTCATCTGTGCGCCCCTCCAAATAAAACCCCAGCTCCCCCTCTACCTCCCGTGCTTCCCCATCCCCCTATGATAAATAAGATTAATTATAAATACAATCAGGGTTGTCAGGCTGAACGTACGAAGGCCCCTAAGCTGACCCCCGAACGTTCGGGCGTTCAGGTCCCCGTACGGGGCCCGAACCTGAAGGGGTTTGGACCCCGCAAACAAATATTTTGGAACCTAAATATCAATAGTTTTTTCTGAATTTTTTTTTGTGCATTCTTTGTGATGCAAGGTATCTCCCCCTAAATTTTGAAGTTATTCTGTTCAGCCAACCAAAAATTAGGAATCGGCAAAGATGGTGGTGTCAAAACTTGCTTGCCCACTCACTAATTTGTTTTTTTGCTCTCTTTTCACTTTTTGTTTTTCCTTTATTTCGGGGCATGAAAAATTTTATTATTTTTTCAAACTTCATTTGTAGATTCTCTATTATGTAAGATACACATACAAAAATTTCCATGGCATTTGTCACATCCAAAATAAAATGAAAAATCTCCAAATATGGCGGTGTCAAAAACGTGCTCGCCCACTCAATAATTTCATTCTCGTTTTATTTTTTCTAATTTTTATTATTATTATTTATTTTTAATATTTGAAATTTGGTAAATAATTTGGATTTAACTTTGAAGCAAATGTTGTTCAGTTTATTCTTCTGCATAACATATTTTATTTTTAGATTTTTTGGAATTAATTTTTTTTTTTTTTTTTTTTTTTTTTGGGTCCGCGTTCGACCGAACGGTCGAACGCGTCGAGAGGGGGTGCCGAACGTTCGGGCGTTCGGCCCGTCCCGAACACCGGCAACCCTGGATACAATAAAATATAATTTTGCTTCAGGATAAAAAAAATGTAAATTATTTGAATGATAAAGTTACTATTGTTCATAATATTTATGATAAACAATAATAAATAGTTAATATAACAAAATACAATATCATCAGCAACAAACCAAATAACATATTTATTGGTTTGCTAAATTCACATGTACTATAAAATAACAATATAGTATTAATACTGTATTGTTATTTTATAGTACATGCGATTGAATCATTAATACTTTTGCTTGTTTTTTAGTTATACTCTTTGTATCTTGTTCGTAGTTTTTCTCAAAATAATTGTATTTTTGAACCCCATTCTCTAAGATTTTTTATTCATTTCATATCCTTCTACTAGATCAACTTTTTGTAGAGAAGATAGGCATTGTGCTGACTGAACCTTCAACAAGTCGGGCTTTATATCGATCATATAAAGCATCTACACATAAAAAAGGGTTGAAGAAACCAGTCCATGACTTAACATGAGTAAAATACTACCTTCAATTCCTTGTATATTGAATAAAGTGAAACTTCCCCACTTAGCAAAACATGCCAGCACTATTCAAGTCCTCTCCGAACCATACGAGATAGTCACCTATCATATGACTCTCTATTCTACTTGCTTCGTAGTTCCAGTCTTCGAGTGAGTGATATCGGCCCCCCCCCTTCCCTTCTCCTTTGCCACTTTCATGCTTATATCCTCCGTTGTTTAAGGCGACAACCAGGTCTCAGCCTCAACCATCCCCTACACATCAGCGCCAAGCCCTAGCTAGAGCAAGGACACTAAGGACAACACTTTTTTTTTTTCTTTCTTTTTTTGAGGGGGGGCCCTTTTGCAAGCCCACTATCCCAACGGTGGTGAGAGAACCACCGGAATTGAGGGCTTGACTGCAAGGCCGCTCCATCTATTGGTGGAAAGTAAAACATGCTGGAAACCGGGTGCATCGTCCCATAGGTAGATCATCACAACCCATCGTTACGGCTAGATTCCTGGGGTTGTAGGCCCTGTGGCCTATAGTCTGTCTATCCAACACCCTTATCTTGAACTCGGGTTTGAACAAAGTATGGGATGGTGTTAAACAAGTTGCAAAAGCCTCCCAGAGCTTCAAAAAATTACAACGGAAGTCATGGTCATGTGGAGCATTGTCACCCCTACCGAGCGCAACTAGTCATTCATGTACTTCGTCTACTAAAAGTCTCAAGGAGACGAAACAATCTGTCTCCAGAGACCTTGGAGAAGTTGGTCTACATTCATTGGAACATGTATTCACTGCATGCTCGAAGTCATAAGGACGACGAGTACATCGATGTGTAGGGTTTCTTCTTCGAGCCACTAATAGAGCCAGATACGAATAATGCATCTGTATTGTCGGACCCTGCTGAGGATGCTGCAAACAACATAAGAATTTTCCAGAATTAAATAATCATTTTATATTAAAATTACATTCTAAATTTCAAATTTTCATTCCATCTTAAAAAACGTCATTCCAATTTTAAAATTTTCCTTCTTACTTGAAAACTTTCCTTCCAAGAATGGGGTATCCCTTCTTATTTGAACTGCATGCTAGAGATGGAATGAAAGTCTGGACGAGTTCATGGAATATTTTAATTGGATTGTCATTCTAAGTAAAAATTTTCAATCATAAATAGGTTAATCCAATTTAAATTAGAAGATATTTGTTGTAGTAGAATGAAAGTTTAATTAAAATATTTCATAAACTGATCCAGACTTTCATTCCATCTTGAACACATAGATGTCGTTGGAAGGGAAAACTCATATTTAGACGATAACTTATCAAATAAAACTGAAAATTTTAGAATTTGACGAACATTGGAATGATAATTTATAAATATGAATGATTTTTTTTTTTAGAATGTTTTTTTCAACTTTTATTTCTCGTGGGAAGTTTTTCGTTGAAGGAAGAGGAGGTGGAGAGGAGTCAAAGGAGCATAGTAAAGGCTTTAAGAGGTCCAATTCCCAAGGACCTTGTGAGTCTGACTCCATTAGCAGCAACGACCTCGAGGATCTCGTGTGGAAGGGCAAGTGTTGGACCGAGTCACCATCGGAGGACTGCAGCGACGAGGAGGCAATGGACTTCGATTTCGAGCTCCGTGAGGCGCCAGCTGGCAGCTGTCTCGACAACCACATATGTTGGCTGGTGTACGTGGGGACAACAACAGAAAAATTCCCACGAGAAATGAAAGTTGAAAAAAACATTCCATAAAAAAAAAATCCTCCGTATTTATAAAATTATCATTCCAATGTTCGTCTAATTATAAAATTTTCAGTTTTATTTGATAAGTTCCCGTCTAAATATGAGTTTTCCCTTCCAACTATATCTATTTGTTCAAGATGGAATGGAAGTCTGGACGAGTTTATGAAATGTTTTAATTAAACTTTCATTCTACTACAACAAATATCTTCTTATTTAGATCGGATTAACCTATTTATGACTGGAAATCCTTACTTAGAATGACAGTCCAATTAAAACATTTCATGAACTTATCCAGACTTCCATTCCATCTATAGCATGCAGTTCAAGAAGGGATACTCCATTCTTGGAATGAAAGTTTTCAAGTAAGATGAAAATTTTTAAAATTGAAATGATATTTTTTAAGATGGAATGAAAATTTAAAATTTAGAATGTAATTTTACTATAGAATGATTATTTAATTCTGGGAAATTTTTCTGTTAAAGGGAGGGATCTTGAGGTGGTGCTGATACCGATCGTCGATATAGTGGATACAGATGTCGAGTTTTTTCTTCACCCCCACGACGATCCGGACAAGGAGAAAGCCACACGTGCTGAGGCAATGACGGACATGGATGTTGAACTTGTGGACAGGGGAATGCGTGCGGAGGAGGTCCGTCGTGCTGCGCTCCCTACCCGCAGGGAGAGGGAGAGACACGCTACACAACACGACAAACACATAAGTCGGTGAAGGACGTAGATGCCAAGGACGGGAAAATATGAGAATGTGGTGCAGCAGGGCAGGGATAAAGGGCAGCGAGCAGACGAACCACCTACACACCAGGAAATAGGGGTTCTTGAGCCAGCAATGGACAAGACTCGACAACAACAGGAGGAGGCTTCAGAGGCAGGGAAAGAATGGCCTGTAGGGGGTGTGGTGTACATGTGCACGCCTCGCCCACATGCGGAGCACAAGTGGGAGTGGAGGAACAAATCACCGGCCAGCACGCCGCAATGAGTAAGTAGTAGGAGGATAAGTTTGAGGATCAGTTGGAGGCGCAGTTGGAGGAGCAACAAGTTGCTGAGGAGATCACACGCTCTCATTCCCTACAGAGAACTAGGCTTTGCAACATGACAACCTATGGATAAGTACGACAACGAAAAAGAGGAAAGCACCCGTAAAGGAGTCCCCAACAGCGCACTAGCAAGGCCCCGGAAGCCCCCAAAAGAAAAAGACCGTTACAAAATCTCGGAATTCAAGGCACACGCTCACAAGAAGGTTGTCGTTAGTGAGGATGGTCCGGATAGTGACGCCAGTGCCCCACTACCTATGACAGCACACAATACTTGTCCAGTGCATTCCTTACCTCATTCATTGTTGCTGGTGAGTTCTCACACACTAGTGTGAGGTCATCAGCTATAGCTCCCCCTTTCCAGTGAAGAGAGGGGGAGATTCGTAGTCTGCTAATACCATTGTTGTATCTAATCTTATTCAGCAATACTTCTAACTGAAGTACAAAAAAAAAAGAGGCCAAGGGACATCCCTGCTGTAAAGAGCGGGTTAAAGGAAAATTTTCGTACAATTTCTCATTTACCATTACAACGGAGTTTGCTTGTGAATACATCAGTTTAACGGATCGGATAAAGGTTGGACCAAAACCCATTTTTATTAGTGTTGTAAGTACAAAAGTCCAACCAACTTTATCATATACTTTTTCCATATTCAGCAACAAAACAGCTACATTTCTTTCCTCCTTGCCAATCACTTCCAGGGTTTGTACGGTGGTCAGTATATTTTCGAAAATAAATCAACATTTAACAAAGACTCCTCGCTCCCACCCCAAAAGTCCCGGAAGCAGTTCAATTAGACGAAGAGTTTGAGCTTTGGCAAAGATTTTATAGATCACTTTCAATACTAAAATTGGTCTGTAATTTTAAAAGTCAGATTTGTCCCTTTTTTTGTGTAGTAGAGAAATTACTCTTTTTGCAAAACCCTTAGGAAAGGAGCCTGTCAGAAGCAGCCTGTTGTAAACCTGACACAAAAAGGGGGCAAAGGTACCCCAACAATGCTAGAAAAGATCCACCGGGAGTCCATCGAGGCCCGGGCATTTGCCCTTGGCCATCTGCTGGACTGCCTCCTTGAGTTCCAGTTTTGTGAAAGATTTTCTAGAGACATTGTCTGCTGATGTGTGAGTTTAACCCTTGTGTGGTCCCAAAAATTTGTGGTCAGGGAAAGGTCGGTGTCCAATGTGTCAAACGGGCGTCGTGTGGTTACTATATCTTTGAAATACTCTACCACGTAAGCGCACATTGTGACCGTGTCCGTTGCTTTAGGTGTTGTTAAAGAAAAAGGGTGGGTGAATTCTACCATCAAGGGTTTTGCTTGTCTTACTAGTAAAAACTTGAAGGTTAACTTAGTCATCCTATCGTATCCTACTACACCTCTGAGCTTCAACCATATCAATCATTCTGCCTGTTTTTTAGATTCCAAGCCCTCAAGTTGTTGTAGCCCTTCCTTCCTTTTTTCCGATCAGTAGTAGTCTTCGAAGACATCTTTACCCATATTTGATTCTGCTTCCTTAATCTTGTTGAGCAAACTCTTCTCCTTCCATTGTCTGTTTGCCGCTTTCATTCTTGAGAAAATCATGAGGGTCGCTCACACTATTCCTATACCCACTGCAGCCCAATCATCTTCATCCCTGTGAATTTGATCTTTCGTGTTCATCCATTCTTTCATCTGGTCATTTATCAAGTTAATCATTCCCTTGTGCTGTAAGTTGTTAAAATTTAATCTGAACGGGGGTCTGCGTTTTTTTATGGATTCGTTTGAGATGACGTCCATTAGGACCGGGTAGTGATCTGAGTGTGTAGCTGCCTTAAAGTCAGACCACATATAGCGATCCCATTGTGCCCCCCTTGCCAAAATAAACTCTAGCCTTTTTCTCGGTTGGGGGGTGGGGGGGTTGGGTTTGGGGTCATACCATGTGAAGCCCGGGTCTTCGGAGTTTACTTCCTTAAAGATGTCAACCAAACTTTCAGAGTCTTTTAAAGAAGAAAGGATTAAAGAATCATTTCTTAGTGACGAATTTATGAAAGAGTCCAGGTCAGGGTTAAATATAGTATTTCAATCTCCCAACAATACCAAGTCCTCTGTATTGGGGATTATGGCAAAGAGGTTTGCAAAGAACTTTATTCTCTCTTGATATTCGACTGGGCCATATATAGACATTAACCCCCAGTCTTCTGATCCCAACGCTATTTTTACCCGGACCCATCTGCCACCAGGGTCGACGCATGAGTCAATGATTGTGCAGTCGAGGTCCTTGTTAATTAATATCGTTGTACCGCCCCGAGTACCATTGGTCGGGACCCAAAATTGCAAGCCTTCCTACCAACCAGCCAAGTCAACGATTTTGGTAGAATTTAAATTGGTCTCCTGCAGACCCAGAATGTGGACCCCTTTTGAATGCAACCAACTCTCCAAGCGAGGTTTTTTATCTCTGAATGATGTGTCACCTAGTCCCCTGATATTCCATGAAGCGATCCGGATCTTATTGGGCAAGACCATTGCCGGGTCCTGCGCCGTCACACTGTTAGATACGGCTTTCCTCCTCCATGGAGGCATAGGAAGAGGGAATGTCAGAGTTGGTATGCATCGCAAGAAGGTTTCTGAGAAGAGTTTCCCCATTTCTAGTAGATCAGCATATCTGATCCAATCTGCCAGTTCTTTCCTTGTCAAACCCTCAGTGAGTCTTACCTTGGAAACTGCTTCAACCCTGTTATGAGTAAAGTCAAATAGGGGGGACCAGTGCAATCTGAGGTCGCTCCACTTTTTGTAGGAGTTGCTGACTCTCTGTATTTTCATACAGAAAATGTGCAGCAACACCGATTCTCCTGCTGGGAGGAAAGATAGATATCTATGTGGTCGTAACCCTGGAACTAGTTGAATTGATCTTGTACGGTTCAACTCTCTGCGTTTTGCCAGCTTGCAAGCATCCACCTCCAGAGGTTGACAGGGTACTGGTATGATCGGAATTTATAGATCCTCCGTATCTGTTAATTTGGTCAACAGCATCACCCCCTGTGGGGTGGACGATAAAATGAGACAAACTAGCATTTCCTTTATGGGTATTTTCATATTATTTTTTTATCCTATCTAGGAATGTCTTCATGGGGGTTGCTATTGAGAGAGCCTGGTAAATAATTTTTCCAGCTTGAGGTCTTTTTGTTTTCTGGCAGTCTCCTTGTGAACGTGGTCCATCGGGGCTATCGGGTTATGAATAAAATCAGTGTACCCTATGGATATGGTCTGGTTATCATTGTTCTTCGCTTTCTTGGCCGGAGGACCAAGACGCACACGGTCCCTATTTGCTGATGCATGTGACTGAGGGAAACCACGCTGGTTGCCACGTTGGCAGTGAAATTAAGAGTTTGTGAGAGAGGAAAACAGACCGCCTTGCCCTGGTTGTTCGGGGAAGGGCTTCGTTCCTATCTATTTTTTCAGATAGGGCTCCAGTCTTTTCCCCATTAATTTCTGTCAACTTCCCTTCCAAGACAGAATGACCTTGTCTTTCTGCGAATGGGTTCCCTACAAGCTTCCCTAGCGGAGAGATTGTACCCCACCCTTCAGGCATAACAGTTGTATTACCCTCTCCTTCTCCTTTTGCATCGGAGTGGAAATTCTCTTTCTCTTTGGTTAGTGAAGTGGTTCCCCCTTTCTCCTTCGATCCTTTCTTGTTGTGTTCCCCCTCTGTTTCAAAATCCACCACTTCCTTCTATTTTTCATCGTCTTGCCCTGTTTCTTTCTCCTTCCCTTTTTCCATCCTCCCTTCCCTTTCCTCATGCTGTACTTTTTTCTCCCTTTCACTTCCACTATCCTCCTTTTCACTTCCACTATCCTCCCCTTCATACGATTTTTCATCCCTGTTTCCTTCACTGTCCCAAAAATCGGGATCACTTTCCGTTGTTCCATTCTGATCATCCATGTCCGAGTCGCTTTCAAAACACTCCATTTCTGAGCCTGTGTTTCGGAGATTTATCTGCTTCTTTCCTATTTCTCCTTGTCCTCTTTAGTTCGATCTTCTTATCCAGGCTCAGATCTGGCTCTGAGTCTGTATCCACCACCTAGACGGCATCCCGTAGCTTTGAATTCTTCATGTTCTCTTCCTCTTTGTCCTTTAACAGGACTGACCCCTCTTTTCTCTCCACCTTCTGTCTTCCTTCTTCTTCCATTCTGGGAGTCGTCGTCCCTTTGCCTCCCTTCACTGCTTTATACGTCCATTTTTTCCTGATCGTGACAGAGGCACCCACGATTTTCCTTTGTTTGCCTTTGCCCTTCCTCTCCCTCCCCTTCCCTTTTTCCTTTTTCTACTTTCCAACTTCTCCTTCTGGTGTCGCCTTCTTCCCCTTCCGCTCATCTCTGCCATCCTTATCCTTTTCGTTCTCCTTCATTTATTTTCCTTCTTTCTCTTTTGAAAAGTCTTCTGGATTCTTTTTGAAATTCACTTTCTCCCCATCGACCTTTGACTTTTCCAGGTTTGACTTTTCGATTTCATTCAAATTCTTTTTCTTTTCCTTCAGTCCACTTTTGCTCTTAGGTTTCGAGGGGCAGGAATTATCTGGGGAGAAGTGGTAGAAGTGTCAACATACCTCACACCAAGGGGTTTCGACACATACCACTTCCACGTTTATAACTCCGTCCTTTTCCAGGTCTAAGATCAAAGTCTCATGAAATCGTGTTTTTACCGAAGGAATTAGATCAAATCTAATGTCCCGAAGTTCAGGGGAGCTCCTGACTTTGAACGGTGGGTGTGACTGCATGATCTCACCGTAAGCATCCTCTACTGCTCCCTCCAGGAGAGTCATTGCTGTTACTAGGACTTGTAGACACCTCACTCAAAAGTAGGGGAATCTCATAATGTCTCTACATTTTGTTAACTGTTTTTTCGACATCCATTGGCTAAATCGGAGAGAGTATTTTTTCTTGTCTAATTTCACATTAGACCGAGCTTTGTTCCTCATCCATGTTGCAATTTCTGGTGACGCTGCAACATATGTCACCAGATTCTTTGCTTTGTTGTGGAACAGTCCCCTTATTGGGGGGGCATTGATGAATTTGGAAGCAGCTCATCCATCTTCGTAAATGCGGACCAATTTTCTTTTGACTCCTACAGGGAGGGAAGTAGAATCGTCCCTGAAGAATACGGATACCGCGTGGTCATTCAGCCACTGGACCTGGGCTTTATACAAATCTCTATTTACTTTGACCCTAACAAAATTTTCGCCCCTCTCAACTAAGTTGGGGGCTAACATTTTTGGCAAGATGCCCTCTATGTAACACTTACTTAATGTTTCTCGGATACGGACCATGTCCTCCTTCATTAGACAAGGGGCTCGAGAGTTGGAGGAGCTAGGAGGAGGGGGAGGAGGGTTCGTCGACGACGAAGGCCCTGCGCCCCCAATACTGTCTTCCCTAATTTCACGTGCCACGGCTCCAAACAGAAGGAGGAACAACAGTAATACGTGCATGCAGAGGCTAAAAAACTGGGGAAAATTAGTGTAAAAAAACAGCCCCCGAGATAAGTGCTTTGGGATCTACTGTCATCAAGGTTGACTTCAACAGGAGCCTCCGTATCCCGGCTAAAATCGCCTGTGTTCGGGCATCAACCCTTCTTTGGGCCCTAGTTGCTGTTACCGAGTATCAAGTTCATCTGGAGACGGTAGCGGTTGCGATTCCACATACTAAGCATCTCCCCAGAAGACGCCCCTCCCACTTGAGCTTGCCCCGGGCCAAACCCTAGGCTATGGTAGCCTCGGGAGTACCGAGGGAGAACCTCTCATTCCTGTGTGTGTGCTTGGTTCAGGCCCGCGCCGAAAAATCGGCGCGGGTGGTTCCTCAATAGCGGCCCTTCCCTGGCGCCGCTTAACGCTCCGCCACTCTCGCTTCCTGCGCCGCCTGGGTACTGGTCCAGGGAGTGGTTTTTGAGAGGAGGGGGCGGGCAAGGGGACGAAATGTGGATCCCTGAGATGTGGAGATGATTTGTAGGGGTACGGTCTGGAGAGGGAGGGGGGGAGAGGGGGTCCTACTTACCCGGCTTCTGTGGCTCCTCTTTTTCTTTGGGGCCGTTGATCCGTGAGATCTGCTGTCCACAACTACACCAATGGAGGCAAATGGGACCTCGTTCCCTGTTGGAGATTCATCGACGGTTGGCGTGATCCCGCTACAGTGGCAGCAGGACGGATAAAGATCTCCGGTAGTTGATTGTTCTACCGTTCAGATCTGTGATATCGACGGCTGACAATAACTTTCGTAACATAGGAGTCTGTCTATTCGGCTAAGTTCAAATCTAGACTGCGCGCGCAGAAAACACCTCACGTTGTTCAAAAAAAAGAAAAAAAAGAAAAAAAAGAAAAAAAAGAAAAAAAAGAAAAAAAAGAAAAACAAAAAAGAAGAAGAAAAGAAAAACGAACTGAGGGTGTACTCACACTAGGACTTTTTCACAGAACTTCGGACGTGATTGCAGTCAGATTCGTCCACGTCTGACCATAAATGCGTCCCGATGCATCTTGGAAGGTGCTTGTGTGAGTGTGCCCTCACTTATCTGTTTGTGGCGCGCCTCTGAAGATCGGCCGTTGCGAATCCCTCGGCCTTCAGGCAGAGGGACTGAGAACCAGGAGGGCCGTTGGTTTCCCAACGGCGCCAACGATATTTCAGCCCCGTACGTGGCCGGTATTTTGGGAAGATGCGTCCACCCCCCCCCCCCCCTTCGAACGCAGACCGGGGCAGTTCAACAGGCCTGTGAGCCTGCAGGTGGTTAGGCCACAGGGCAGAAGAGATAGTTGGAAAAAAAAAGAAAGATTACTTGGGGCGCGCTGCGGCGCGCTTCACTCACAAACTGCCGTGAGAGGTCTGAGTGTGAGCGCTGCTGTTCGAGTGGGACCAGACAGGAGGTGAACGGCGGCCTTACCCCACCACTCACTACATGCACAAAAGGCAAATATTATGCAGGTGTATATTCCTGGGCTTCACGACAAGGTTCGTTACTCATTTTGAATATTTGGCGAGTGGTGGAAATAGGCCCTTAGCCCGAATGGGGTGGGCATGGCCCCTTTTTTTTTCCTCCTCTTGACGTTTCTAAGGGGCAGGTTTTTTTTTCTTTCTAAGGGGGCAGTTTGAACAACCGCTCATCAGAAGGAACTCAACTAAAAAAAAAAAAAAAAAAAAAAGAAGGAACTCAACTGTCCTACTGCAGCGGATCCCGTCGGTGGCAGTTTCGGCTGTTGGGGAGCCTCTACAGTT
>BFEA01000337.1:607894-620372 GCA_003427395.1 Chara braunii
CAAAAAAAAAAAAAAAAAAAAAGCCTAATTATTACTAAGTGGCCAAAACCATAACCACTACTAAACAGCCCTAAGAAACTGGCCCTTTTGCCTCAAGTGCATTTTCAAACTCAAACCCTGATTGCACCGTATTTTCCTCTTTTTTTAATTTCTTTGCGTGCCTCGGCCACCCCCGAGGGAAAAAAAAAAAGAGAAGAGCATCTCATCCTGTGGCCGGGTCACGGCTGAGATGCCTCGGCCATGCCCGAGATTAAAAAAAATAAAAATAAAAAGGCCACGTGCCTGACTGAATTGCAGTTATAAACTCCTCCGTGCGCCTCTTTTTTTTTTTTTTTTTTTTTTTTGGAGAACCATGGTAACTTTTATTGCAAACAAAGGAACCGGGGCCGAGAAACCCCACAAATCCCGAAATGAAGGCTGGAGCCAGGGCCCAGCCATACTCTACTGGAAACTGGGTCCGGTATCCCTTTAAAACCAAATAAAAGTCCTCCTAAATAGAAAAAAAAAGGAGATGTCCAGGCAGCCATTACTCCCCCCCAATCCTTCCCCAAAGTCAATTCGACTGCATTTGAAACTCGGGCCCTGACTTTTTTTTTTCTTTTTTTTTTTTGGTGGGGAGCATCACTAAACTGCTAAAACCCAGTTTGAAATGCATCTAGAAACTGCTTTTGTGGCTGCGCCCTAGTTACCCCTCCCAAAAAAAGATCTTCAAACTGACCAGCCCCAGGTAAACTTAGAGTTGTTTCCTTATCTGAGAGGATTGAGATTCGAACTGAGGTCTGCATTTCAACAGTTCATGGGCCTCCCAACTGAGCAAAGGCCCATTGGTTCCATGACCATTTTCCACTTTTCGCCATACTCTATTTCCCGTGGTGAGTACTCTCCATGAGCATTTTCTCACAGAGCCCTGCCCTGGCTGCACCCCTCACCACACTTGAGCACTCACCTGTACAAGGCAAGGCTAGGGTCAGCTGGAACCTGCATCGTGTGTTTCTCACCGCTTTTCGCGGGCAACAGAGAGGAGGCACCACATCCCTGCCATTGCAGGTGGGGAAAAAGTGAAGTGTGGTGAGTTTTCACCACCAGTGTCTCACTACGACCAGCAATGAGGGCCTGGTTGCACTACTCTCCGTACGCCAAGTTTGGCGAGTAGGCGCCTGGTTGCACGTAATGGCCAAAGTAGGCGAACGAAAAATATTGCAGACTGCTCGCCACACCATCGACACAAGTTGTGGGGAGTGTGTCCGGACCAGTCCGGTCTTTTTTTTTTTTTTTTTTTTMARAAAGGGCGATGGCCTTGAGATATCATCATTAAGCTGACCGTCCCCAGGCAATTCAGAAATAGTTGGTTTAACAACTTTTACTCATCAAGTTCCATCATCTGGATTCAAACACGGGTCTGTATTTTCAACAGTTCATGGGTGTGGTCCCCACTGAGCTAGGCTCTTGGGATGTGTGTCCGATTTCCCCGCCTGTGCATGGCGGTTTCTGGAGGGTGGTCCTCGCGACTCCTCGGACCTCTCCATAAAACAACTTTCTGGAGAGTGCACGGCTTCATGAGTAGAGATCAGGCAGACAATTGTTTTTTGACTTTTCTGTAGAAGAAATATTGTGGAGATTAAGTGCAACCGGCCGCCCAGTTCGACACGATTCTCTTTTTTTTCACTCTCCATCCATCCGCCACGAATTGAGGCGGATGGCAAGTAGTGCAACTAGGCCCTGAGAATTCTGGCACAATGGGCTTGGTGGTGAGTGGTGAAGCGATCATTGAGACTACACTCCAAAAGTGAGTGGGGGAACGAGGTAGGCAGCCTGCTGCAGCGGTTACGGGAGTTTTGGTGGCCTTCCATCTTTATCAACGGGCCTCTCTCCGCTACTCACCAAATGTGTGTTTTTTGTCTTGTGCAGGTTATCCATCAAGAGCATTGAGATTTTCATCACAGTCTTTTCAGCGGGAGGTTTTCATCAAGGACACCGTCATTTCTGTAATCCTCATTTGGTTACCGGTGGTAATCATCATCGGCTTCTCTATTTCGTCATCCATGTTATTTATCTTCTTCTTATCTTCTTCATGATTATCATCCGGACTTCTCTGTACAAATCGTAATCATCGTAATCTTCTATTTTCATTACAGCAAGTTCGACGTTCCTTAATTATTTTTGCCAATTTTAGCTCATCATCATCATCATCATCATCATCATCTACCTATCTGAATCTTTATCATCATCATCATTGGTGGTTATATTCTCATCTCCCAGATAGGATATGGTCTAGTTGGTAGGTATGTTGGTCAGGAAGGGAGCGCTACTCCGCAAGGGTAACACAAGGTGGGAGGTGATTGCCCTCCAGGGAGTAGACGCAGATGATGGGAGCTGACCTGGGCTGGGGCTGGGAGATATGTATGGGGGCGCATTATCTCCTGGCGGAGGCAGACTAGGTCAGAGTGTTAGTTTTGAGGTACACCTTTTGGGGGAACTGGTTACCTCAAGGTAGAAGGGAATGGGGAGGTTCTCTCTCTCGTTGGGGCCGGGGTTGTGCTCAGCGGAGGCAGCGAGAGGAGAAGAGGAAATGAGGGGAGAGGAGGAGAATACGTGGAAGAAGGAGAGGGGTGGAGAGAAATAATCATCAGCGCCGTCATGCTGATCAGGATTCTGATATTATCAGATCCTTGATTTCTGGTAGGCATTCTAGATTAGCTAATTTCCTAATTGAGTCTTCTTGTGCAATGGCCAGGTTGAGTTGGTGCCAGAACGACGCTAGCCGGCGCTGGGGCAGTGCCCTGTAACCTGCTTATGTAGGAGCTTGAGGCTTTGTATAGAGGTCTGGAATTGCCGAGGGAGGAAGGCAATCTGCAATCTGGCCGACGATGGTCGGAGCTGGGGTGGGTAGCGCTGCCCTGTAACCGAGCCAGATTGGGGTGTGAGACGGGGAAGAGGCCTGATTGGTGCACAGCACGGGCTGAATTGTGATTGGTTGTTTGGAATGGATACAGGAAATTAGGGATAGGATAGTAATTCAGTGCTGAGTAGACAATCTTTCTGATTAGTCATCATCTAGTTCTATCTCATAACCTCAATCACCCACTCTGACATCCTATATCATCCAAAATGATCCTCAATCATCCCAAATTTTCATCAATTGTCAATCATCTATGTATTCCCATTAAAAGGGACGCTGGGCCTGGTTCCCAGCACGTGATGCTCCCCACGAATAGATTGGAGCATTTAATTAAAAAAAGAAAAAAAGAAAAAGAAAACTTCCCCTAGAACATCGAAAGATGCACCATATCTTTTGTCTTTTGCGCACGTGGTTAGTGCAGCAGGGCCCATAGAGAGGCTGTAGCAGGATCAGTGACTAAAAGAGTTAGGGCCTAGTTGCATTACTCGCCATCACCCAACATTTTGAATGCCTCTCAACAAACTTCAGTCCAGATGCATTCAATATGTTATTGGATGGCCAAGTAGTGCAACTCGGCCAGTACGGGCGTGACGAGGGATGGGATTCCGGACAAGACTCACCCAGGATGCCCTGCTGTTTTCACAGTCCATTGTGTAGTCTAAGAGCAGCGCCAGACACAGCCACACTACATGAGGGCATGCTCACACTAGGACTTTTTCTAGTTCTCTGTGGACGGTCAAAAGTGGTCATATACACGTCCATTAAAGCCCTAGTGTGAGGCTGGTCCTTGGCCTCTACAACACCCTGGGCATAGCTGCACCACTCTCCAAGTGTGCAAAAAAAAAAAGGAAAAAAAAAAAGAAAAAAAAAAGAAGCCCTAGTGTGAGTATGTCCTGAGATTGGTTGTCGCCCAGTCGTTGGGCATAGCTGCACCACTCTCCAAGTGTGAAAAATTAGAATGAGTGGCTGGGTCAAAAGAGAGCCATGGCAGACCTTCAAGACTCTCAACTACGTTGGAAAAATTGGTGGATGGAGGAGCACAAATGGCCCCTGAAACCTTATGACCACTTCTCGGTCCCGTTTGATGCTTCCCCCCCTTCCTTCGTTCTCCACTAGAAAATATGAGAGTGACCCCGTCAGCCTGCCCTTACACGTCCCTCCCCCCTCCCCCTCCTCCCCCGTTCCTCCTACAACCCTTCTAACCATCGGATACTCGTACAGAAGGGCCAGCAACGCCACAACTGGAGTGGAGTCGAGGGAAGACATCAGATGACGGAAGGCTGCCGGAGAAACCTTGGCCCACAAGGGGGGGAATGGCATATCAACAACTTTGAAGTACAAATCAGGGAGCAAGTTCCGGAAGGGTGTGGGTCCCTTGGGACAGTCACAGCAGTGCCAAAGAAGGGGAAGGCGGAATTCAGAAATAGACCGGACCGGATAAACCGGAGGATGGCAAACGACAGCTATGACAAACAGTGAGTCCGGCCTTCGAAGGGCTTTTGTAAGTTGTTCGAAGGAATTTTGGATGAAAGGTCTCTCTCTGCCAGGCTACACGACAGAGGAAAAAGAGTGCATGAGCAACAGATCAGATCTCTCCTCAGCATTTTGTCTTATTGCGAAAAGCTACGTTTTTCAGATCACAGGTGCCTTATGCATGGCGGCTTTTGTACTGATCCTCTATGTCATCATCCTGCATCACATCACTTACTATCCCATGTCATTGTGGGTCTTTAGTCTTTAGTGTTCGTTCTCCCTGTGATCACCCTGCACCTCATTGCTTAGTATTCCATATCATTGTGGGTTTTTTGTCTGTAGGCGTTAAGGGTAACGAAAGTCCTAAGCATGGGTTCAGAGAGGGTTTAGGGTTTAATGGGGTTTAAATGGGACAATACATGGCCCCTGTAATTATCCAATCACATGGCTTAGTACCCCATATCATTGTGGGGCTTTTGCCCTCAGGCTTTGAGGATTACGAATGTTCTTTTTTTTTTTTTTCTTTTTTTTTTAAAATGTTCTAAGCATGGGTTCAGACAGGGTCTAGGATTTAATGGGACATCATAGGGTTACAATAAACAGGGGGGCTAAAAATAGGGCAGGTCCACTAGACAAGGATGCTCCAAGATGGGATGAGAGACACGAGCAGCTCCAAGGGAAAACGGAGTCCCGGGTTTAGAAGTGAAACGACCTCAGCCCTACAAAGTAAACAGCAAACTCTGTGCTTCAAGATGTTCAAAGGGACGCTGGCCCCGGTTTCCAGCAGGTGTCGCTCCCCACCAATAGACGGAGCAGCCCGACAGATAAGCCCTCAATTCTGACGGTTCTCTCACCACCGCTGGGACAGAGGGCTTACGCAGGGGCTATTCTAAAAAAAAAAAANCCGACAGATAAGCCCTCAATTCTGACGGTTCTCTCACCACCGCTGGGACAGAGGGCTTACGCAGGGGCTATTCTAAAAAAAAAAAAAAAAAAAAAAAAAACTCCATCAAGTGGGAGTCTCAACAAGATATGGCTATAATTAGCTGTGATTCTCGGATGCCGTCTGATTAAGCATGTGGCAGGGAAAAAAAAAAAAAAAAAAAAATGTGGAAAACGTCCATTAAAGCCCTAGTGTGAGTATCCTGAGATTGATTGTCGCCCAGTCGTTGGGCATAGCTGCACCACTGTCCAAATGTGCAAAATTAGAACGAATACACCACCATCAATTTTGCTGTTCGAGCGGGTAAGTGGTGCGGCGAGTCCCGTAGGCGCGGGCTGCGAGCTTCCTCGTGTCGACCCTTTTGTCGTTGCCTGACCGCTGTCAGAACATAGATAGTCGCAAGTGGAGTGGTCGACTCTAGGAAGCAGTCGTCGTTCTCCCTGCCAGATTGTGGCTATGGTGGGTTCAGGAAGTAATTTACTGTTCGACTTCCTTTTAGCTCCGTCTAAGTCACAGTGGTGAGGGGAGAGTAGTGGCGGTGGCGGCTGCTCGAACAGTCTCTCTGTGACTTCCACACGAAGTGTACTCCACAGCTAACGGCCCTTTAGGATGCTGTAATGCTCAAGCAAGTTGGTGCAATGCCAATGTCGGTGGAAGAAAGTAGAGTTCGCCCCATGGAGACCGAAGTGCGTTGGACTTTGCTTGTCTACGTCATCACCACGCTGGCCCGCATTCTCAGGAGGAAGATCATCAAGGAGTCGTCATCAAGGGAGCTGCTCATTTTTGTTTTTTTGATTGTTTATCTTGTGCAGGTTATCCATCCAGAGCATCAAGATTATCATCATTGTCATCTTTGCGGGGAATCATCATCCGGAGTCGTTCATACTAAAGTGTATCAATTCATAATTCTTCATTACGGGTCAATGGGTCATCATCGTCACTGACCATTATCTTCCTACTAATCACTGTTATCTTCTTTTATCATTACAGCAATAGTGAGCTGTCATTCTTCCACACATGTGCCATTAGGGTATCGCAAGTTCAAAAGTTCCTTATTTATTTCTCGCCAATCCTCGAGCGACGCCGAGGTGGTGGATGAAGCGTAGGACAGGGAGTTGCCGGTCTGTCGTTGGTCAGTCGTCGATCCATCATATCGTCGTTCTTGGAAGATCTCCTTTTGCGAGCCATGACAGGGAGCAGGCCGACGAAACACTCGTGGAAGAAGACAACGATGAGAAGCAGCACGACAACGAGGAGTAGCAGAGGCAGCCTGTGCAGCACGTCGGCCATGTACGGGTGGTGGAAAGGGCAGCAGTTCCACATCAGTGGTCGACCGTCCAACAAAGAACTCCGTCGACGAAAGAAAAAGCGAGGGAAGATCTGTGCTCCGACGTGCAAGGCATGACGACAATCGACGAAAACGACGATCTTCCAAAACAAAACTGTCGTCGTCGAACGCAGCGCCGGCGCGGACAAGCATTCAAATTTCCGACCGTTGTCGACGATCGCCTAGTGCAGCAGCCGCATGACACCGACCGGCGACGCCCGATTCGACGGACGGAGGCCTCACGCGGACGGTGACCGTTTGGGTGCCGCCCAGACGGTGGAGGGCAGGGATGTCCGTGCTCCCGTTCGGTGGACCACGTCTGGACCACCGTTAAACCGAAACTGTGCATCGACGCATGCCTTCACCGCTCCGAATTTCGCGCTTCCTTGTGCTCCGAGGGACCTCGGGAGGTCCCTTGGGGATTAGGAAAAATTGGTTGTAGCCACAAGGACGCCAATTTCCTTGTGCTGTTTTCACATTTTTTTCGTGAATCGTCCTCGATGACATGTGGAACGAGCACTTCCTTGTGGATTTCGGGTCCGCAAGGAGTGTCTAACGAGGCCCCTTGACCATGTGAAGGTAGCTATCACTAATTCAATACAGACTAGGTCAGAGTGTTAGTTTTGAGGTACACCTTTTGGGGGAACTGATTACCTCAAGGTAGAAGGGAATGGGGAGGTTCTCTCTCTCGTTGGGGCTGATAGGAACTTCATGCTGATAGCGGGGTTGGGCTCAGTGCAGGCAGTGAGAGGAGAAGAGGAAATGAGGGGAGAGGAGGAGAATACATGGAAGAAGGGGAGGTGTGGAAAGAAATAATCTCTGCGTCGTCATTATCCATCATCTTTGTGATCTTCTCAGGGTGCTTGTCAAATTTCATCATCAGAAAGTTTTGCTGATCAGGATTCTGATATTATCAGATCCTCCATTTCTGGTTGGCATTCTAGAGTAGCTAATTTCCTAATTGAGTCTTCTTGTGTAATGGCCAGGTTGAGTTGTCGCCAGAACGACGCTCGCCGGCGCTGGGGCAGTGCCCTGTAACCTGCTTCTGTAGGAGCTTGAGGCTTTGTATAGAGGTCTGAAATTGCCGAGGGAGGAAGGCAATCTGCAAACTTGACTAATGGCTACAATCTGGCTGACGATTGTCGGAGCTGGGGTGGGTAGCGCGGCCCTGTAACCGAGCGAGATTGGGGTGTGAGACCGGGAAGAGGCCTGATTGGTGCACAACACGGGCTGAATTGTGATTGGTTGTTTGGAATGGATACAGGAAATTAGGGATAGGATAGTAATTCAGTGCTGAGTAGACAATCTTTCTGATTAGTCATCATCTAGCTCTATTTCATGACCTCAATCACCCACTCTGACATCCTAAATCATCCAAAATGATCCTCAATCATCCCAAATTTTCATCAATTGTCAATCATCAATTTATTCCCATTATAAGGGACGCTGGGCCCGGTTCCCAGCACGTGATGCTCCCCATGAATAGATTGGACCAAAAAAAAAAAAAAAAAAAAAAAAAAAAAGATTCAATACTATTTCTCGAGTCATGATTTTTCACAAAAAAATTAACAAATTTTCACAAAATTCAATTTTGTGATTTTAGAAAAAAACATCAGTTTTAACGAAATATCAATTCTAGTAGTTTAGGGTATAGAATCCGAGACGCTGGTGGGGTCCATGATTAACAAAAGCCCAAACATTTTGCGTCTTTCCTAACCCCCATGATCCCCATCAAATAATATCAACGTTTTTTTTTTTTTTTGAAAGGTGGCAATCTTGAGATATATCCATAGGCGACCGGCCGCAATTAATTTGAGATTGTTATGGAAGTTATTTTGGACTATATGTAGACTACATATCTCGATTATTGGTTATCGAATTTCGGTTATGACAGGTATATAAACAGTTTTAGCTGTAAGTTTTGAAATATTGTGAAATTGAGGGTCTCCATGATGATAGAGTCATGAATGTTAGTTATGATGATTCTGATTGAGAATTAAACCTGGAATTTCTTTTTATTGCGTGTGCCCCAACCGGTTGAAGCAGGACCTGAGCAGCCACTGGACTGACACTTCCACCTTGCGCGACACTTTCACACCTCCACCAGTTACAGGGTGGCACAACTCACCCCAGCAAGCTACCAGCGTTGACTGGCCTCGACTACCTTCCTCAGGCCATTGAAAGTGACAGCAACGGGATCAGAACCGAACACCTACTTGGTGTTGTTTTCGCATGAAACCCACTGAGCTAGCCGACGAGACAAGTGTTGTTTGTTTCCTAACACCTTTTTTTTCCCTTTACAGCATATAGCCATATGGCTCTAAGGGGCATCCTTATTTTCGTCATAGTGTCAAGAAGAAGAATTCAAATATTTTACCATAGATGGAGCAGCCCGACAAAGAGACCCTCAATTCCTGCTGTTCTCTTACCACCCTGGGATAGTGGGCTTATGAAGGGGCTTTCAAAAAAAAAAAAAAAAACAAGCCACGGTGTGGTCACAGAAACTGCTGTTAGTATTTGTTTTGCACTCGAGAAGACACTTCGTGTCTAATCTATCTCGGAACTGGACTACTCCCAATTTCAAAACAATCTCATTCCTTTGGAAAAACACTCGTCAGGATTTCCAGGAGCCGAAAGAACATGGACAGTTTTTGTCAGAACAAAAAAGATAAGAAGTTGCACTGGGCGAAAGGGGGCGGTTGTGGGTGATTTGCGACGCCATATGACCCATAGTACCGCATCCCTCCCGACCCTAAATAAGTTGGCTGTAAAGGTCGAGGTTTGAGCGGTCCAATGCCCAGTTAGCAGGGCTCTCCATTTCCAATGCATGGCCAATCCCTGTCCGTGCCTAGCTGGTTCCAAATCCGAACCCACCCACGCCACACCAGGATTGAGGCTGGGCACTGCAAAAAAAAATGTTTTATTGTCTCATTAGCCTTTTGAGAAGGAAAACATTTTTTGCACGCCAGACACCAGTGGAGGGCCAAGCCTTTCTGCTCCAGGTGGGTATGGTCAATGAGCCATGCGTTTGTGGGTAAGCAGTGATGGGTGATCTGCCATTGGTGTGAGGCGGTCTTGGCTGGTTTGGACTTTACCCCTTTAAACCATTTAATGGGTGACAGGGCATTCAATGGGACATTTAAGTGTCTTGCCCAACAATCCACTATACGGTTCTTCAGGTTGAGTCTAGTCCTAAGCATCCGGTATGAAGCCTTAACCCCCAGTGAGTGGAGATAACGATATTTTTGTTTGTCGTTCCTCGTTGGAACCCTCCATCTCCACTCAGCTGCATCCATGGGGAGGTCCTGGATTGGCGTCTCCGGCCTGAATACCACCCAGAAGTCCCCTTCTCGTAGGACCCTCACTCTATAAACTATTCCAGCATCAATCCAGAAGACTTCATCCGACACTCCCTGATCAATTGGTTCTGCGGTGTTGATAGAAAAAGTTTACCAGCACCTCCCCTGGTCTGTCTGTGATTATTTGCCCCAACCGCGTTGCATTCCCTCTTAAAACCACCCCGTCACCTTCCTCCACTGTTGGCCCTCGCCGAAGGGTCCGCAACCATACAAGAGGGAGGGCGAAGAGGATCTGGTCACAACTCTCAAGACTGGCACCAGAGGCTGCCCCTACTGTACACCCTATAGCTTGGTTAGACGATGTCTTCTGGGCAATCCCCAGACCCCCCACCTGGCCACAACCACACTCAGATCGAGCCGCAGCTCGCAAGGACCTGCGAAAAGACAGCTTTTGGACCAGTCTAATTAAAGACTGGAGGAGGCTCCCGCTTCTGGATAGGCCATTCCCTGAATGTTGGGAGGAGGTTTTTCACCAACCCCTATTTGGAAACCGATGGGTAACAGATCAACAGGGATGGGTTTTTCTCAGCTCCAGCCGCCCGTGGAAGGGATGGGTAAGAAATGGGGTCACGAGGGTTGGGGATCTGTGGGATCAAACCAGGTTACCAGGGTCAACTGGGTCTCAGAGGAGCAGCTGAGAACAAAGCTCCCCCACTGCCATAGATAGTAAAAGATAGAATAGAGAGAAGGAAAAAAAAAATAGAAAGTTGTTCCTTCTAGGTGAGGCTTGCTCAACTGAGGGCCTCACTCCACCACTCACCAAAAGTGCAAAATGAGAATGCATCTTCCCCTAGACCATAGGGAAATACACCGGTGTTTTTCGTCTTTTGTGTATGTTTTTTTTTTTTTTTTTTTTTTTTTTTTTTTGCAAGAATAGCCCTTTTGTAAACCCTCTATCTCGGCGGTGGTAAGAGAACCGTCAGGATTGAGGGTTTCTCTGTCGGGCTGCTCCATCTATTGGTGGGGAGCAGCACCTGCTGAAAACTGGGTCCAGCGTCCCATTGATACATCTTATCACTCCAAGATTGGTGTTCGTTGTTTTCCTGGGGCTGTGGGCTTTTCTATACTCAGACCCGGATCTCCGTCGTCCAATGGAGCTGCTAGTTACACCCTTCCCCTCTTAGAGCACCCCTTATCCATTAGCCCAGCCCTCTTCAGCAGGCCCCCTTTAATATGACTAACCCAATTGAACTCCCTTAAACCCTCTCTTCGACCTCATGCACATGACCTTTGTGGTCCTTGAAGACTGAAGTGCAAGCTGCAGGGCTTGCCTTCCGGAGCTTATCAGCTGCATAACAATAGCCCTTGAGTCACTTTGTTCTCGGGTGTACGCATCTCCGGGGATTGCCAGATTTATTGGTCCCTTCTGAGTTTTGTCCTTGTTCTGTAACCTTGTCGAGGGGCCTGCTCCGGAACACTTGCTCCTTACTGCATGTAGAACTCGCGTTCTCCTCCCGTAAATGGTGTATCTTACACTCTTGGCTTGTAGGAACCGAACTGACACTCCCCAGAGAGGTTATGGATCAGGGTGATGAGGGCGTACTTCAGCCCTGTCTTCTGTTGTCCCGTCACCACTCTTTTCCACAGGAGCGGCTTTCTCTTCCCCTGTCACTTGTAGCTCGTCAGGCAACTATGTGCTTCTCCCGGCCCCTGTACCAGGAGACACATTGTTGCCTTATCTGTATGTTTTTTGTCTTTTGTGCATGTCGTCAGCGGCGGAGAGAGGCCAGGTGGGGCAATTTTTGGCTAGAACATGGAAAGATACGACCTCATATCTTTTGCCTTTGCGCATGTGGTGAAGTGGCATAGCATCCCCCCCCCGGAGAAACAAAACAGAATCTATTGAATACAGAATAAAGAATCTGCCAAAAAGAAAAGTAGAAAAGAGAAAAAAGCACAATGTATCTGTGCGCCCCTAAACACACTGTGTATCTTTCCATGTTCTAGCAGAAGATTCACTCTGCGCACCATGAAACAGATGCAGCAATAGGAAAAAGGGGGCTCCACTACTACCGCATGCACAAGCGACAAAAATCATGGCGGTGCATCTTTCGATGTTCCCCCCCAAACAAAAAACCTAACTGCGGAACAGCTGGCAAACAGCACGTGACCTYSAAAGAAGACAAAAGCAAAAAGAGGCCACGGAATGCAAACATGCGGCGGGACCTCGAAAGAAGACGAAAGCAAAAAGAGGCCACGGAATGCGAACATGCGGCAGATTTTTTTTTTYTTTTTTTTTTTTTCGAAAGGGCGATGGCCTTGAGGTATTATCATCGGACTAACCAGCCCAGGTAAATTCAATATTGTGTCGAATCTGACATCAGGTGGCCTTTTCAGCCCAGGGTGGCCTTGATTGCCTTCAGGGAACCCCGAATGGGAGACACCAGCCAGGGGACAGCCAGTAGCAGAGGGACCGAGCATCACCTGAGTGGCCAGTCGCTGTGCCTCCCCGATTACCCCTCCCCCTATGAACATCA
>BFEA01000337.1:631483-659445 GCA_003427395.1 Chara braunii
GTATTAGATGTAAACATCTACGACGTCCTTTTCGGCCTTCCCGCTCTTGTGGCGCTACGAGCAAAATTGGATTTCGAGCGACGGTCAATCATCCTCTGAAGTACGGGAGAAAAGCCCTATGTTGTACCTATGAGGCTGAACCTTCGTACTACCATCAACGCAGTTTCGCGAGTTTCTCTGATGATAGCGGGAACTCTTCGCATGATCATCTGGGAAAACTCTGCAGGCGGTGAGCCATCATCGAAAGATACGGATACTAGCAGTGACAAAAATAATCCGGAAATCCTAAAACTTGCACGACAGCATGTTTACTACCCACCACCCAGAACGATCGCAAGAACGATGCATCTAACTACTCGAAATGAACAAAGGACCTAGGCAATGATTTTGGGCGAACCCCTCGTACGGATCTCAAGGATGGTCGATTCTCCGGAACCCCCTCGGACCCTGTACGAAGGAACGGCCCATCTTCTCGCACGATACAACGATAAGAGAGCTTTTTGCGACATCACGGGCCTACCACGATCCTTGTTGTCACCCACAAAAGAAGTACGACTGCTACACCTGGGGGCGGAGGCCAGTTCTTTGAAACCCCCTGGGCGTCTCAAGGCTGAATCAGATGAGCTCGGAGTAAAAATCGCAACTAGAACCGTACCATGGCAAGATATCTGTGACGGAATCACCTCGGAGGGACACGTGGCCATCCGGGAGGAAGACGCCCAGATGATGGCCATGGTGTTCTCCTGGCGGTCGGACCATTCGTTTATCTCTGCGCCACCACCCGATGTGGCGAAACAAGCACGTACGAAGTCGATTGACGTACGGATCTGGATCAGTTTTTCGAGTTACATGTTTCACAGTACGTACCTGATGAGATTCATCATTTGATTGCGGACATTCTGACGGAATATCAGGGAGCGATTAGCGTGACGGGCACTGACATCAGCTTGTCGTTGGTCATTCAACACGAAATTCAGACAGGAAATCATTCCCCAGTTCACTGCAAGCTCGACCGATATTCCCTGATAGAACGAAAAAAGACTCTCGAACGAATTCGGGAATTCGAAGCAAGCAGTTGGATCGAACCCGCCACTGGACCATGGTCATTTCCAGTAGTATTAGTACCGAAGAAAAACAGATCAATCCGCGATTGCATCGATTATCGCAAACTGAATGAGATCACGATTAAAGATGTGTATCCTCTCCTCCGGCTTGATGATTTGCTGGATGCAATTTGATGTGCTAATTATTTTAGCAAGTTTGATATTCGGCATGGTTTTCATCACATTCTGGTTAAGGAGGAAGATCGGCCGAAGATGGTCTTCGTGTTGTTTGAAGGCACGGGCAGTGGGTTCGATGTCCGATGGGAATTTGTAACGCGCCTGCCACGTTTCAGCGAGCGAAGAACGTGACGTTCCAAAACTTCATCAACAAGACTCGGTTGACTCAAGGAATTATCAACTTCTGCGTCATCGTCTACATGGATGATATCCTTGTCTACTCGGAAACCTATCACGGACATGCGCAACACATTGAATGGACGTTGGGAGCGCTGAGAGACGCTGGATTCAAGATCATCGCGCTCGAGAAGAGCGACTTTTTCCTTTCGGAAATTTTGTTCCTGTGTTACGTCGTGACACGTGGAGGAGTGCGGCCTGACTCAAGAAAGATCTCGGCGGTAAGAGAAGCTCCTGTTCCCACGTCGTTGACGCAGGTTCGAGTCTTCTTGGGGTTGGCATCGTACTATCGTCGTTTCATCAAAGGCTTCGCCGCGATTGCACGACCACTAACGAGACAAGTAGCAGTTCTCCCATGTGGCAAGAAGCAGATTGGTGGCAATGGGCGACAGAGGTAATTCCATAACCCCTCTTTCTCCCCTCTCGTCTTCATCTCGTCTCTCCCTGCCTGATAAATTTTGTAAGTTTTTAGAAGCAATCTCCCGTGTGTACTCGGTCTTCATGCGTCCTAACGGGGAAGGCTATGCGGAATGGGTAGATTGTCGACAGTGCGTCGCACTAGCCCATGGCTCGTGCATCCAATACAGAAACGACAGTAAACCGTGGTTGTGCCCCTTGTGTCGGGTCGACAAGCTCCCCACCGAAGCTCGCTTTTTGGATGCCACGTCAGAAGGATTGGAGAAGACCCGGAAGTTTAGAAGGGCTGAAGTATGGACCGACATCGCTCTGATTGTTACCTTAGTGGGTAACCCCCTCCAGAATTTCACCAAGGAAGATCGGAGGAGGGCTAATGAAAGGGCTCGGGATTATCGATGGGTCGAGGTTAGGTTAGAGAAACGAAAAACGGACGGCAGTGGGATTTGGATGGTTGAACCGCACCTTTTCATGAGGTATGACTGGGTGAAGACAGCACACGAGGAAACGGCAACCCATTTTGCCGTACGGATTACGGAATCTGCGATCGACGAAAAATGAATGGTATTCGTCCAATATTCGAGACGATGTGAAATTCATCGTCGCGAACTGTCGAGTCTGCGCTGCTGATAAGGCGTCGATTCAACCGCCAAGATCGATAGTGCCGACGGTAGTTGAACGGCCTTTTCAAAGGGTTAGCATGGATACTACCAATATTATGGGACCCACTGGCCCTAATAGTTTTGACTCGTGAGTATTCCATCCTGTTGGTATTTGTCGACCATTTTTCAAAATGGATCGAGGTCTATCCATGTCGCACGCGACAAGCTGCCGAAATCGCGTGGTATGTTAACCGTTTTCTCGGGGTGCACCAGGATACAGAAGAAATCCTTACCGATAACAGGGGAGAATTCAGAGGAGAAGTATTAAGGAATCTGGTCATACACTGTGCCGCTGTGCGGAATACCGCACCCCACATGTCACAATCCAATGGGCTGGTAGAAAACGCGAATAGGGTGATAAAGACAGCACTGCGGCGAAACATCGTGGCCCGGGATCCGAGGCCTTGGCCCGATATCGTCGACCACATCTTGGCGGTCCATCGCGGAACGCCCCACGAATCGACGGGCGTGAGCCCCTTCCAATTAAGGACCAATAGCGTCGCTTGCGTTTCGATACCGAGCCTCCCTGATGAATCGACGCTCAACCACCGGCCTACGAGGGCCACGGCTCGGGACAAGGCCAAGCGGCACTTAGAGCTAATGGAACAGTCCCTCCCACTAAGTCCCCAGATTAGCCCGAACACGCCAGAAAATGACCAAATTGGCCCACGGCCGACAGGTCCGAAGCTACGAGGCTCGGAACGGGAACGCAGGTCCACGGCCCAGTACAAATTGGGGGACATCGTGCAGGTAAGGAAATGTGCTCGTCAGGGTAAGCCAGCGCCACGACTCTTTGGGTGATTCCGCGTGATTCAGCTCGGACCGAACGGCGTGAACACCGTGCAGCTTGCGCCTGAGGTCTCCGGCAGCCGATCGGCTCGTCCGATCATTCGCCACGTGTCCTACCTACGTCCTCTCCCTTCTTCCCCATTTTGCCTTCATCTGATTCCTCCTCCGCTGCGGAAGAGGACGATGACCGCTTATCACCTATCTTTCCTTCTTCATATCGTTCTTTCCCAGATAACCCGTCCCCGCCACTATCGCCATGAGCTTTTTCACAGAGCGAGCCCTCGGCGACCATCTTTTAACGCCACGGGGTTATATCTCGGCGATTCGGCAGGTGTGCCATCCACGACGCAATCAGGATCTTCTACGGCTAGCGCATTCTTCTGCACTTCAGGGGTGTATGCAGCGGCGAAGTTCCGATTCGCAGGCAGTCCGCAGGCGATGATACTGGTAGAAGCAGTGGCTGTCCATCGGCGATCGGCTCCAGGAATCAGCCACATGTCTACGGTCGTCGGTTTCAGCGGTGACATCAGCACGGTCAATGCGCTCCAACATACAGCCATCCGGACGCAACTGAGAAAGTGGGCGCAACAACTGGCCGGGGACTGGAACCGCTCTCTTACGCGCCCCGGGGAGAATCGTTTCCCCATGGACGGCGTCGAGCTCGAAGGGATCCGGGCATTCCAGCATGAGCCAGCGGTGGTGCTGCCAGAACTCATCCCCTTCCAGCCTCCCCGATGAACCACTCCCAACTCTCCACTTTTGCCCTCCCATCTCTTTTTCCCACCTTTTGGCAATCTAGTCTCCACCCTCGTCTCTCCTTTCTCTTACAGCCGCTCGCAGTCCCTATTCTCGATCCTGGCAGTGGCGACTTTGGCGCAAGCACTTCGTCGAGCTGTCGGTGTGCCTAGTCGGGATACGAATCACGTGGGCGAGGGACGAAGACCATCGCGAGTGGAGCGAGTACTTGGAGTGGCTGATTATCCAGGCTTGGAGAACAGACGTGGAGGGCGATCTTCTTGGATTCCTGTTTGGATCGGTGCGGCCCAGCCATCGCCACCCAATCGTCCTAGAGCTCACGGTCCCACTCGCGCAGCTAGCAGACGATCTTTCCCTGGAGATCGTCTCGCAAAGTGACGAGAACCCGGTCCCGCACGTTCTCACGCGGACCTTGGCGCCATATCTTCAGTGGTCAGCGTGCCTAGAGGAGCCGGGAAACAACTGCAACCCGCCATCGCAGCGGGATTATCTGAGCCAACGAGAGATCATCGATCTCGCCTACTTCCGGGATCAAACGGCTACCGAGGACGAGGCGGTAGCAACAGAGGAAGAAGCAGCAGAAGAAGAAGAGGAGGCCGAGGAAGAAACTCCCGAAGAGGGGTGTTACAGTGAGCACAGCGAAGGGGAGCAAAGTGAGGAGGAGGAGGAGGAAGAAGAACAAGACGACGAGGAGGAAGAAGAAGAAGATCAGGAGGAGCTAGAAAATTCAGAGTGGGAAGGATTTGAGGAGGAGGTGCGTACGGAGGCTCGAGAACAGGCCCAAGCGCAGAAAAGGTAGGAGATCGCGGCTGGAAAGTGACAGCTGGAGTTTGCCAGCGCAGCAGGTCCGCCGACCATAGACGATCCAGGGCGAGATTCAAAGCCGCCCAAGCCCGAACATGGGGACCCAGCTGCCGAGACTTCGGCCGCACCGGCAAGGCGGCGACGAAGCCGATCCCCCTCCCCCTCCACCACCGACCGTCCACCAGTTCGAACCCGTACTGATGTGGGGCATCGGGCTTCGTCCCCGGTCGTTATCCCGCCGTCCCCTTGGCCATCTCACCCTCCGCCAGGTTACCACCCGCGTTGTCTTTCCCCGCAACACCTTTCCCTTCGACACCTTCTGTTTCTTCTACGCCACCCGTCTTATTGTCACAATCCATCCCCACCCTTCAACCCGATGCGCCCTCCCCGACTTCTACCTCCATATCCTTTTCCTGAGCGCCGCGTAGCGAGGCCACAATATGATCGAAGTTTACTGCATGATTACGGTGACTATCCCCGCATGCGAAAACTACGACCATTTCTGAGCGGCCCTCTTCCGCACCTTCACCACCCTGTACCCAGACTACCTCGCTTTTCTCCCCCATACTGGTAATCGCTTCCCCCGTTTCGACCGGATTGTTAGATATCAATAACTTCCGGAAACGGTGGCGAGGTTGGATAGTTTCCTGCCCCCTCTCCCGATTAACCCCCCTGCTCGCCATGCTCCCATGTATCGTCTTCCCTTCCCTCTCCCCGTTGGACACTGCTGATCGGTCTATTGGTGCGCGTGCCGCTGCAATGACGCGTGTAATCCCCTCCTTGGATTGTCAATGGCCCTTCCTAAGGAATTAGTAGTTAGAGTTGTGTTTGCCACACTGAACGACGTCCACACTCATTCAAACGGTAAGCGGCACAAAAGGAAAAGCTCTACGTGTCGATCGATTAGAGAGACCGACACGTGTCAAACAAGCAAGCAGAAACTTACTAATATTGGAACCCCCTGGGCGTCACATATGTGACGAACCAAGCTCCGCGGCGCCGGATTTTCTGCGCGAATGCAATGAGGGGTCCTAAGCTAGGAAGGTTGGGCTAATTACGAGAGATCGGGATTGGAAGGAAATTGCATCAGTGTCCTCGCTTCTTCGTCTTTTTGCGTTGGTTCCTTTCAGATGGCTGGATCAAGCCCGGGTGAGCCCCAGGACGATCGATTGGTTGATTGGCTGTGTGAGTGGCGTGCTGTCCAACGTTCGATTAATAAATATTGACGTCATTTCTTTTGTTTCGGTTTCGGACCCTCTTAGGCGCGGACATCGCGCGGGAATTCTGCTTCGTTCTTTTTGAATTTTCTTTTTGAATTTTCTTTTTGAATTCCTTTTCAGATTTTGTCTAGCCTATACGACTCTCAGAATTTCAGACTTTCCTTTCATAGTTTGTGCCTTTTGTTTTTTTCGCATTAGATAGAAATTTAAAAATTTTGCAATTAGGATTTTCTCTTGCCGCGCGGCGCTTTTTGCTTACGTGCTTCTTTGTGCGGCTGCAACGAAACTCTGATTAGTCGGCGCCTTTAATCGTGTGTGTAACTGTAATTTTGGGCGGGCGCACTTGTAACTGTATCTCTCTTCTTGTTTCGCCTTTCCCGCCCTTCTTCTCTTTCTTTTCGCTGTGTTTTGATAGTCGTGATCTGCAAGATCGGATCGATGCGTGGAGAGCGGCTACGTCCCCCACGTCGTGATTGGGCCATGCGTTCCTTCTCTAATCTTCCTTATAAGTCCTTGTAATTTCGTGCTCTTCGCGCATGCATGCACGCTATAAATTTTGGTTGAGCGATTAGTTAGCTCTCTTAACCAACTGTTGGAAGCTCAGGGTTGTGCGATCAAAGAGGGTCGGCACACGAGCGAAGTAAGAGGTGAGTAGAGCAGGAGTCGGGCGACCCGACGAGCTGGTGCCAAACGCGCGGGGTTGACGCGGGCCACTATGGACTGTGGGCGAGGGCGAGCCTGACGGGTGAGGGAGGACTAAGCGGGGTGACGACTTCGTGGGTAGGTGCGCGACGACGGACTGTCCGCATCGGAGAGAGACAGAGAGAGGAAGAGGGAGCTGAGGTTGACGGACGCGGATTTGCTTGTTCTTTTGTTTTTTCTCCCTCCGTCTTGTGTATATAAATTTTGATTTCGGCTCAGGGCGATTTGCCCGTTTTCTGTTTTTTAGAATCTGGACTTGGGTTTTTGCTCACACTTGTCTTTGCGATTTCCATCTCAGATATATATTGTGTGTGTGTGTTGCTGAATGAATCAATGAATGGATGTTATGTCTGTTTGCTGATTCTTATGCTTGATCCTTGCCTTTGTCTCTCGCCTTGATGTACTCGTATGAAGGATAGAAATTTTGCATAGTCATCAATGTTGTTTCCATTTTTGCTTATCTTTTGATTGAGCTGTTGTGGTTGTTGCATCTTGCATGCTCGAAAATTACGGACTGATTAGGCGATCGAATGTATGTTGCCCTGCGAACACCACGCGAGAACGCTTGTAAACACGCTCCGATTTGCGCCTTTACACGTGTTCCCGTGCGTCGATTCGCCAACTGTATGAAAGAAAAGTCTCGTGAGCAAGCATACAGTTGGCATTGCACTTGGCATTCAGACGCTCCTTGGGTACCACTTATAATCGAGTGCACCGCTGATTGAAGTCTGGAATCTCTACCTTCTAGCCATGTGCAGATTGCTACTAGTGACTCAATCACCTAAAGGTAATAAGGGTTGGACTTTGAGTTGACCAGTAATTGATTACCAATTCATTTGAGACTACTATATTGCGTGCATGATGGGTCTAAGTTAGAGAAAAGTTTACGAGATAGCTGATAAAGCTACAATTGGGAAATGGTAATCGAGGTTCTAATGACATATTACACTTGGAGAGAGCCTTTAGGAACGCTGTGTAAGTCGCTTATTGATTCAAAAGCCATGCTTACGTTCACCCAATAGTCTATCTTCCTCAAGCTCTTACAAAGCACAATTCGATAGAAAGTGTACTGGGAGAATCACCTTGTAGAGCACTAGGTGAGGTCAGAGACCCACGAAGCTTCACGATTGAAGTTTTTTGTATGGCGCTATATCGTTTTTCTTTGCATGATCTGAGCGGGTGCTCAATTATCTTTAGCTCTGCTTAGTAGTGCTTGACTCAGGATGGTGAGTATGGACAATTACGGTGCTCAATTGAATACGAGGAGGCCTATACGCAATTGAGACTGAATGGCCTTTAATTGGGGCTACTCGCCCCCCTTACCAACAGTCTTGCAAGTGATCAGAATAATGGTCTAATAATTACACTAGAAAAGGTCAATTGAGTACTTGTCAATAGAAAGCTTGGTTGCACGGAATCAGATGTATCTTGAAAATTGTGGGCGATGGTCATTCAGAGGGTTCTTCCTACTCGTTCATGTAACTCCATGAACCTAAGATTGCTATGCTTTATTTGTTTGTGAAGTGTGTTGTCACCGGTGAAATACGATATTTCTATAATTGTCTTTCCAGCAACAAAACTCAAAATGCTTGAGGTTTAGATGTGTCCAGGTCTGATCAAACCAACGAGGGTTATGGTGGTAAACTGGTCGCTCTAAGCGTTGGTAAAAACACAGAATCAGGGAGGGTGATGGTTCTCGCTTAGAGATTGTGTTGATCTCTAGTTCTCTTTCTCCTATCTGTGGTGTTCCCGAGGGAAAGTACGATCACACAATTGAGTGCACTGCTTCCATCCCTTTCTCTTCCTGACCTGCCTCTGCAGAAAACAAGTAATGGCTTGATCCTTCCTTTAGGCAGGACGAGCTCAGTGGTGTTACTCGGTTGATCAAGTAACAATGTAACACCGAACAAGCTCTAGTATCCTTGCTTATGAGTGGATCGAAGGGAAACGATAATTGGAGCACTTTACCTTCGGTTTTACTCTCCTGTTTTCTGGTTGATGGGGAGAAAAATATCAATATTAAAGAGAGTTGCCTACCTCCTCGCAAAGTTTTGTTTTTATGGTGACTGATTAGGTGTGCTCAGGCATTTAATCCCCAAGTAATCTCACCTACAGGGAAGAGCAGCAAAGTGATCAAAACCTTCATCAAATGCAAAGACCGAAGTGAGGTGTGCAAGTCAGCCCATGAGCTGGATAACCAGATCGACATTAGGAGACGGTTTATGGCTTTAGGCAAACCTCTCACAAACGGATCTCTAAATTATTCATCAAGAGTGGCAATTCTAAGTATCATCACTCGTACTGTATGGACAACAAAGTGGTCGTCAGTCGTACTGCTCAGCGAAGCCCTCAGTGCGAGAATTAAATGTTGGTCGAACCTCTGAGCTGAAAGTTAATCAGGGCTGCAATTGCGCCCGACTGTTCTCTAGGTCAAGCGTAGCCATGTGACTGGACCCAGAAAACACGTTCAATTTCCCCGTGTTGTGAACGAAGAAAAAAACCCTCCGTTACTCATGTGGGGGTCCACACGATATGCTCATGTAACATTCACATGCCTATTTAATTCATTCCTTTGTTGATCACTCATCCTGCCTATCTTGATTAGTCCGCTCAAGTTAAATATGGGCTCGAACCCTATCCTTAAGTGATGTAACATCCTGCTACGTGCGTGGATATGCACAGTTATACTCAGTAATAGTGTGCCTATAAGAGCTTTAACCATCACCTCCATGTGCTATAAGCGAAGAGAGTTCATACCATGTCCTTTGCAAGTGGGTACTCGAACTGTTTACATAGCCCCATGCCATCGTGTACGAAAGTTCAAAGCCCATGCATCTGATTCCAATCGGCCAGAGACGATCGTGATTGAAAGCGTTCCTCGTAGTAGCTAGATCAAAGCTCGTACCCAGACTGATTTTATGCACTTCTAAGTCTCTCCACCAGAGGAGGGTTGTATGTCACTTAAAAAAACCTGTTAATCGAGAATGGTTAATACATCGCCACTGGAGGACATCGTCTGCGAATCCTTGGCACTTAAATGGTAACAAAAACTGAGTCTGACAATGTTAATGAAGAAATAGTGTTTCAGGGTTGTATGAGCAAAGACATAAATTAGCAGCTTCTCAGCACTGGCTTAAAGGGAAGCCGGTTGCAACCAGACTATTGAGGCCGCCAAGAGGACAAACGGGGCAGGGCGTAGAGTATATCAATTGCTGCCAAAACGACTGCATATCTGGCAGCGCGGACGGAGAACACCCCGACTATGAACTAATCTCCGAAGGTCCCTCGCTGTCAGCACTCGACAACTCCTTGTTCTGCAACAAACCTGAACAAGGTTACCCCTCGAAGATCCTAACCAGTAAGTGTTTTTCTGCGAACCTTTCAAATTTCACTCGTGAACGTCAATGAGATGGGTCCTCGCAGAGAGACAAGGAGAGATGACACGGTGAGGGTGACCTGCACACTACACCGGGGACAAACCGAAGGATGAGAAGAAAGGGTAATTGAGAGCCTTTATCGTCAAACAAGACTCATTATGGAACACGCTCTGACGTTAGTGAAAGATCAGACAATGATTGAGTACACCTACTACATTCATGGATCAAACGAAAAACTGCACAACACTCTTTCATTTGTAGGGTCAGTTGAGGAAGAAAGGAAAGTCATTGCTGTTGAACAGTAAGAGGATCTAGTCACCGACTTCAAGAGAGACATACAAGCATTAGACAGAGACAGATTAGGGAGGACGAACCAGATTAGAAGCTAGTCATAATTGGACAAGCAGTACACCATCAGAAAACGAGCAGCAATCAAAACAGCCACGTCACTGAGACAATCTAATAAACCCAAGAAAGTCAGAGAAGCAGTGACTATCCTACACATGAATACATTTCAGTCATTTCCGGTCAGTGGATCAGTATTGACCAATCTCAATCAGATTGCACTTAAGGAGGCAATCCAATATCAGTATGTCACCGCAATCTGTTTCAGTCGGGGATATCTGTCAATCTTCGTTGTCCTCACCAGTTTCGCAGAAGGCACCATCTATGACTTGAGATCCTATCTAAAGAAAGACAGAGAAGTTCACGAGCATTTCTTCTCAGTAGACTTGAGCAGCGGAATATCTTGAGAAGAGATAACGTGAGCTTGATGAGAGTGGTACAAAGCTGATTCGTATCTTTGGACCCAAGCTCTACTTTCACTATCACAAGCCGCCAATTCCTTCTCTACTTACTGATGGGTCTTATTGGAATGATCTGGTAGACTTGGCAAAGAGGTGCATTTCACCAGCAGAAGTCAACTAGGAGGCAGTGACAGCGCCATCGGAATTCCTACATCTCAGACGAGGGATTTTCTCTAGTCCCTATCTTCCCACTCTATAGAAGAAGTTTTGTTCCATGATTGACTTTCGGGTCATGTACCTTGGACGAAAGTGTTCAGAGCTCGCATGTTTCAGGTGGCTCTATATTTACAGGCCACAACCTCAGAGAGTACGCATACATGGTTCAAAGCACAAGAAACGAGCAGTCAAATGAGAGATTGAGTGTGAGAGTCTAGAGGGATGAGTGAGGACTCTTGAGGAGTGCTGACTATGTCTGTTCATCTGTACTTTCTGAGAGTATTATGAGTTCTCACTTTTTCCTCATTCATCTGGTCTTTGCCTTGAGTCAGTTAGTCTTGATTATCTCTTTTGGCATTGCTTGATGATTGTGTTCTATGCTGACTATGTCACAGTTCTCAAATTCCTAAATTGGCATCTTGATACATACATGGCATATTTAATTTCATTTCTATTATTTGCATCACCATTGTTGTTCTGAATCAGAATCAAAGATTCTTAAGACCGAGGACCGGCGAAGACCGCAATTGAAGGGTCTCGCTCGAAGTCGGACGTGCACAACAGGAAGGGATTTGCTTTATTTAATTTATTTTATTTATTGCAAGTAGTATACAAAATCTTGCGTGACAGCCTGTTGGTTTTCTGGTCGCCTGAAGGGGCCCGACTAGAAAAAGTGCGACAACGGGTTGGTCCCGCAAGTGGCGTTTCGGTTTTCACCAAGACTTTATCCACGCCATCAAATCTTTGCATCTACGACTGTACACTTTTCGACCGTTGCTCTCCACCACATACTGCATCTATCTACGACAACACTACCTCATTCAACAACATCAACGGCAGGAGGATTTTGCGAGTTGGCACTCACCCTGGCTGAAGCACTACCTCGCCACCACGAGGTGTCTCACTTCTTTGCCCAGTTACTGTATAAGTCACGGGAGCCTTCCCAGTCACAACAGCTTGAGAAGTCTCCCGTGTAGCGCCCTCCAGGCCTCGTCCGCTTGCGACGCTCATTGCATATGAGAATCTGCGCACACGGGAGATAAGGGTCAAGTCACTAAGAGGCTGAGTCGTTCTCCTCGCCTTATTTTGGCGAAATGGCCCCGCCCACCCTCGATTTTCCCATACTGTGCGATATTCTTTTTTTTGGGGGGCGGCTAAGTACGTTCATGTCACCTTTGAGTACAGAATGGGCAAAAAAAACATGCGTCGGAAAAAAAAAACGCGCCGAGTTTGAAAAGGCAACGGAAGTACCACCTGCCGTCGTGTCAGACCGGGTATCATATTTACAGAGGTCGACCGTGGTGTAAGAGGAAAAAAAAAAAAAGCCCCAACGGATGCTTTTGGACCACAATCGCTCATCTCGAGTTGGCGCGTGGTTGGCTCGTGGTTTCTTTGCCGGCACGAGTTTTTTTCGCCTTTAGGGTTTCAAAACATGCCGCATCCGCCGTTATTTTTTTTTTTTTCACACATGGGGATTGGGGGGGGGGGGGGGAACAAAAAGAGCCATGTCATTGGATCAGTACTTCTGGGCCTCAGCCCTCCTCCATGCAAGCACACACTCAAACCGTTGGACCACAATCGCTCATTTCCAGTTGCCGCGTGGTTGGCGCGTGGTTTCTTTGCCGGCACGAGTTTTTTTCGTCTTTAGGGTTTCAAAACGTGCCACTTCCGCCGTTTTTTTTTTTTCTTTTTCACACATGGGGATTGGGGGGCCGGGGGAACAAAAAGAGCCATGTCATTGGATCAGTACTTCTGGGCCTCAGCCCTCCTCCATGCAAGCACACACTCAAACCGGCGACCTTGGCCTCAAGAGCCAAGTATTGTAACCACACCATATCCGCCCCACCCCTGCAAGGGTGCAGTGTCCACACTCAACACACACCACACAGACGCTGGCAATCACCGCACACTTCGCTCCAAGTAGCCCACGACCGGATGATGACCCCCATCGGTAGTATAGCCCGCTCACTTATGTGGGACTTTAACTGCCCAGGGAACTTTCCAATGTCAATGGATCAGTACCTCTGGGCCTCAGCCCTCCTCTTTGCAAGCACAGACTCGAACCGGTGACCTCGGCCTCAAGAGACAATTATCGTGGCCACTACAGCCAAGACACCGTGTTCAATAGCAGAACCATACCCTCCGTGATATCCGCCCCACCCCTGCAAGGCTGTAGTGTCCACACTCAACACACACCACACACAACACCACACAGACACTGGCAATCACGGCACACTTCTCTCCAGGTAGCACATGACCCCCATAGGTAGTATAGCCATGCCACCTAAAAAAAAAAAAAAAAAAGAGCCATACCATCGCTAAAAAAAAAAAAAAAAAAAAAAAAAAAAAAAAGAGAAAAAAAAAAAAAAGAGAAAGAGGACCAACAGCTCCCACACATGGACGTACCCGTCAGACCCTAGCCCCACTATATGTACTCGATTTATGCGTGTCATCCTTGCGCAGGGGCCATGCAAATCTTCTGTATCGAAGGACAGCCCCACTATATGTACGTACCTGGAGGGGTAGGCAGTCCTTTTCTCCAACAGTTACATCTCCATGTCAACCGTATTACCCAAAAAATAAACAAATAAGCAAAAAATCAACGGTATTTTTATTATTATTTTTTTAAATCAACCGTATTTAGACTTCTATGCGGGCTATGTTCCGCCGACAAATTCTGATCTCAACTATAACCGGATTCGGCTGCCTGAACGGCCGCGGCTTGCCGGTCGACATCCTGATTACCAGGATTCCTCCTTTCCAACCGTGGATTATCAAGATCAACGGCTCGAGAATTAACCATCTCGAGACAGGTAGGAGGCCGCCGCCGGACGTGGTAGGTGGACAAAGAATCCAACAGGGCCTCGGCAGTTGGAGGACCGCATGGCAGATGTCGACAGCTCGAATCCTGTCCGGGTAAATAAAGTGACGGGGGGCTGACAAGGCCCACTTAACTGGATTCCTCATTTTTAACCGTCTAGTACCAGCATCAACGGTCGAAGGTTAATTTTCTCCATAACTACTAACTACCGGTAGCAGGTCGCTTCCAGGGGCTAGGTCCCACTTGCACGAATTAAGAGATACTGACCGTAGATCGCAAAGATCAACGGCCGAAATCTCCTAATTTGCCCAAGTGGGACCTTGCCCCAGGCTACCGGTAGGTCGTTGGGCCACGGTCCCCAGTGGGCGGTTTGGACCTCGACCCTACCGGTAGCCTCGGTAGTTGCAGAGCACGCAGCGAAGGAGTCGCTAGTTGCAGACAACGCCCGCGAAGCCGGTAGGTAGTTCAAATAAATACCGCTCTCCGACCGGTAGTTGGATGAAGCGCTGGACTACGGTAGGTAGGTGAAGCGATAGTAGCAGAAAAAGCGGTCTGCCACTCGATCGACCACTCTCCAATCTCGAAAAAAAAAATCACAACGTATCTCTCGGTAATATGAGGCACTATACGTTCACCATGCCCCTCCAATCGGTAGTTGGAGAACGCCCTCGAACTCAGTAGGTAGTTCAAATCCATCCGCTATCCGACCGGTCGTTGGATGATGCTCGCCACCTACCGGTAGTTAGAAAACAAAGCACAGTAAGCGGCCCTCGATCGGCCACTCCCCAAATTTGAGAAATTGTCATCGCAGCTGGCACTATGCATTCACCATCCCCCTCCAGTGGGTAGTTTTTTTTTTTTTTTAATCAAACACCCCCTCCAGTGCTAGGGGTGCTGGTAAGGGAAGACACCTCACCCTCCAGAGGGTAGTTAAAGAACGCCCGCGAACTCGTTAGGTAGCTGCTGTACGAGGACGTGTATAAGAGCGTGAGCAGGATGCCGCCGTATTTATCAGACCACTCAACGGCAATCTACCTGCTCGCGACTGAGAAGGCCACGTGGATTGAAAAAAAAAAAAGAAAAAAAAAAGAAGGCCACGTGGCAACCCCGCGTCTTCCTCGAATACCGATTTCATATCGATAGGTATTGGATGAGCAGCGCACACGAGTTGGAAAAGTACTGTGGGCCTTCGGGACATCCGTTAAAATTGGAACGATACAGAGAAAGAGAAGATTAGTAGCGCAAGCAAAGATGACACGCATAAATCGACAAATGGTCCAAATTAAAAAAAAAAAAAGTACTATGAGCGGCCAGAGGCTTGGGTAGGGGACGGGCGTGACCCGGCATTCATTATGCACTTTTGCGGGTGCGCGCTGTGTTGGAAAAAGGGCCTCGTCGCACTACTCGCCATCCGCCAACATTTTGATTGCATGTGGACATCATGTTGTCCTGATGCATTCGAAATCTTGGCGGATGGCGAGTAGTGCAACTAGGGCCAAAGTTCGCTCTGCAGTTCGAGGAGTGCCAGAGGCAGCACGATAGAGCGTTCAGATTCGCGTACAATCAGGTAATCAAGGAGTTGGGATACAGGCACCGGGACTTGTCGAGTGATGAGATGGTCAGGCTGGACGGGGGGAAGGGGAAAGGAACAGCGGGGCCAGTTGGAAAATGGAATGGGTAGGGAGGGGGGAGAGGAGAGGGAGGGGGAGAGGTATAGTCAGTCGTCGGCGATAGCGAAGGATGGACGGGGTAAAGAGATCGCAACTTAGGGGCACACACACGCACACACACACACACACACACACACACACACACACAGAGTCGGTGAAAGTCCAACGAAGCAGTCTGGCACAGTCAATGCTTATCTTTGTGGAGTTGTGTATAGCGAATATGAGGCGACACATGCACACACACACACAGATATCTATATCTATGTGACAGTATATGTATATACATATACATATATACATACATATATACATATACATATATACATATATACATATATAACCTGTCATCCACGTGGCTGGCCTTGTACGTAAGAGGTGATGAACAGGCCTTTGCGCTCCGATTCACAGTGTGACAACATATATACAGAGAGAGAGAGAGAGAGAGAGAGAGAGAGAGAAGAGTAGAGTTCAACTTGGCTATAAATCACGTTGGGCTGATCGAGACCCAGCTCAGTCCAGACCGGCCAGGATCCCGAGAGGCCGTCTCGTTGTTTATTGCATCTGAGATTTTTTTTTGTGTCAATGTCGTACGCGGACAAGCTTGTCGGGATCTTCACCTCCCTTTCTCTATTTCGGCACTGGATTGAGATTCTCTTTTCCGCAAAAAAAAAAAGAAAAAAAGAAAAGAAACAGAGAACTCGGTAGGTAGTTCAAATCCCGCAGGTAGTTCGACGACAGCAGGTAGTTCGACGACTGCAGGTAGTCTACCGGTAGTTGGACGAGGCCCAGCGGAGATGGAGGCGGTGGTTAAAGAATGCCCGCGAACGCGGTAGGTAGTTCATGTCCAGCAGGTATTCGACCGGTGGTTCGACGACAGCAGGTAGTCTACCGGTTGTTGGACGAGGCCCAGGTGGTTAAAGAACGCCGGCGAACTCGGTAGGTAGTTCAAGTCCAGCAGGAATTCTACCGGTAGTTCGACGACAGCAGGTAGTCTACTGGTTGTTGGACGAGGCCCAGCAGTACGGAGGGGTTAGTTAAAGAACACCCCAAACTCGGTAGGTAGTTCAAGTCCCGCAGGACTTCGACCGATAGTTCGACGTATTCGACCGGTAGTTCGACGACCGGTAGTTGGACCAGGCCCAGCAGAGATGGAGGGGGTGGTTAAAGAACGCCCGCGAACACGGTAGGTTGTTCAAATCCAGCAGGTATTCGACCGGTAGTTCGACGACAGCAGGTATTCTACCGGTAGTTGAACGAGGCCCACCAGAGATGGAGGGGGTAGTTGAAGAACCCCGCGAACTCGGTAGGTAGTTCAAATCCAGCAGGTATTCGACCGGTAGTTCGACGACAGCAGGTAGTCTACCGGTAGTTGGACGCGGCCCAGCGGAGATGGAGGGGGTAGTTAAAGAACGCCCGCGAACTCGGTAACGTGTTCAAATCCAGCAGGTAGTTCGACCGGTAGTTGGACGACAGCMGGTAGTCTACCGGTAGTTGGACGAGGCCCAGCAGARAYGGAGGGGGTAGTTAAAGAACGCCCGCGAACTCGGTAMCKWGTTCAAATCCAGCAGGTAGTTCGACCGGTAGTTGGACGACAGCMGGYAGTCTACCGGTAGTTGGACGAGGCCCAGCAGARAYGGAGGGGGTAGTTAAAGAACGCCCGCGAACTCGGTAGGTAGTTCAAATCCTGCAGGTACTTCGGCGACAGCAGGTAGTCTACCGGTAGTTGGACGAGGCCCAGCAGAGATGGAGGGAAAGCCGGCCACAAAAAAAAAAAAAAAAAAAGGAAAACTGGAGACCGTATCTTCCCATACAGGCAGGCACTGTACATTCACCAGGCCTCTGCACTCGGTAGTTGGACAACTCCCGTGAATGCGGCAGGTAGTGCGAATCGAGCGGACGGAGGACCAGTAGTTCGACGATGGCCCCAAACGCTCTCTGACCGGTAGTTGGAAAAAGAGACAGAAAAGGCGGCCTCCCTGGATCCGCTCACTAGGAAATTGAGATCCAATGCTCAACGTAAACGTATCTGCTGGCAGAAGCGGGCACTATACATTCACCATTTTTCACACCCTGGGTAGAAGTCGTGGAACTACGCCCCAGGACTGGGTAGTTGAACCAAGCCCCCGTAACTCGGTAGTTCGAACCCAGCACCTACCGGACCTGGCAGTTGTACAACGACCGTGCCCTGTACCCAACTCCGTACCGGTAGTTGAAGGGACAGCGGGAAAGGGGGCTCTTTCCTCTGCTCTCGGAATTTCAAAAATGGTCAACGAATCTTCCCGCAAAAGCTTTCACCATACATTCACTCTAACTCGGTAGTTCGAACCCAGAACCTGCCGGACCTGGCAGTTGGACAACGACCGTGCCCGGCACCCAACTCCGTACCGGTAGTTGAAGGGACAGCGGGAAAGGGGACTCTTTGCTCCGCTCTCGGAATTTCAAAAATGGTCAACGAATCTTCCCGCAAAAGCCTTAACCATACATTCACCCTTTCTCACAATTGCCGGGGGTCGTTGAACTGTCGAAGGCTCGGTGACCCCAGACCTCGGCCCTGTAGACTCGGCCGTTGGACCACCTCGCCGCGGGGCCTCTTCCCTTTTTTTTTTTTTTTTTTTTTTTTTTCGTTTTCTTTATTTTTGTAGCCATGAGACGTGGTAGTTGAAACGGAACCCCTGTACTTCGGACACCCTGCGCGAGGAATGAAAGCTGTTCAAAGCCCCCTGAAACGGACAATAGGTAGTAGGGAGCTCAAATCGTTGGTGGGGGTGAGTCGAGAGTCGTGGTCATACAATACAATCATCATTGAGCTGACAAGGCCCGGTCATTCAGAAATAAAATATTAAAAATTGCATATGGATTCGAACCCTGGCCGGCCTTGCAGCATTTTATGGGTGCACCAGCCGAGCAAGGCCTGTTCGGAGGAGCTCAAAATCCAGCCCCGACCTACTGGGCAGTTGGCCGATACCTACTGGGCAGTTAGGGCCCGACTGCGGCAGGCCATATTTAAGGAGGGAAGGCAGAAAAGGGGGCCTCATTCTATTGCTCACCAATTTTTGAGAAATGGCGCTGTATATGGGCTTGTGATATGGCCTCGCCACACCACTCTCGAAATGTGAAAAAGACAAAAATGTGGCGCGTGCATCTGGTCATGTTCTACCGGGAAGTTCATTCTCATTTTGCACATTTCGAGAGTGGTGTGGCGATGCCCATAGGGTAATGAACATTCACCATTTTCCACAAATCTGGGGACTCATGGAACGACTCAGGGCCTCGTTCGAGACCACTTGAACTCAAGGGTGATGGCCTTAAGATATTATCATTGGACTAATCAGCCCAGGTAAATTCAATCTTGTGACTAATCTGACATGGGGTGGCCTTTTCATCCCAAGGTGGCCGTCAGGGAACCCCCAATGGAGGACACCGGCCAGGGGACAGCCGGTAGCAGAGGGCCCGAGCATCATCTGAGTGGCCAGTCGCTGTGCCTCCCCCATTACCCCTCCCCCTATGAACATCAGCAGAGACTGCTTGCCAATTGTGGGGGCCGACGGGCTATCTCTACGTGCCCGGTGCCAAGCATGCCCAGGAAGGTACATGAGGCCAATATTGAACCCAAGACCTCCTGAATGCCACCCTTTTTTTTTTTTTTTTTTTTTTTTTTTAAATCCTGGGTGTTGTAGAGGCCAGTTACTAGGCTCACATTGATCGCCGGAAGCTGTCAGCCATGGTTGGCCTGAAGAGACAAGGCTTCCTCCCATTGTGACACCCAACCTCACGCCCGGCGTGACTTCCTGATTGGAGTGAGAGTGGGCCTGGAAGTGCGCAAAAAGGGGGTGTGCCAAGGATTTTAGGAAAGTGGGGGTGGAGTCCCAGGTCGGAACTGAGATCTCATGTGCCAAGTTTCAGGGATACGAATGCAAGTGGATAGGCGGGCAATCACCTCCTTTGGTCCCGTCATCTGGGGCGGATCCGTATCCTGTGTACCGCAGGAGTGCTGTGGCTATCTCGTTGGTTCACTATCTGTCGCCGGCGAGTATCGCAGATCTCGGAATCGGACGCGGCCGGTCTCAACCGAAGGCTGTGCTCCCATCGTTCAGTTTCCGAGCGAGTTCACCGGATGAAGCCCGACGCTCGGTAAGCGTGGTTTTGCATGCACTCTGAGCACGGGGGTTGGGGCCAGTAGGGGACGAGCGCCCGCCAGGGGGCGATGGTCAAGGAGTGAAAGGGCAATATACGGTGGTAGGTAGGGAATTCGGTTTCCAGAATAATGATTCCCGGTTCCACGGCGATGTGACACGTATATGAATTAAGGCACTTAGGGTGGTGGGGAGTACACTCTAAAGCCTGACCAATATCCCACTCGCAAATACGCTCGTTTCTTATCGAGTACTATGAAAATTCCAAAGGTTCCGCCCTCGATTGTGTAGACGGACACGCATGCTCCCAATACTCTTGGAATTCACGATCCCTCAGACACTCGCGGTTAGTGATTCGGAAGGGAATTTCGATATTCATACTGCGGGGTGGGGCGAGAGTCCAGACATTCGGGGTGCTTGGTCGGGGGCCGAATCGGGGACAAAACTTGCAGACACGTGTGTACGTGACGACCTTCTTCGATCGGGCTTACTCGTGCGTGCACAAGATCTGTCTGTCGGTCAGGCTGGTATTGGCCAATAACTCGCAACCTTTACATGTGTATTGACACTTAGCCTGAGAATGGATGATCGCGGCGTGAAACAAGCATCTAGCATGCTTATCCAATTCATGTTTAGACAAAGAACCGTCAAATCATCCATGCATCCAACTCCAGAGGTCCCGGTGGTTTGAAGACATACATGGGCACATACTCCACACATCAATCCAGTCATGCAACGTTCAGGTCAATAGGATGAGAGAAAATATGTGCAAGCAAGGGTGCAACATAGATATAAAGACGAAGGGGATTACACTTACATCTCCGCTTTGCCAAGAAGAGAATTACAATTACACATGAGATTTAAGGCGTGGAAAAGCCAGAGCACCGCGCGTTGCAGTTGTCGGCAAAGTTGCGATGCACCCAAATTCCTAACCTAAATCCTAATTGCAAAAAAAAATTCGAGAAAAGAAATTCCGAGAGCCCGCGGGGGCTTCGACATCAGTTGAAAATTCAAAAATATATTCCCGCGCGACAATCGTGCCAAAATTCCCGTTTCCCCCAGCAAAGCAAAAAAGAAGCTATGGCAAAAACCATTTTCCGCGCTCGCCAAGGCGCGATCAACTATCAACCGTCGTGGGACCATCCCTTTTCCGAAAAGGTGAGGGCATTCATGCAATTGGACAGACCCTTCTTGATCAACCCCCGATGTAGCATCACGCTGAAAGTCACACGATTACAAAAAATAGTTTGTCACATATGTGACGCCAAGGGGGTTCCAATCTTGAGCAAGCTCCTGCTTGCTCTCTCACCATCCGATGATCCTGTAGGGGAGAGAGAACACGAGCGATCGTCGTGGAAATTACACGTGCCAAATACCGTGAGATAAGAGTGTGGAAGTCCTCCAAGTGGCATACGTGAGTTCCGTCCCGAATCCTAGAGATTGTCGGGGAAGGGTAATCTTATGACAAAAGGGGGAGGAGGGGGGTGAGCTTGTGGGAGAGGCGCCAAAAAGCAGTGAAGTTCTCGATCTCCAGTGGAGAGTCGAGTATAGTGGATAGTGCGATGAATATTGGGAAAACGATGGTCTTGGTGGGGGAGCGAGGCGAGGTAACCAGGGTAGAAGGTGCAGGGAGTGTGGGGGATTGTGGCGAGGAACTTCTCATAATCTTCGCAAGCGGGGATACTACCCGTGATTATACAGTAGAGCTTTATATTATTTTAATCGCGCCACGCCGTGCTAAAGAGGAGGTTATGGAGAGGAAAGGAGGTCGCGAGAGAATGGGTGGTGGTATGAGGGAAGATGGTGGCGATGAGGCGAGTGAAGTAGAGATGATGGAACAGGGAAGGTGGAAAGGGGTGTCCGTTGAGTGAAAATGGAGGGCGGCCTGCGAGTTGGCGAAGAGTGAGGTAGTCAAGGGGTCGACGACATAAGGACTGGGGACGAAGGCCGAGCGCCCGCATCTCAACGTATGTGAAGGGCGGGTCGTGGCAGAGGGGATTGAGTCGGCGAAGGGATTCTTCTTCGGCGCCTGCTGCTCGATCCCTCCGCGGCGGGGATGCCATCTCTCACACGTTCCTCCTGCGACGACTCTGGATTGCGCGCTAGATCACCTTGTACCAACCTCGCCGCTGGTCGGCGCGATTGCTCCATTGGCTGCTTTCCTTCTGCCCTCTCTCGTGTTTTTTGCGCTGCGGCCTCGTCTTCTTTCTTTCTCCGTTTGCTGGAGTTGTCTGACTCCTTCGACCCACTCCCTCCTGATTCGCTATAGTCGAGGTCATCAGATTCCGTCCCCGAACTCTCCTCTTCTCCCTCTTCTTCTTCTGCCTCTTTTTCTTCCTCTTCTTTTTCCGCCGCCTCTTCTCCGTTCCCTCCCCTCCGAATAATCGGATTCCAAAGTCTGAGACCGGTCACGTCGATGACCAGGTAGTGCCCCAAGGAGGGGTAGTAGCGGTTGTCTTTGCCGATCTCCGAGCACGGAGACCACAGTAGATGAGGCTTCAAGGTACGTGTCAGTGTGACTGGCGTAGGACGTTCTTCGCAGCGAGAGAGGATGTCTAGAGGTAGGTCATGGAGGAGCTACGTTAGAAATACCAACACTTCACTCGTAATTGGCTCTAGGTGACCTTCCCTCACCTTCCCGAATAAGATCCCCAATAGTTGTCCCTCTGTATCTGTTATCAAAGCCTGGATTATTAGCAGTTCCACTTCGTCGTTTGGGACTTCGTCTTCTTCGTCCTTGTCGGCCGGCTCGGCCCAATGGAACACCACCCCGAGAAGACAGAAGTTGAGCGCCACATACGGATTCCACCACTCCCTCCACTTGGCGGCTTCGAGGATTGACACATCCAACTGCTCGATCCGAAAGGAGAGAGGGGCGTCAGTGGCGGACTGCCAGAAGGTGGGGAGGTCGGATGAGAGCCCAAAAGTCGAGAGTCGATGCTGGTTCATTGTGGCGGCGCAAAAGGAAGGAACTCTAGAATGAAGCCCTCCACCGCAGCAGGGGAAAGTCGGATCTGACCGACGTCGATGTTGTTGGTGGGGACAACCCGATCCCCGGGTTGAGCCAAAAGCTGTATCCACGCGGTCATGAGATCCCACGCTCAGATCCGCAACTGTCGGAGGACCCCCATATGGACTCCTTCGTGCAACATCGTAAGATCGCCGCCGAAGGAGACTATCACCGACACGTGGTTGATACCTAGTGTAGACAACCGTAGAAAAGTTGACGCCTCGGCCAACAGTCGTGCTCTATCGCTGACACGCACGAACCGAAATTCTGTCGTCCCGTGTATGGCCGTTGTGCTGAAGAAGGCCGCAAACTGAAGAAGATCGGGGCTCAATCGTGGATGCTGCACGTGCCGAATGGATGAGATATGCCCCCTAGGTCTCATCAGACGCTCACTGATCACCTACTCAGTGGAAAACTTATGGCGAAAGGGGAGAAGGTAGAATCGAAGATTGGGGAGAGGGGGAAACACTGTGCTCGAAATCGTCACTTTCCTCCTCAGAAGTGGGAGGTGACATAGAGGGTGAGAGAGACAGAGAGGTAGGTAAGGGACGGAGATAAGACACATGGCGGATAATCGGCCTAGACGATCGACTTCCCGACACCTCCGGCGCAAGCCGCACCGTGTTCACCCCGTTAGGACCGAGTTCGACCACGCGGAATCACCCGAGGAATCGTGGCGCTAACTTACCCTGACGACCACATTTCCTCACCTGCACCACGTCCCCTAATTTATAGTGGGGCCGGGACCTGACATTCCCATTTCGGGCCTCATAGGTCCGGACATGCCATCCGTGGGCCATTTTCGCTATCTTTTCTGGGCTAACCGAGGGAGCGTCTTTTCCATTCGTTCCAAGTGGCGTTTGGCCTTATCCTTGACCGTCGTTCTCGTAGATCGGCGTCCAAGGGTCGTTTCGTCGTTCAGGCTCGACAGAGCTATCCAGGCCAAACTGTTGGTCCATAATTGAAAGGGGGACAGGCCGGTGGACTCATGGGGTGTCCCCCGCTGAATGGCTAGGATATGATCCACTATGTCGGGCCAAGGCCTCGTGTCCCTAGCGACGATTGTCCGCCGGAGGGTGGTTTTGATTACCCAGTTGGCGTTTTCGACGAGGCAGTTTGATTGGGATATATGCGGGGCGGTGTTCCGAATGGAGACATCGTGGGTGACCAGACTCCTTAGGACTTCCCCTTAGAATTCGGCTCCATTGTCCGTTAAGATTTCCTCAGTATCCTGATGCATTCCGAGGAAACGGTTGACATATCGCACAATTTCCGCCGTCTGTCACGTTTTATAGGGATACGCCTCGATCCATTTGGAAACGTGATCCACAAAAACGAGGAGGACTGAATATTTGCAGTTATTTGGACCAGGGGGAACGACAATGTCTGTCGTGTCAATACTGACACTTTGGAACGGTCGTTCGACTATCGTTGGCACGATGGACCAGGGAGGCTGAATTGACGCTTTATCCGTTGCACATACACGACAATTTTTGACGATGAATTCTACATCGTCCCTAACATTCGACCAGTACCATTCGTTCTTGTGAATATCCGACTCCGTAATTCTGACAGCAAAATGAGCGGCAATTTCCTCGTGAGCTGACTTAACCCAGTTGTACCTCATGAACGGATGACGTACTAACATCCAAATCCCACCCCCGTCAGTCTTTCATTTTTTTAACCGTCTGTTTCTCCATCTGTAATCCTATGCCCTCTCGTTGGCCCGCCTCTAATCCTCCTTGGTGAGTTCTCGAAGGGAGTTTCCAACCACCGTAGCTACTAGAACGACGTTTGTCCATACCTCGACATGCTGAAATCTGCGTGTCTTTTCCAGTCCTTTGGACGTGGCTTCGAGGAACCGAGCTTCCGTCGGGATCTTGTCGGTACGACACAAAGGACATAACCAAGTTTTATCCGCGTTCCTACATTGGACGCAGGATCCGTGGGCCTTAAAGACACATCGTTCATGGTCTACCCACTCGACATAACCTTCCCACTAGGATGCAGAGGAACCGAGTAAACTCGCGATAGCGCTTCGCAAAAATAACAGAACTTGTCGGGTAGGGAGAGAAAAAAAGAAGAAGAGGTGGGAGAGAGAGGGTCCTTAAGATTACCTTCTCCACCCGTCGCCATGAGGCCACATGTCTCTTCCCGGAGGTTCTGGGGAGAATGATCACTTCCCCATATGATGGCCCCTTGGTCAGCTCTGGCTCCTTCCACCGAGTGATCTCTTTTCCCCTGATCACCTTGCTTGGTCGATGCAGGTTTGTCAACCCGTCCTCGTTCCCCTGTTTCTCCGTTTTCGATGGACGATGTCGAAATCATACTCCTGTAGCCGTACATCCCATCGTCCAATCATCCCCGTATAGTTGGTGAGCCTCTTGAGAGCCAACAAGGGCTCATGATCCGTAACGAGGAGGAACTTCTGTCCATACAGATACGGATGAAAATGTTGGATTCCCCAGACGACCGCGTAGCATTCGCCCTGTGGGGTCGAGTTGTTCCGTCGTTCGCCTCGTACTGTTCGCAAGGCGTACTCGATGATGTGTTCTCGGCCGTCCTTCCCCTTCTGAGCCAAAATGGTGGAGATCGCCTTGGGCTGCCAGTCCGTGATAAGTACGAATCGCTTCTCAGGGTCCGGCCGAATCAAAATAGGCGCGAAGGCCAAGGCCTCCTTCAAAGTGAGAAAGGGCCGTTCGCACTCCGCGTCCCAATTCAGCGGCTGGTCCTTCCGCAGGAGGTTGATCAGAGGCCGAGCGATTGCTGCGAATCCCTTGATGAACTGCCGGTAGTATGAGGCCGGTCCCAGAAAGGCTCGAACATGTGTCAGCGTCGTGGGTGTGGGCACGTCTCGGACCACCTCGACCTTCCTCGAGTCTGGCTTCAAACCCCTTAGGGTCACGACGTACCCTAGGAACGAAATCTCAGAGAGGAAGAATTTTCTCCAATGCGATCTTGAAACCCGCATCTCGCAATGCTCCAAGTGTCCATTCGATGTGTTGTGCGTGCCCGTGAAATGATTCAGAATACACTTGAATGTCGTTTATGTACACAATGACGCAAAAATGAATTCTCTTGGTCAGCCTGATCTTGTTGACGAAATTATGGAAGTTGATGTTCATTGCTCTCACGAAGTTAGGTGGTGCATTGCATATTCCCATGGGGCCACGAACCCACTGTCAGGTGCCTTCGAACAACACAAACACTGTCCTGGGTCGGTCCTCCTCCTTGATCAAGATATGATGAAATCCATGGTGGATATCGAACTTACTAAAATAGTTAGCACACCCAATTACATCCAACAAATCATCAATCCGGGGAAGGGGGTACACATCTTTGATCGTGATATCATTCAATTTTTTGTAATCGATGCATATGCGAATCGATCCGCTCTTCTTCGGAACTAAATCCACGGGAAAGGACCAGGGCCCTATAGCTGGCTCGATCCATCCGCTAACCTTAAATTCTCGAATCCGTTCTAATGCCGTTTTTCATTCCGCGAGGGAATATCGGTATGGCTTGCAGTGGATTGGTGGATGCGTTCCTGTTTGGATCTCGTGTTGGATAACTCGGGACAACCCGATGTCCGTGTCCTTGACGCTAATTGCCCCTTGATATTCAGATAAGATGTCAGCAAAGAGGGGATGAATTTCATCGGGCACGTACTGGGGTACGTGTAGCTCGTACAACTGCTCATGGATACTAACCATTACTTGCTTCGTGCCAACCTTTGTACCACTTCGTGGTGGAGGAGACGACATAAATGAGTTGTCCGATCGCCAGGAGAACACCGTGGCAACCATCTAAGCATCCTCCTCTCAGATCGCCACGTGTTTCTCTAGCGTAAAGTCATCTTCGATGTCTTGGGGGTTACTGGTTTCTTGGTAATCCTAATCCCAATTTCAAAGGGCGGGGTGTTGCTACGCCCAAACTGTGTAACCTCGCGTTCATTGAACGCGGGTTCAACATTCAGAAACTGAACGAGGTGAACGCGCGTTCAATGAACACGCGTTTACAACATGAACCGGTTTGCGCAAGTAGAAATGCTTGGGGGGGAGGTGGGAGGTGGGTTGATTCGGCAAGTGGGGGTTGTGAGGGGTCCGGAAGAGGGTAACCCCCACATCCCCGTTTTTGAGGGGGGGGAAAGGAAAAGTTGGAAAACAGAAAAAAAAGAAGTATCAGACCCGTACTTGCAGTGCATCCTATGCGCGGGGGAGCGGCACACGTGGCGCAGAGCGCACGCGCATGCACGAACACATGCATAAAAAAAAAAAAGTAAAAAAAAAGTTCAGGGTGGGGTGGCCAAACACTCCCCTCACTCATGAAAATCGGAAAGCAAGAGGGAGAAAAGTCAGGGCCACGTCATACCCCAAAACTGTGGGCACATGCATAGGCATGCACGTATTCTGTGTCCAGCCTCTTTTCCGAAGGGCCGTTACAACAAATTAGCTAGGACCCCACGTGCAGCTGAGGTGAGCTTCAAATTTCCACTTGCCAGTGTGAGCAAAGAATATATAGTCAGAATTCGAATTCAGGCTCGTGCATTTCGGTGATGGGTCACTATTCTCTTTTTTCTCGTTTTCTTTTCTTAATACGTGCAGTGGCCCTAAGGGCCTCTATTCACGACATGCACAAAAGACAAAACATATGGCGTTGTATTATTCCACGTTCTGCAGAAGATGCATTTTAATTTTGCACATTCTGTGAGTAGTGTATCCAAGCCCTGAGAATCACGTGCAGAGACCAACACGACCTAGCTACGTGAGCAACCCATGACTGCTGAAACACAGACCTGAATTTGAATCCTGAGTATATATTTGGCCAACTCGTGCTGGACTTCATACTCACTCGCTGGTAGTGCCTAGCTCGATTTTCGTGGAGGGTCTGCGCTTTATTGCTGTGAGGACCATCCCGATTGCCTCTCCAGACATTTGGTTTCAATTTTTGTGTGTTTTACCTATTTATGGTGTGATATAATTAGCTATATTTTATGTTTTTATTTGACAAATTTGAAAATTCTCAAGACAAAATAGCTGACAGATCTAATATGGAGACTTGAAGGATAAGAAAGATAATTAATAAAGCGCCCATTGGAACTGTTTGCATCAGCCTTTTGAGTCGTGCTAAGAGAATCCTCTCTCTCTCTCTCTCTCTCTCTCTCTCTCTCTCTCTCTCTCTCTCT
>BFEA01000337.1:678091-688169 GCA_003427395.1 Chara braunii
GTGTCAAGTTCGTCAATGGTCGTGAATCGGCGCGCCTGGATATGTGTAGGCTGCGCGGATCAGATCGCACTTACACGTACCCCGCGAGGTATTCGTTTGTTTCTGGGCAAACAACTACCCAATCATTTAATCACCCCGTGATCCCTCGCGCAATCATTCCTGCGCATACAAGGTGCTACTGCACATCAGGCATCGCAGCAACAACAGTAGATCAAAGAAAACAAACAACAATAGTGACGACTACGCGAAAGTTCCTACTATGATCACAAGGGTATCAAAATGGCAAGCGAAGGCAAGGACCAGACAAAGGAAAAACAACAGACATGACATTCATTCATCCATTCATTCGACAAAACACACAACAAACGAGATCGAGATCAATCGTCGAACAAGTGTGGGCCGAAACCAAGCCAAGATTCCGAAAACGAAAGAAAACGGGCGAGTCACCCTGAGACGAGATCAAAATTTACACACAAAAGCAAGGAGGGAGAAAAGGCAAAGAAAACTGCAAATCCACGTCCCTCAACCTCAGCTCCCTCTTCCTCTCTCTCTCTCTCCGATGCAGACAGTCCGTCGTCGCACACCAACCCACGAAGTCGTCACCCCGCTTAGTCCTCCCGCACCCGTCAAGTTCGCCCGCGCCCACAGTCCGTCGTGGCCCGCGTCAACCCCGCGTGTTTGGCACCAGCTCGTCGGGTCGCCCGACTCCCACTTCAACTCACCTCTTACTTCGCTCGCGAGTCGACCCTCACTGATCGCGCTCCCCGAGCTTCCAACAACTGGTTAACATAGCTATCTAATCACGCAGTCGGAATTTATAGCGTGCATGCATGCGCGAAGAACACGGAATTGCAAGGACTTAGAAAGGAGATTAGGAGAGGGAGCGTCTGCGCTCTGCATGGCCAGATCGCGGCGTGGGGGACGTAGCCCCTCTCCACGCATCGATCCTAGCATGCAGGCCGCGGGCTAACTAGGCACAACAAAAGGAAAAAGGGAGAGCGGGAAAGACGAAGCTCAAGAAGAAAGATACAGTTACAATGGCGCCCGCCCACAATTACAGTTACTTGCAAGATTAAGGGCGCCAACTAATCATAGCTCCGCCGCAGCCGCAAAAAGAAGCGCGCAAGAAGGACGACGAGCGGAAAAAGAAATCCCGAATTCCTAAATTCCTAAATTCCTAGCTAATGCAAAAAGAATCGCAAATTTCGAAAAGAAAATCCGAAGTTCCGAGAGCTATCAAGGGCTCGACAAGATTCGAAAAATAAGTTCAAAAAGAACGAAACAAAATTCCCGCGCGACCTCCACGCCTAAATCCGACAACATCACAGAAAATAAGCAACGTCAACCATTATTAATTGCGTCGGGTCGGCGCGACAGCCACTCAATCGATCATCCCCGGGCTTGCCCGGGCCTGAATCCAGCCATCCGAAAAGAAGCGGCGAAAGAGAAAAGACGAAAAGGCGAGGACACTTATGCAATTCTCCCTCAATCCCGATCTCCCGTAATTGGCCCAACCTTCCCAACTTCGGACCCCTCATTGTCATTGTGCAGAAAGTTGCGCACAACAAAAATCGGTTCGTCACATATGTGACACCCAGGGGGTTCCAATCTTAAGCAAGTTCCTGCTTGCTTGAATCATGATACGTGTCGATTTCTCTAATCGATCGACAGGCGGAGCTTTTCGTTGCCACTTACTGTACGAAAAGAGTCTGGACGTCATCAAATGTGACATACGTGGCTCTATTCTACGAATTCCTCAGGAAGGGCTCTTTTCAATCCAAGGAGGGGATCTTTCGTGCCATCGCCGTGACACATACTAATCAACCATGCATCAATGTCCTAAGGGAAGGGGAAAGGGAAGACGATACATGGGGGCATGGCGAGGGGGTGGGTTAGTCGGGAGTGGGGGTAGAAAGCTTTCCAATCCCTCGACTGTCTCCATAAGCTCCTAATATTTGACGATCCGGTGGAAGCGAGGGAATCGATTACCGCTATGAGGGAGGGAGACGAGATAGTCAGGGTAGAGGGTGGCGAAGGTTCAGAAGAGTGCCGCACAGAATTGATCGTGGTTCTCACATGCGGGGATAGCCCCGTGATCATGCAATAAACCTCGACGATATGGTGGCCTCACCACGTGGCACTGAAGAGGAGGGCATGAAGACAGAAGTCGGGGAGGGCACACCGGTTTGATGGGTGGGGGTGAACAGTGACAACACGGCGGGAAGCGTAGAAAAATCGAAAGGTATCAATCGGGAAGGGATTACGGGGGAAGGTGACGTGGGTGGTGATCTGGCGGAGGGTGAAGTGATCAAGTGGACGACGGGATAAGGACCGAGGACGAAGCCCGATGACCCGCATCGGTACGGGCTCGAACCGGTGGACGGTCGGAGGTGGACGGGGAGGGGGATCGGCTTCGTCGCCGTCTGGCCGGTGCACTCGAAGTCTCGGCAGCTGGGTCCCCATCTTCGGGCTTGGGCGGCTCCGAATCTTTGGCGGGATTGTCGGCGATCGACAGATTTGCTCCGCTTGCGAATTCCAGCTATCGCTTTCCGACCGCAATCTCTTCTCTTTTGCGCGCTGCCTCGGGATCCTCCGCTTGAGCGTCCATTCGTTCCGCCTCTTCCGCCTAGATTTCCCACTCGGATTCTTCCAGCTCCAACTCTTCCTCTTCCTCGTCTTCCTCTTCTTCTTCTTTGTCCTCACTTTGTTCTCCCTCGCTGTGTTTGCTGTAACTGCCTTCCTCCGGTGTTTCTTCTTCGTCCTCCTCAGCGCCTTCTCTTCTTCCTCCGCTTCTTTTTCTATCGCTAGCTCCTCGTCTCCGGAGACTGTTCGACCCTGGAAGAAAGCGAGGTCGACTATCCCCTGCGGGTCCAGATATCCTCATTGCGATGGCGGTTTGTTGCCGCTTCCCTGCTGCTCCAGGCACGCTGACCACTGAAGGTACGGCGTCAGAGTTCGTGTGAGGACGTGCGGGACTGAGCTCTCGTCACTCTGCGAGACGATATCAAGGGGAAGATCGTCAACCAACTGTGCGAGAGGACCGTGAGTTCTTGCATGATCAGCTGGCGATGGCCGGGCTGCACCGATCCGAACAAAATCCGAGGAGGTCTCCCTCCACTTCCGTCCTCTAGGCCTGGATGATCAGTAGCTCCAGGTACTCAATCCAAGCGCGGTGCTCCTCGTCCCTTGTCCATGTGAGTCGCACTCCGACCAGGCACACCGAAAGATCGACGAAATGTTCACACCACAGCTCCCACTGCCTTGGATCGAGAAGGGGGACAGCGAGCGGTTCCAGACAAAAGGAGAAGCAAGGGTGAAGACTAGACTGCTAAAAGGTGGGAAAGAGAGATGGGAGAGAGAAGGTAGAGAGTTGGGAGCAGTTCATTGCGGACGTTGAAAGGGGATGAGCTCCGGAAGCACCACCGCCAGCTCGTGCTGGGACGCTCGAATCCCACCGAGTTCGATGTCGTCCGTAGGGACAAGATTGTCCCCGTGGCGCGTGAGCAAGTGGTTCCATTCCGCGGCCAACTGCTGACCCCACTCCCTTTGTGACGTCCGGATCGCCGTATGTCGCAGCGGGCTGATCGCGCTGATATCGCCGGTGAAGGAGACGACGGTAGACACGTGGCTAACCCCCGGGGCTGACAACCGATGAACAACTACTGCTTCAGCCAAAACAACCGCCTGACGATTGCTCGCGAATCGGAACTCTGCTGCCGCATATACCCCTGTGGTACAGAAGAACTGCGCAAGCCGTATAAGATCCAGACTGAAGCGCGGATGATGAACCTGCCGAATCGTTGAGATGTAGCCTCGTGGCGCTAACAGATGATCACCGAGAGCTCGCTCCGTGAGAAAACTCATGGCGATGGTGGCAGGGACGGAGTATAGGAAAAGGGGAGAGATGCAGGGGAGGAAGAAAGCGATGGAGAGTCGCCGTCTTCTTCCGTAGCGAAGGAGGAGGAAGAAGATGCAGGAGATAGGGAGGAAGGGAGGGAACGTAGATAGGACACGTGGCGTACAATCGGCCACGCTGATCGGCTTCCCGAGACCTCTGGCACGAGGCGCACGGTGTTCACTCCGTTTGGGCCAAGCTCGATCACTTGAAATCGCCCGAAGAATCGTGGCGCTGTCTTTCCCTGGTGAGCACATTTCCTCACCTGCACCAGGTCCCCTAATTTGTACTGGGGCCACGGACCCGCGTTCCCATTCCGGGCCTCGTAACTGCGAACCTGTCGGTCGTGGGCCAACTCGGTCATTTTCTGGCGTTTTTGGGCTAATCGGGGCAGGGACCTTTCCATCAGTTCTATGTGTCGCTTGGCCTTGTCCTGAAAAGTGGCTCTCGTCAGTCGTCGGTTCAACGACGATTCGTCCGAGAGGCTGGGTATCGAAACGCAGGCCACACTGTTGGCCCGTAATTGGAAAGGGCTCAGGCCCGTCGATTCGTGGGGCGTCCCTCGATGGACCGTCAGGACGTGATCTATGATATCGGGCCAGGGTCGTGGGTCCCGCGCCGCGATATTGCGTCGTAGCGCAGCCTTTATTACTCTATTTGCATTTTCTACCAGCCCGTTAGATTTTGACATGTGGGGTGCGGTATTCCGAATAGCAACGCCATGTACGACCAGATTCCTCAAGACTTCTCCCCTAAATTCTACCCCATTATCGGCCAAAATTTTCTCCGTGTCCTGGTGCATCCCTAAGAACCAGTTGACGTAGCGTGCAATTTCGGCCGCCTGTCGCGTTCGGCACGGATACGCCTTGATCCATTTCGAAAAATGGTCCACGAACACTAGTAGGATTGAATACTCGCAGCTATTAGGTCCAGGGGGCACCACTATATCGGTAGTATCCATGCTAACCCTTTGAAACGGCCGTTCAACTACCGTCGGTACTATCGACCTTGGCGGCTGAATCGGCGCCTTGTCAGCAGCGCAGACTTGACAGTTCATGACGATGAACTTCACGCCGTCACGAATATTGGACCAATATCATTCATTCTTATCGATTGCCGCTTCCGTGATCCGTACGGCAAAATGGGCTGCAATTTCTTCATGCGCCGTCTTAACCCAGTCATACCTTATGAACGGGTGCGGCACTACCATCCAAATCCCGCTACCATCCGTCTTCCGTTTTTCTAATCGGCCCTCGTTCCATCGATAATCCCGAGCTCTTTCATTGGCCCTCCTCCAATCTTCCTTAGTGAAGTCCTGGAGGGGGTTTCCTACCAAGGTGGCAATCAAGGCGATATCCGTCCATACTTCGTAACTTCGGCCCTTCTAAACTTCCGGGTCTTCTCTAAGTCTTTTGATGTGGCATTTAAAAAGCGAGTCTCGTTCGGGATCTTATCAACCCGACACAAGGGGCACAGCCAATGCTTATTTTCATTTCGGTATTGGATGCACGAGCCATGGGCTCGTGCGACACACTGTCGACAGTCTACCCATTTCACAAATCCTTCCTCGCTAGGGCGCATAGAGACCAAGTATACGTGAGAAATTGCTTCGCAAAAATAACAAAATTTATCAGGCAGGGAGAGGAGAGATGAGGAGGAGAGAGGAGCGAGGGGAGTTGTAGGGTTACCTCCGTCACCCATGGCCACCTGCCTGCTTCTTGTCACGTGGAAGGACTGCCACTTGTCCGTACTTGGGTCCGTTCGCCGATTCCGGTTCCTTCCATGGGATGATCTCTTCCGCCTTAGGCACTTTAGCTGGTCGATGCAAACGTGTCAGTCTGTCCGCGTTGTCGTGCCTCTCCGTCTTTCGATGGATGATGTCGAAGTCGTATTCCTGTAGGCGCACAACCCATCGTCCAATCGTACCCGTGTAATTGGTGAGCTTCTTGAGAGCCAATAATGGCTCGTGATTGGTTACAAGGAGGAACTTATGTCCGTACAAGTACGGATGGAAGTGCTGAATTCCCCAGACTACAGCATAGCATTCACCTTGTGGGGCTGAGTCGTTCCTTCGTTCGTTTGACACCGTACGAGACGCGTACTCGATGATGTGCTCTCGACCATCACTCCCTTTCTGTGCTAAGATAGCGGAAATAACCTCCGGCTGCCAGTTCGTGATGAGAATGAACTGCTTCGTAGGGTCCGGCCAGATCAAAATAGGTGTCGTCGCCAGAGCGCCCTTGAGGGTGGCGAAGGCCTGTTCGCACTCTGCGTCCCAACTGAGGGGCTAGTCCTTTCGCAGCAGATTCATCAGAGGTCGTGCAATCGCAGCGAAGGCCTTGATAAAACGACGGTAATACGATGCCAGTCCCAGGAAAGCTTGAACCTGCGTCACTGACGTAGGGACGGGAGCATCTTTCACCATTGCGACTTTCCTTGTATCTGGCCGCAGTCCTCCACGTGTCACCACGTAACCTAAGAACGAGATTTCCGAAAGGAAAAACTCGCTCTTCTCAAGCGCGATTTTGAACCCAGCGTCTCTCAGAGCTCCCAGCGTCCACTCGATGTGCTGTGCATGCCCGTGATAGGTCTCAGTAGACGAGGATGTCATCCATGTACACGATGATGCAAAAGTTAATTATCCCCTGAGTGAGTCGTGTCTTGTTGACGAAGTTATGAAACGTCACGTTCATCGCCCGCTGAAATGTGGCAGACGCATTGCAAATATCCATCGGACATCGGACTCACTGCCACTTGGCCTCAAACAATACAACGACCGTCTTCGGTCGATCTTCCTCCTTAACCAGAATGTGATGAAAACCGTGCCGAATATCAAACTTACTGAAATAATTAGCACATTCAATCGCATCCAGCAAATCATCAATCCTGGGAAAGGGATACACATATTTAATCGTGATGTCATTCAACTTGCGATAATCAATGCATATGTAAATCGATCCATTATTTTTCGGCACCAACACTACCAGGAATGACCATGGCCCAGTGGCAGGTTCGATCCACCCATTAGCTTCAAATTCTCGAATCCGCTCAGGCCGTTTTCCGTTCTACCAACGAATATCTATAGGGCTTGCAGTGAATCGGGGGATGGTTTCCTGTCTGGATTTCGTGCTGTATGACCAACGACAGTCCGATGTCGGTGTCTTTCACACTAATCGCTCCCTTGTACTCTTTTAGAATGTCCGCGATCAGGTAGTGGATCTCATTAGGTACGTATCGGGGTACGTGCAGCTCATACAACTCATCCCATATCCGTACATCGATGTGTTTCGTACTTACCCATTAAGCGCTTTCGGGTGGAGGCGCGGAAATAAACGAGTTGTCCGACCGCTAGGAGAATGCCGTCGTCATCATCTGTGCATCTTGTTCTCGAATGGCCACGTGTTCTTCGAGGGTTATCCCGTCTCGAATGTCTTGCCATGACACATGTTTCGTTGCGATCCTGATTCCGAGTCCGGTTTCAACGCGCTCAGGGGGTTCCAAAGAATTGGTCTCCACCCCAAAGAGTAGTAATCTTATCTCTTTTGCAGGCGTCAAAAGAGATCGTGGAAGATTCGTGATGTCGCAATAATATTTTTTGTCATCATATCGTGCGAGCAGAGGCGAGATTACTTCGTACAGGGTTCGAGGGGGTTCCAAAGAATCGACCATCCTCGAAATCTGTACGAGAGGTTCTCCCATAATCATTGCCTGCGTTCTCTGTAGATCTGGGTTAGTCCGGCTCAGGGTTTTTGCGTTTGTCCATTGCACGGGATAATGGATACGTTGTTGCGTCATTTCTAGGATTAATATGTCATCATCATCACCGCTGTCTGCGTTCTTGGATGTCTGCCCGTTGTCCCAGGTAATCATGCGAAGGGTCCCCGTCATCATGGGAGAAACTCGCAGGGTTACGTTAGCGGTAGTACGAAGGGTCAGCCTCATTGGTACGACATAGGGCTTCCCTCCCGTATTTCAGAGGACAATTGATTGTCTTTCGAAATCCAGATTGGCTCGTAAGGCCACAAGAGCGGGAAGGCCGAAATGACGTCGTACGTGTTTACGTCTAAGACTACGACATCTCCCAAAGCATGTACCTTCCCTAATCGAAAAGCAACATTGGTCATCCATCCCACCGTTTTGATCTTCTCCTCATCTGCTGACACGAGCTGATCTTTTTCCATAAGCATGATTTGATCATTCTTTCTACCTGCTTTTTCAACTACCCGTAACGAGATAGCCAAAATAGCGACTCCTGAGTCGATAATGACATTGTACGGGATTCCCCATATCTCAATATCACATTCAGCGGATTTCTATGGGATTCGTTTAATCCGTAGAAAGTGATCATCTTTCTGGATTAATCCTAATCGTATCGGGTCTGAAGTTCCTGCTGCATTTTCATCTGGCGTGAAATTTTTCGTTTTTGTGCTCGGGTGAATCGTTTTCGATTTGCCTTGCAGTGTTGCAACATTCGTTCGTTAGCTTGTTCTGTTATCGAGAGTAGGTGACCGAATCTGATGGTCCAAGACTCGAACGATATTTAGAACATCGATCTCCCCTGTGACGAAAGTGGGTCCTCCCGATTCCATTCATGGAGAAGGTCGCCATTTCGCCACTTCTCTTTGTTCTGGCACGGGTCTACTCGTTCCAATCATCCCAAGTCCTGGGTAGCCAAGCGTTACGTACTGATCCAACGGGATTAGTTCGGCAACTTCTTCCATCGTAGCCAATGTGCTTCCGCTTCCATCCATTTCTTCCATCAATGCCCCTATTCGTCCGGGTCCGTTGGCGATCGGGGCCGCTGCTACTGGTGCGGCCCCGACTCGTTGCTGTGGGGGTCGATGAGGGCAATCTCGGAATATATGCCCTGGTTGGTGACACGTGTAACAAACGTTCATATTGCCAGGGATCCCTGCAAGAGGGGGTGCCGCGGCCAATCCGTGTTGAATCGGGGCGGCATGCACCGCTATTGGACGCATCGATCTCATCATTGCTTCTATTCGAGCGTTGTGTTCCCGCTGTTCCTTTTTGCTTACTTGAATCAGAGTAACCAATGTCTTGGTTAGTTCTAATAGGGGGGAAGACTCATTCGGTTGTACGGGGTTTCGATTGGTGGCGGGGGTGCTGTCATCACGGGCATGGGAACGCTCGTAATCACACTCGAGACTGATCGTTTAGGACTAATCTGTTCCAGATAGGTGACAGGGACCGACAAAACCCCCATGTTTTCAAATTTATCCTGCTAACTCAGCTTTAGCTCTCGCTAGTTCGGACGAGTCTCCTTCCCTAGGATAGTCTTCTTCCTCTAGGAAACTCGCAACAAACTTTCGTTCCATTTCTTCCACGGTTGCCATGATCTGTTGCAGCGTGTGATTGATGGGGAAAAACTGCTTTCACAGTTTCGCCCTCATCGTTCGGCTGCGAAGTCCATCAATGAACAAATCTCTGCCCACTTGTTCACCTCGATCTGTTTTCACAAACATCCTATAGAATCGGTTTCGATACTCGGTAACAGATTCAAGGGGTTTTTGAACTCGATCTTTGATCATAAAGAGAGCCTGTTCTGGGTGAATGTAATCGAATCGGTTCAAAAAATCTCGCTTGAATGTCGGGAGATCGACCCATATATAGGTACTAAACCAGTGATGGCCATCTCCTCCCAATTGTGCAGGGATGTTCACTTCTGCCTCCTTATCATCGTACTGTTGAGCTCGGAGCGTGGCTAGCTATGCCCCAACGAGGTGATGAGCAGGATCGAATAGATAAAGATCGGGTGGCGTCATGGGAGCCCGTGCTCGTGGTACGGGTTGATTAGGATTCTGCTGGGGGTTCGGGTTTTGTTGGGGGTTCTGCTGATTAGCATTCATATTGTCCGTCCGTTGAGCCGCAGACCGGCTTCTGGTGATGACGGGATTGTGTCGGTGTGCGTTCCGGTATCGAGGTCGCCCCCTGTTAGCCAGATCGCCCAGATATGAGTCCCAGAACCCTGCCACGTGTCGGGCTCTGATACCAACCTCACGCCCGGCGCGACTTCCTAATCAGAGTGGGATGTGGGCCTGGAAGTGTGAAATGGGCTGTGCCAAGGATGTTTGGGAAAGTGGGGGTGGAGTCCCAGGTCAGAACTGAGATCTCCGGTGGAAAAGTTCTAGGGGCACGGGTGCAATAAGGCTAGGGGCGAGTTAC
>BFEA01000337.1:697531-710324 GCA_003427395.1 Chara braunii
ACACACTGACACACACACACACACACACTCACTCACTCACTCACTCACTCACAATCAATCAATCAATCAATCAATCAATCAATCAAACCCCTTTTCTGAAGTTTTTTCTTTATTTATTTTCAAATTTTGCATCTTTATTTTTTTTAAACACCTCATACCCCTTCAAAAAACAGAAATTCATTTCTAAAAAAATACAGGTGAACTCAGAGACCATATATCTCATGATAAAAAATGACAAAAAAAAAAAACAGCTTTTCTTTATATATATATTTTTAATTTTCTTTAAATCGAATTTAGTTTTTTATTTTAAAATTTTTAAAAAATCATAAACAAAGTCGGATTCCAAAAAAACAACTATGGGGTTGTAGGGCTTATATATTGTTTTTTTTTTTTAACCTATTATTTAATTCAGGAAAATTCTGGTAAAATCGGGTCCGCGACGCAGACCAGGTCGGCCGCGGACGCGGCCCCATCTGTGTCCGCCATCCGAGATTGGACCCGCGGACCCGTTCACGGGTGTTTCATAGTCTGTGAGTGGGATATCGACCGAGCTCGAGATCGCATTCCCCACCACCTGGAATTCTCCAACTTGTACACGTGTCACCTTGTCGCGGATCCAGGAGTAGTTATTCTGCAAACCGACTTCCCTCCCTACCACCGGATACTGACCTTCCATTCGCTGACCATCATCCTGTGGCGCACAATCGCTCCGTATTGGCCCCAACCCCCGTGCTCGGAGTGCTTGTAAGACCGCGAGTACCGAATTTTGAGAGTATTGGGAGCACATGTGTTTGTTTGCACGACCGAGGAGAGGACTTTCGGAATTTCCCTACCCGGTGGGAAACGAGCGCATCTGCGAGTGGGATATCGACCGAGCTGGAGAACGTATTCCCCACCACCCGGAATTCTCCAACTTGTATACGTGTCACCTTGTCGCGGAACCAGGAGTAGTTATTCTGCAAACCGACTTCCCTCCCTACCACCGCATACCGACCTTTCATTCGCTGACCATCATCCTCTGCCGCACAATTGCTCCATATTGGCCCCAACCCCCGTGCTTGGAGTGCTTGTAAGACCGCGGCTATCGGGCCTCCCGTTTTATCTGGCGAACTCGCTCGGAGGAAGAACGACGGTGCATAGGCTCCGGCTAAGGCCGACCGCATCGGATTCTGAGACCAGCGAAGCACGACGCCAACAAGTGGTCAGACAGCGCGATAGCCATAGCATCCCACCCGTGCACGAAATACGAGTCCGACCCAGACGACGAAACACGCAGAGGTGGTAGACCCACGCTCGAAAGCACGGGAACAGATTTCGACCCGTGCCTATCCTCTGGCATTCCTATCTCTGAAACTTGCCACAAGAGTTTTCAGTTCTGACCTGAGACTCCACCCCCACTTTCCCAAAAATCCTTGGCACACCCTTTTCGCACTTCCAAGCCCACTCACACTCCGAGGTTGGTATCGGAGCCGACACGTGGCAGACCCAAAGATTGCCAATCAGGTAGGATATAAGGGACAATCAGGCGAACAGAGGGCGTCCTAGGCAGAGGAACGTGCCGCGCCACAACCCGATAATAACCAGAAATAGATCGGCAAGTCGGCGGGTCACCAACATGAATGCCCACCGGGCACCAGACGCTGTCCCTTGAGCACGTGCACCAACGACCCCGCCTGATCTATACCTCTTTGACCTTGCACATCACCTCACCGTAGTATGGCTAGCCACGCTGCGCGCACAATAGTACGACAATGACGAGGCCAGGATCAACATCCTCAATAGATTGGGAGGGGATGCGCAACACCGGTTTACCAGTTACGTTTGGGTCGATCTCCCGACCTTCGAAAGAGACTTCTTAAACCGATTCGACTACATTCACCCGAAGCAAGTTTTCTTCATGATTAAAGATTGAGTCGAGAAACCCCTCGAATCCGTCGCTGAATACCGCATCAAGTTCTATAGGTTGTTTGTTAAGTTAGAACGGGGCGAAAATGTCGGGAGGGATTTGTTTATCGATGGGCTCTGAAGTCGAACGATGAGGGCCACGCTGCGAAAGCAGCAGTGAAACTCCCCCATCAACCACACCATTCAACAAATCATGAACGTTGGAGAAGAGATGGAAAAAACGTTCGCTGCTAGTTTTCTAGACGGGGGAGGACCACGCCAAGGAAGGGGACTCTTCAGAAATAGCTAGAGCAAAGGCCGAATTAGGTGCGCTCCAAAACAAATTTTAAAACATGACCTTTCTCTCCGGCCCCGTCATTTATCTACGAACGATACCTGACACAACCACGGGGCTGCCCATGATGGTCGCCCCTACGCCTCCCCCACCTGCGCCTCCGCTGGAACCTCCGGTGAAACCAAGTGAGCCAAACGCAATACTGAAGCTGACCCGAACGTTAGTTAGCCTGATGCAAGAGAGCAAGAAGGAACAACGTGAGCACAATTCTCGGATAAAGTCTATGAGGAGATTGATGCGCCCTATTGTTGTTCGGTCTGCACCCATGGCACAGACAGCAGCCCCCGCTTAGGCGGTGGGCGGCACGATGGCGAATCTAGGCGTCTCGCCGTCTGCTACACGTGTCACCTACCCGGTCACTTAACTAGGGACTGCCCTAACCGACCAGCCCAAGTACGACTAGGGGTCGCTCAGGTGGCAGCAGTGCCAGTAGCCAACGGGCCAGGAACAGTAAACACTATGATCGAGGAAACGGAAGGAGGGGGAAGCACGATGGTTACCACCGAGGAAGCTGCGGAACTCATCCCGCTCAATCAATACATCTTCGAGTCGCTGGTTTACCCAGGGATGGGAATGATTGGAACCATCCAACCAGCGAACGAACAACAAGAAATAGCGGAATGGAGACCGGCCCCCGGAGAAATGGAATTTGGTGGCCCTACCTTCGTTACGAGAGAAATCGATGTCCTGAACATCGGATCCCCCTGCCCATCGAACACCTACTGTCCATATCGGAGCAGGTGAGTGAACGAATGCTGCAACATTGCAAAGTGAACAAAAAACGATTCGTCCTTGCTAAGCAAGTAGACACCAAAAGGAAAGTCCCTGCCTGCGAAGACAAACTCGATGTCCCCAGCACCTCGGACCCGATACAGTTAGGACGCATTCGGAAAGATGATCATTTCCTTCGCATTAATGCCATTCTGTGGAAATCCGCTGAGTGTGACGTAGAAGTTTGGGAAAATCCATACAACGCTATTGTCGATTCAAGCGCCGCGGTCCTAGTCATTTTGATAAAGGTCATGGAACGGGCCGGAAGAAAAAAAGGATTTGATCCCGTTAGCAGAGGGAGACCATCTTGTCTCGGCCGACGAAGAAAAGATCAAAGTGGTGGGAAGAATGACGAATGTTGCATTTCGATTAGGAAAATTTCATGCGTTGGAAGATGTCGTGGTATTAGATGTCAATACCTACGGCGTCCTCCTAGGGCTGCTGGCCCTTACCGCACTAGGAACCAATCTCGACTTCGAGAGACGATCGATCATTCTTAGGAATACGGGCGGGAAGCCATACATCATCCCGATGCGTCTAACCCTCTGGACTAAACTCCCTACGAGGCTACGACACGGAAAACTCCCTCCGGAACTAGGGAACCACTCCACGTAATCACCTGGAGGGAACCCCTCGAGGAAACAGACAAAAGGGGAAAAGGGCCGGAGCTGTCAAGTAGCTCCTCTGAAGGCGAGAATGAAACCGACCCCAAAATTTGGGATATGGTACACCAACTGATTCATTACCCCATGCGACAGAAAACGACGAAAACCTTTGTCCTTACGGACAGAAACGTCCAACGGATATGGGCCCTAATCTTAGGGGAGCCACTCATCCAGGTGTCCCGAATGGCTAATTCTTCGGAACCCCCTCGTACCCTATACGAAGCCACCACCTCACTTGTCTCGAGATACAATGACAAGAAAGCATTTTGCGACATTTCGGGACTACCTCGTTCTCTGCTCTCTACAAGGAAGGAGGTCCGATTGCTGCGACAGAGTGTCGAAGACGGAGCTTGGCAACCCATACGGATTCAGAATCAAGATCATGGAGAAACCAGCAAGTTTACAAGAGATCAACGACGGGGTAACACCAGAAGAGCACGTGGCAATCCAAGAAGCAAATGCCCTGATGATCGCCACAGTGTTCTCCTCGCGATCGGACAACTCCTTCATCCCAGCTCCTCCGCCAGGAAACGGCGGGAAAGTGGGCATGAAACAAGTGACGGTTAGCATAGCGGACAACTTTATGAGCTACATGTGCCCCCGTACATGCCCAACAAGACTCATCGACTAATCGCTGATATCCTAATCGAATATCAAGGGGTGATTAGTGTCGTGGATATAGATATCGGATTGTCACTAGTGATTCAACACGAAATCCAAACCGGAACGCACCCACCAATCCATTGCAAGCCATACCGATATTCCCTCGCCGAACGAAAAACTGCATTGGAACGAATTAGGGAATTCAAAGTTAACGGTTGGATTGAACCAGCTACCGGGCCATGGTCATTCCCCGTAGTCTTAGTTCCGAAGAAAGCCGGGCGATTCGCATATTATGCATCGATTATAGGAAGTTAAATGATATCACGATCAAAGATGTGTACCCCCTCCCCCGGATTGATGACTTGCTGGATGTGATTGAGTGTGCTAAGTATTTTAGTAAATTGGATATCCGTCATGGGTTCCATCATATCCTAGTTAAGGAGGAGGATCGGCCAAAGACAGCGTTCGTATTGTTCGAAAGCACGTGGCAGTGGGTTCGTTGTCCCATGGGGATATCCAATGCACCGGCTACCTTTTAGAGAGCGATGAACATCACCTTTCATAACTTCGTCAATAAGACTCGACTGACCCAAGGAATGATCAACTTTTGCATCATTGTGTAAATGGACGTTATCTTGGTGTATTCTGAATCGTTCCACGGATATGCTCAGTACATCGAGTGGATGCTGGGGGCATTGCGAGATGCTAGGTTCAAGATTGCGCTAGAGAAAAGTGAGTTTTTCCTTTCAGAAATCTCGTTTCTGGGGTATGTGTGACACGGGGAGGTTTGAGGACAGATTCAAGAAAAGTCGAGGCGGTTCGAGAAGCCCTTACGCCCACATCGCTGACGCAAGTTCGAGCCTTCCTGGGGCTGGCCTCGTACTACCGGAGGCTTACTAAGGGGTCCGGGGCAATAACCCGGCCTCTAACAAACCTCCTATGGAAAGACCAGTCATTGAAATGGAACACGGTCTGCGAACAAGCCTTTGTCACCTTGAAGGAGGACCTGGCTTCCACGGCTTTTGCTTCGGCCCGTTCCTAGAAAGCAGTTCATACTTATCACGAATTGGTAGCTCGAGGCGATTTCCGCTATTTTGGCTCAGAAAGGGAAGGATGACCGCAAACACGTCATCGAGTACGCCTCGTGAACTGTACCCGACGAATGCAGGAACGACTCGGCCCCGCAGGGAGAATGCTACGTGGTTGTCTGGGGAATTCAGCACTTCCATCTGTATCTATATGGACAAAAGTTCCCCTTGTTACGGACCACGAGCCCATGCTAGCTCTCAAAAGGCTCACTAACTACATGGGCATGATCGGACGATCGGCTGTCCGACTGCAGGTGTACGACTTCGACATCATTCATCAAAAGACGGAAAAGCACGGGAACACGGACGGGTTGACATGACTGCATCGTCCAAGCAAGGTGGCAAAAGGTGAAGAGATTACTCCGTGGAAGGAGCCGGAGCCAGCCAAGGGACCCCCATACGAAGAAGTGACCATTCTCCCCCGACCTTCCAGGACGTGACTCGTGAACACGATGGCGATGGGTGGAGAAGGTAACTCTAGAGACCCTCTTTCTCCCCTCTCATCCTCTTCCTTTCTCTCCTTGCCTGACAGGTTTTGTTACTTTTGCAAAGCGATATCGCGCGTATACTCGGACCAATTCGGTTCCTACACGTCCTAGTGGGAAAGGGTACTATGTGGAATGGATAGACTATCAACAATGTGTCTCCCGAGCTCACGACTCCTGTATCCAATATAGGAGCTCGGACAAACCCTGGTTATATCCCTTGTGTCGCACCGACAAAATCCCAACGGAGGCTCGATTCCTGGAAGCCACGTCCGAAGGATTAGAAAAGACACGCCGATTTCGGCGTGCCGAAGTATGGACGGATATCGTCTTGATAGCTATATTGGTCGATAACTACCTCCGAGAATTCACCAAGGAAGATCGTAGGCGGGCTAACGAGAAGGCACGTGATTACCGATGGAATGATGGACGGTTAGAGAAACGAAAGACTAACGGTAGTGGGATCTGGATGTCAGTGCCTCATCCATTTAAGAGGTACGACTGGGTTAAGTCAGCTCACGAAGAAACCACCGTCCACTTTGCTGTCAGGATTACGAAATCGGCCATTGACAAAAACGAGTGGTATTGAGATGATGTTAAATTCATTGTTAAAAATTGTCCAGTCTGCACGACAGATAAGACGCCGATTCAGCCGCCTAGGTGGATAGTGCCCACTATAGTCGAACGACCATTTCAAAGGGTTAGCACGGATACCACAAATACCACGGATATTGTTGTGCCCCCTGGGCCTAATAGCTGTGAATATTCAATCTGTGTAACCGTTTGAACGCTGTGAATGCGCGTTCGCGTTCAAATGTGCGTTTGAACGCGGATTTAAATTCACGTTCAAAATTGAATGGCGTTCAATTTTTTTTTATTTTTTTATTTGTTTTTAAAAAATCGTTTCGATGCCTAAAAATAACTTTTTTTTTCTGATTTTTTTTTTATGAGTTCTGTATGATGTGAAAAAAAGTGAAAAATCGCCAAAGATGGCGGTGTCAAATCGTGTTTGCTCACTGATTTCAATTCTTTTTTTACTTTTTTCTATTTTCTGTTTTCTATTTGTTTTTCCAATTTGGTAACGAATTTAGATGCAATGCTCGCGCGGAATTGAACTCCGCGTTCGGTCCCGTTCATTGAACGCACGTGCATTCCGTTCAGTTTCTGAACGAAAAACCCGCGTTCAATGAACGTGCGGTTTCACAGTATTCAATTTTTTTGGTATCTGTGGATCATTTTTCGAAATGGATCGAGGCCTACCCTTGCAAATCGCGACAGGCGGCTGAAATTGTGCGATATGTCAACCGTTTCCTCGGAATGGATCAAGACACCGAGGAAATCCTAACGCATAACGGGGAAGAATTCCGAGGAGAGGTCCTGAGGAGCCTAGTCGTACATGGCGTCTCTATTTGCAATACGGCACCCCATATGTCACAATCGAACGGACTGGTAGAGAATGCAAATCGGGTGATTAAGACCACTCTGCGACGAAATATCGCGGCGCGAGACACGAGGCCGTGGCCCGATATCGTGGAACACATCCTAGCTATCCACGGGGGGACCCCTCATGAGTCCACTAGCCTGACCCCTTTTCACTTATGGACCAATAGTCTAGCTTGCGTAGCTCTGCCGAGCCTAAACGACGAGACGACCTTTGCACGACGAGCCACAAGAGCGAAGGTCAAAGACAAGGCCCAACGTCACTTAGAATTGATGGAAAAAACCCTCCCCCGGTTAGCCCGAAAAAGACAGCGGATGACTGGAATGGCCCACGGAGACAGGTCCAAAGCTATGAAACTCGGAATGGGAATGTTGGGCCTCGGCCCCAATATAAATTAAGGGACGTAGTGCAGGTGAGGAAATGTGATCGCCAGGGCAAGTTAGCGCCACGATTCTTCGGGCGATTTCACGTAGTTCAACTCGGTCCTAGCGGAGTGAACACGTTGCGGCTTGCGCCAGAGTTCTCGTGAAGCCGATCGGCTCGACCGATCATCTGACACGTGTCCTATCTTCGTCCCTTGCCTCCTTCTCCTTCTCCCCCATCGTCCATGTCATCCTTCGATTTTGCGAAGAAAGACGACGATCTCGAGTTTGATTACTCTGATTCTCCTTCCTCTCAATCTCCATCTCTAACTCCTCCCCCATCGCCATGAGCTTTTCTACTGAGCAGGTCATTAACGAACGTCTAATGCGACCCGGGGGGCATATTTCGTCAATTCGGCAGGTGCAGCAGCCACGATTGACTCCGGATCTGCTTCGATTCATGGCTTTCTTCAGCACGACAACCGTCTATGCAGCAACAAAATTTCACTTCGCAGGGACCAGCGATCGAGCGTGGGTGCTGGCCGAGGTGTCGGCTTTTCTACGACTGTCTCCACCAGGTGTCAGCCACGTGTCTGTAATTGTCACCTTCACCGGCGACCTTACGACAGTGCATCCAGCGTCTCATACTGGCTTCCTCCGACAACTGCGACTCTGGGCACGGGATCTCACGGCCGCCTGGGTCCAGCTCTTAGCGCTACCTGGGGATCAGATCAGCTCCACGGACGATATTGATCTCAGCCAGCTCCGACTGTTTCCTGACGCGCCGGAGGTCATCATCCCAAAGATTCTCCCCTTCACGCCGCCCCAATGAACCGACATCGACTCTCGACCTTCGGGATTCCTTCTGATTTCCCTTCTTTCTGGCAGTCCGCTACGGACGTCCATCTCTCTTTCTGGATCAGTCAGTTGGACGTGCCGCTCCTTGACGCCGACAAGTGCCACCTTCTCAAAGTAGTGCTCCATTGGGCTGAGCCGACTAATAAGGACGAGGAGGACGAAGTCCCTGATGACGAGGTGGAGTTGCTGATCGTCCAAGCCTGGAGAATGGATACGGAGGGAGAATTGCTGGGGATTCTATTTGGGAAGGTCAGGGACGACCATTTGGAGTCAATCACGGGGGAAGTTCTGGTGTTCCTGACCCAGCTCCTGGACGACCTGCCTCTGGACATTCTTTCGAGGTGCAACGAGCAGTCCGCGACATCGCGCTTACCCGAACGCTAGTACAACATCCGTTATGGTCCACGTGTATGAAGCTCGACGAGGACAATTGCTGCTATCCCTCCTCAGGTCATTATTTGGTTATTGATGTGACTGATCTCACTTTGTGGGATCCGATCATCTGACGGGTGGAGGAGGGAGGAGTGGCTGACGACGCGGAGGTAGAGGAGGAGAGAGAGGAGAAAAGCGAAGAAGAAGATTCGGAGGCCGGATCGGATGACCCTGATTACCACGAATTTGAGGAAAGTGAGTTGGGAGAAAGCGAGTCGGACGAATCAGGCAGCCCCAGCTAGCAGAGTAAGGAAGAGGATGAGGCTGCAACACAAAGGAGGAAAGAGAGGGCAAAAGGAAAACGGCAAGTGGAGGAATCAGACGAGCTAGCAACTCGGCTGTCACAAAGTGATCCGGCGCGCAATTCGAAACCACCGCAGGAGGAATTCGGAGGAAATGGCGTCGCCACCGCGAAGGGATCCAGAATCAGACGCCGCAGAAGAAGTCCAACGCCGACTCAATCCTCTCCACCTTCGCGGCCCACCGTTTGCATACGTGGAGATGGGGGCTCTCGGGCTTCGTCCCTGGTCGTTATCCCGCCGTCCCCTTGATTTTCTCGCACTCCATCAACTCGCGGGCCGACCCCCGTTTCCTTCCAGCTGGTATCCTTTTCCCCCTTTCCTTTTTCACCAACTCTACTCCACCCACCTCATCATCAATGTCTTCCCGCATGCCACTACTCGCTCTATCGTAGCTACCTTCCCCCTCCACGTCCTTCTTTTCACCGCGACACGACAGTAATATAATAATATAGAAGTCTATTGCATCGTCTCTGACACCATCCCTGCGTGCGAAGATTATGATAACTTTCGCGCCACGATTCCTCGCACCCTTTGTACCCTTTACCCTAATTACCTCGCTTCGCTCCCACATCAAGATCATCGCTTCCCTCACATCCATCGCACCGTCCACTATACCCGACTCCCCACTGGAGATCGAGAACGGAGTCGCTTTCTACCACCTCTCCCCCAAGCTCACCCTCCTCTCCCTCCACCAGTCATAAGACTACCCTTCCCAAGAAACCTCTAGGTCCAAAGCTCGAATGCCACCTTGGCTGACTTCCACACTCTCATCGTATGATAAGTGACACATGTCGGCTCCACAACGATCATCGACAAATTTTAGGACCAGTGAATGGCGGAGAGCAAGCAAGAAGGTGAGGGGGCACGTTCCAGTGGAGGCAATGAAAGGGCAGCAGGTCGTTTTGTGGGGGGGGGGAGTAAGCCGCTCGGTCCTTGTGAGCCTTTACCTTCAGCGGAGACGGGGAGAAAAAAAATTCCCTTCCGTCCTCTCTTCTTGTGGGATTAATATGTCTTATATGACTACTTGGTTTTCATAACCTTTTGATTTCTGAGTTGTTTGCCTATGTTTTATGAGCCAGGTGTTTCGAGGAGGTGTGGTGTTGCACTTACTAGGGTGAGGGTGTTCACCTGATTTCTACAATTTATCCTCTTGCGAACTATGGGTGGAGGAGGTCGGCTCGTCGTAAGAGGAGGAATGTGTTGAGGAAGGTGTGTGGTTGTGGCTGCTGTTCTCATCCCGTGAACTATGTGGTGGAGGAGGTCGGCTCGTCGAAGGATGAAGAAGAGTAGGGGGTTGAAGGGAAGTTGATTCCGTTGATTGTCGCTGGCTCGTAAAATTCACTCAAAAGTTTTTTGGTGGACTACTTCTATTTTTCTTCTTCGAACTATGTGGTGGAACCGTGGAGGAGGTCGGCTCGTCGAAGAAAGACGAATAGTTGAATTGTGCTTTTATTGGTTTCATCAAAAAAAAAAAAAAAAAAGGCTGATTGGTGGTCTTAAGAATGTTTTTGGACTCTGGGAATTCCTAACAACTCTTCTTAGGTGGCTTCGATGCTGCTATACTCACATGACCTACGACTGCTCGACGCCAGAACGACGCTGGCCGGTGCTGGGGTGTTGCTCGGTGACCTGCTGATGCAGGAGCGTGAGGCCTGGTAGAGAGATCTGGGGATGCTTTGGGGTGGGCATTCCACAGGACAACTAAGGGTTGCTGCTAGGACGACGCTGGTCGGAGCTGGGGTGAGTTGTGTTGCCCTGTAACCCAACATGACGTGGGGGTGTGAGACCTGGAAGAGCTTGGCAGGGAGTAAGACAGTGATGGAGTGCTTTGGAAGGGTATGTCAGGGATTTCAAGGGTTTTTTAGCATTTGTAGGACCTATGAGGTCTATTTCCATGTTTTTCGTACTGCTCATATGTTTTCTTAAGAGACCTAGGTGAGTTGGAGAAGGAGAAGGTGGGATACTACGAGTCCTACTAGTAAGGGAGCTAGCTGGGAGGACGGAAATAGGGTACAAGGGACAGATTGGGGGTGTTTGAGTTTTTTAGGTGAGTGGGAGAAATAGATGGTGGGATATCAAGCGTCCAACTAATGCGGGGGCTAGCTGGTAGGATGCAAATAGGGTACAACTGGTAGGATGGAAATAGGGTACAGCTGGTAGGATGGAAATAGGGTACAGCAGCAACGGAGATGGTGACTCTGTTGCAGTAAGTCTTGCCGGAGTGAGGTAAAAGACAATTGACGGGGGACTCTTGACTTGTTTTCTGAATTTTATCCAATTTTGAAGTTTGTCGTAGTAATTTCCTAAGTAGCTCCAATTTTTCTTAGCCTAAGCCGGGTAATGACCCCGGTATCTCAAATTTTCAAAATTCGATGTAAATCTCCATATGAGACGCTGGGCCTGGTTCCCAGCACATGCTGCTCCCCACAAATAGATTGGAGCCTTTCTCCCATTAAAAAAAAAAAAAAAAAAAAACTTGCTGAAGATTGGAACTCCCTGGGCGTCACATATGTGACGAACTGTTTTCTGCAACCGCGCGAATTTCTGCGCAAGGCTATTTTGGGGGATGAAATTGGTTGAGTCGGGATGGCCTGGTGAATTGCATGGATGCCCCTGCTTTTCTTATCTCTTTTGAATGAAGGCTGGTCCAGTCCTACGATGGTTGATAGTTGATCGCACCTCAGCGAGTGCGGCGAATAACTGTTGTCATAGCATCTTTCTTGTTCTACTGTGGAAAATGAGAATTTTAGACGCGATTGCCTCACGGGAAAATCTTTCTAAAATTTCAACTGATGTCGAGCCTCCGTGGGCTCCTGGAATTTGCTTCGTTCGGATTTTTTTTTTACAATTAGAATTTAAATTAGGAATTGAGGCGCACCTCAATTTCTGATGCACGATGCTTCTTGCTTGCGTACGCCTTGCCGCGTCAGAATCTGCACGTTGATTTTTCCATGCCGTAATCCTTGAGTATAATTGTAATTCTGGTTTTGGCAGGCATAATTGCAACAGTTACTGTAATCCTCTTGTTCCTGATATCTTTTGTGGTGCACCCGTGCGCCCGTACTTCTTCCTCTATCCTATTGGTCTGAACGCATGCATGACCGGATCGATGTGTGAAGAGTGGCTACGTCCCCCTCGCCACGGCTTGGACATGCAAGCGTAGGCACTCCCTTCCTCCTTCTTCCCCGTACTCAAACGCAATCCCGGGTATCGCGCGCACACGCATGTATGCTATAAATTTCGGAAGCGCGATTAACTCTCTCTCTAAGAACTTTGAAAGTTAGCGTGGTCGAGAGGATCGGCTTACGAGCGGAAGTTGGCAGGTGAGTAGAGAGTTGGGCAATCCGACGAGCTGATGCTAAGCGTGCGGGGTTGACGTGGGGCCTCGGCGGACTGTGGCACACGAGCGAACCTGGCTTGCGTGCTTGGATCAAGCGGGGTGACAACTCTGTGTGGGTGTGGGGTGACGGACTGCCCGCATCGGGGTGATGAGAAGAGAGAGAGAGAGAGAGAGAGAGAGAGAGAGAGAGAGAGAGAGAGAGAGAGA
>BFEA01000337.1:714420-736088 GCA_003427395.1 Chara braunii
TTCAAGTTGGATGGTTTTTTTTTTTTTTTTTTTTGACGAAAACAACCCAAATAAATGCTAGTGGTGCTGATGAGAGCAAACACCACTAGCATGCTCGGGGAGGCTCCATCAATTGGTGGGGAGCAGCACCTGCTGGAAATCGGGTCCAGCGTCCCTTAACAGTTATGAAGTCATGTCACCAACTCACCGCGCCACGTGTCAATCCTACAAAAGGCCATGCACAATCAGCCGGACCAACACGCGGAACTCTATATCCTGATGAGCAGCATTGATTGCCCTCTGCCGAGGGGATTAACTGCTCATCTCTATGAAAATCAGATACCCACTCCGAAACCCTTATCATCTGCTGTTCCCTGTTTGCGACACCATAACGGGGATCCAGGTTGTTTTTTCTTGTGTAATCTTTCCATAATGTAAGCAACGCTAAAACGAACGATACTAATATGACAGACGCAATAAAAAACTTCAAATGGGCTAGTTTGGGCGTCGTTCGACACTCCTCGGGGATGCGATTCCGAGGATTCCGTCGTCGTTCCACCTGTCCTCGGAGCCAATTTTCGGAACAGAAATGTGAAAACACTCCGAGGACAAATCCTCGGGCTCCGAGGATTTCCCAGCCAAATCGTCCTCGGCTCCAAGGGAACTCGCGAGGTCCTTTCGAGCCCGAGGATCCGCGATTATCGGGGTGTCGGCAGCGAGTCCAGAAGGGAAAATGGAGGTCGAAGGTGGTCCAGTGATGGTCCACCGGCCAGAAGACGGACATCGCGAGCCGTCCACGTCCAAAACGTCCACCAACGGCCTCGTCTTTTTACTGTTGGCGGGGATTAGCAGTACGGCCCTGTCGGCTCGTCGGGCGGCCCCACGGCGGTGCCGTGGCGAGCATCGGACGTTTTCGGCCGGCTCCTGGAGGGGTCGTGGCGTTCCCGCGGGCTTCCCAACGGTCGAAAATACGGATTTTTTAAGCGTCCACCCCCAGCCGGTGCTTGCAGCAATTTCGTACGTTGGCGTCTTTCCCTCGCGCAACGTGTGTCTCCGGTCGCCGTGATTGCGACAGCGCAAGTGCAGGTCCTGTCGTTCACGGCTGACCTGTACCGCAGGCTGCCTTTGCTGCTGCTTGCCGCTGTGCTGCTGCTTGCCGTTGTCATCTTTCATATCTGCACACCGCCGAAATGTACGTAGGTGGCAGGAGCAGTCCGTGTATTGTGTGGGACACTTCAAGGGTCGATAGTCAGGATCAACGGGAAATCGCCACCTGAAATTTGTATTGTTGTTCAATGAATTTTCTCAAATTTATGTTTGTGTTTCGATGGCGTGTGTTTGCATGCTTAAGATTGCATACGCAGTCATGCTTTTCTTGTCTTCTGTGTGGTTTTATCATGTAACGCACGCGTTAATGGCCATCGCATTCTCGTCCACATCTTGTTATGTATGCGGCCCTTCATTCGATCTTAGGAATCGCGGCATCGTTATCATCGCCAGCACCTGAGAAAACAAAAGATAACAAGGAAAAGAGGCAGAAACCTATACACGCACTTTCATTGTCATCTTTTTATGCTTGGTGCCCGTGTTTCCGTTCGTGATGCCATCGCGAAATCCTAATGATCGCGCGCAGCGGAAGGAAGCGAAAAAAAACATCAAAAAAATAAACAATTAAAAGGAAGGTCGCCACGCAGTTGCCGGATAAACACATCTATCGTGAGTTCTTCTTTCTTTTCTTTGTCGATGCATGTGAGTCGTTAGTGCAACAACGAAGCTTTTCCGACTGCATTTACCAAACGCAGAGAAGCGCAGACGACATGCGCAACAGACGTTCTCTCACGAACCACTTTCTGTAGCGCGTGACTTTCTGCGCAATTGCAATGAGGGGTCCTAAGCTGGGAAGGTTGGGCCAATTACGGGAGATTGGGATGGATGGGAAATTGCATCAGTACCCTCACTTCTTCGTCTTTTGCGTCGATTCTTTTCGGATGGCTGAGTCAGGGCTGGGTGTGTCCCGGGAGGGGTGATTGATTGGTCGGATGGCTGGCGTGCCTCCAGGCGCGCGATTAATAAATGTTGACGTCATTTCTTTTTGGTTCGGTTTCGGAACGTTTTGGGCGCGGACATCGCGCGGGAGTTTGCTTCATTCTTTTCGAATTTTCTTTTTGAATTCTTTTTCGAATTTTGTCGATCCCCAATGACTCTCGAAATTTCGGATTTTCCTTCCGGAACCTGTACTTTTGCTTTTTCGCATTACTTAGGAATTTAGGAATTTCGCAATTAGGACTTTCTTTTGCCGCGCGACGCCTTTTTGCTTACGCGTTTCTTTTTTTGTGCGGCTGCAACGGAATTCTGATTAGTCGGCGCCTTTAATCGGGTGCGTAACTGTAATTTTGGGCTGGCGCCATTGTAACTGTATCTTTCTTCTTGTGCTTCGTCGTTCCCACCCTTCTTCTCTTTTTTCTGCTGCGTTTCTGTAGCCACGGTCTGCATGATCGGATCAATGCGCGGAGAGTGGCTACGTCCCCCACGTCGCGGCTCGGTCATGCAGAACGTAGGCGCTCCCTCTCTAATCTCCTTTCTAAGTCCTTGTAACTCTGTGTATTTCGCGCATGCATGCACGCTATAAATTCCGGCTTCGCGATTAGTTAACTCTCTTAACCAGTTGTTGGAAGCTCGGGGTTGCGCGATCAAAGAGGGTCGGCACACGAGCGAAGTAAGAGGTGAGTAGAGCAGGAGTCGGGCGACCCAACGACCTGGTGCCAAACGCGCGGGGTTGACGTGGGCCATGACGGACTGTGGGCGCGGGCGAACCTGACGGGTGCGGGAGGACTAATCGGGGTGACAGCTTCGTGGGTTGGTACGCGACGACGGACTGTCCGCATCGGAGAAGGAGAGAGAGGAAGAGAGAGTTGAGGTTGATGGAAGCGGATTTGTTGTTTCTTTTATCTTTTCTCCCTCCCGTCTCGCGTATATAAATTTTTATTTCAGCTCCGGGTGACTTGCCCGTTTCTGTTTTTCGGAATCTGGACTTGTGTTTTTGCTCACACTTGTCTTCGTGATTTCCATCTCAGATGCACTGTGTGTGTATGTTGCTGAATGAATGGATGTATGGATGCCATGTTTGGGTGGTTGTCTTTCTACCGGATCCTTGTCTTTGCCTTTGTTTATTGCCGTTGATGCACTCATGAGTAGGATAGGAATTTTGTGTCATCGGTAATCCTGTTCTCATTTTTGCTTATCTTTTGATTGAGTTGTTGTGGTTGTTGCATCCTGCATGCTCAAAAATTACGGAGTGATTAGACAATCGGATGTCTGACCTAGCGAACGCCGCGCGAGGACATGTGTAAACGCGATCTGAGTTGCGCATTTACAGGTACCCCCGCGCGTCGATTCGTCAATCCCAAAAAAGACCATCGATTGTAGAAGCATTGTCTGATTGGACCTTGCCATCCAGGGCCTGCGACGGGGCAGTCATCCCGTACGAACACGCGTAAGCGCGACTTGATTCGCGTGGCCTGTACATGTTCGCACGCGGTGGTCGCAATCAGCACAAACCCGCCCTTGGGCATCCCGTAGCTCTGCGATGACATAATAACACGAGAGAGAAAGATTACACAAATGGCAATAATAATGAAGAAGAAGATAACATGAGTTTTAATATCATGGGGTTGTCATATCGTTCTCACCATCCTTGGCGTCGTGCGCCAGGATAACTCAACCCTTCCACTCATCACGCCACTCAGATTGAGCTTTGAGAGCTCCTTCTCACCATCCCCGACACGCTCAGAAAGCTCTGAGTCGTTGTTGTACGACCCAGACTACTTCACCCCTTGGGTAAACAAAATTCTCATACCCTTGCCTCATCGAGAACCGACTGTGTCCTAGGGAGTTTCACTGCGCTAGCACTAGCGACCTCCGGTGCTCTGATTTCCCCACTCATGACCACACCCACTACTTCACCCACCCCGACTTTGTTGTTATCTCCACCAACTTCCCTCCCTTCCGCCTTCTTCTTCCGTATCACCAACTCAGCGTCGTCCTGTGGAAGGCCATAGCCCCCTACTGGCCCAGTACACCCTGCGGAAATTATCGACGACGTGGCGATACGAGAACCCCGCCGCCCTCGGGAGTCGGAACCAATGGCTCGCCCGACCCTGAGTGCCCCGCGCATGCCCTCTGCCTTATGACCAGGGGCGGTCCGCCCTCTCTACCCAATTGCACTCGTGCCCCCGAGAAACGCTGCCACAGGAGATCTCAGTTCTGACCTGGGACTCCACCCCCACTTTCCCAAAAATCCTTCGCACACCCCTTTTCGCACTTCCAGGCCCACATCGTACTCCGATCAGGAAGTCGCGTCCATGTAGTAAAAAAAAAAAAACATGTTCCCTCGAAAGAAGAATAGTAGTCGGACGCACCAAAACGTCCATACACAAACATCATGAAAAACACTCAGCGTTCAAGTTCAAGGAAAACAGCGCTCTAAAGCGCATGTGAAACAGTGGGCTGACGAACCTCTACGTGCCAGCCCTCACCTCCCGCTCTCCTCCTCCCCCCCCCCCCCCCCCCCCCCCCCCCCACACGCACACACTACCTCTTTTCCCATCCCGGATTCCACGACATTGCGTGGGAAAACCATTTCGTCGGCTACAACAACAATAAAGAGCCAAAAAACAAACAGACCACCGTTGTCGCGACTACAACAACATTGAAGTCGCGTCACTCCTAATTCTCGACGGACTGGACAAGAAGTCTGTCGTCGACTACAACAACAAACACCTAAAAAGAACCCGTCCGCGACAACAAACCCTCCGAAGCAATCGCGCGCGTAAGCAGAAGACTCAAGCGTTGTCAATCGACGATGGCGGAACACGACTTGAACGGGACAAACAGGCAGGCGGTAGGCAGGATCACATGTGTTTCATTCGCTCCGCCAGCGCATTGCGGAGCGCGTGAGCCTCGTGTGTCGAAGTCAACATCGGCACTGGCTGCGGGGGGCGATGAATCCCCAGGTCCACTCGGCGCCTCACCCCGTTGGCGTCGACCTCCCACAACACATTCTCGTCGAACTCGATACCTGCATCAAGCATGATGTTGTGGAGAATGCAGACTGTCGTGAACTGCTGCGGCAGACTGTCGAGGTTCGTCTTGTGCGTCCGCAGGAAGAGCCTCCACATCCCCTTCAACATCCCGAACGCCCTCTCCACGGCCCCTCTTGCGACCCTCTGCTTTGTGTCGAACCTTTCCTCGTCCGGGTGCTGATTGATTCCTCCGTATGGCACCACTACCCATTCAGAAGGAGGATACCCGTTGTCGCCCAAGATGTATCCATTCGTCCTCACCCCTCCCGGCAGTGTGACAGGCGGCCCACAAACAGCAATCCCTCTTCCGCGCGCCTCGACAGACTTGACAACTGGATCACCCTAATGTCGCGGCAGCTCCCCGGATATCCAACAAACACGTCAAGCACGTGCAGATCCAGGTCCACGATCACCTGCGCAATGATGGAGAAACGGTGCTTGCGGTCGAAATAGTTCTCGCTCGGCGCGTTCGCCGGTTTGTCCACGTAGATGTGTGTGCAGTCAACTGCGCCATGGCAGTTTGGAAAGCCCTTGTCCAGAAACGCACGTAGCACGACATGTTTCCGCACCCCCATCGGCCACGATATCTTGTCCCCGTACACCCTCAACATAGCGGCTGTCACATCGCGCATGGCTCGAACCTCGTGTACGCGACGATCTGCTTCGGCTGGAGTGGCTCCCTGTAAAACGTCACGTGCCGCTGCACATGAGGCGCACAGGCTTCGCTGATCTTAATGAACACTCTCCTGGACATGCGGAGCTTTTCCCGGAAGTAGTCATCTGTCGCGTCATCGCACAACCGCAAATCCTCCCAAGTCCCGCAAGCTCTCCGCCTCATCCACCAACGCGGCGTCGCCCGAGGAAGCAAACCGCACCCGATTGCAGCGCACAGCTGAACCACGGCCTCAGAAGTGGTGATGCAGTCCGAGGCGTTCAACACCCTCTGCAGCAGAAGCCTCTGCCGCCGCCTCGAAAGCGCTGCCTTCATGCGACCGGCCGCACTCTCTACTTGGAAACGACGGACAACGGCAACCGCAGCCGCCGCGACAGCTGTCTTCTCTGTCGTCGACAGCACAGCAGGGCCATCGCCATCACAACCCTCCATTACGCCCTTCCAACACGAAAAACAACGTCCATCGCCACCCACCTGTGTGTACCTCTGCCACCACGATTGAAGACGCCTGCAACCAGGTCAGGAAGACAGCCCTGCCCAACGATGTTCAGCCCCGATTGGAGCGTCCGCCCACCGCCGCGCGCCTCCACGTGGCGAACGCAACTGCCGATCGGATGTCTTCGTTTGGCAGCGTCGACCACACTTGAGACAGTGGCGGTGCGGCGCCGCTGAAATACGCAACACGATGGCAATTGAAACCCTGTGAGGCGTGGACTGCCCCCTGGCCGACCCGCCTGTGCGCCGCCACCACGTCGCTCCGCAAGAAGAAAATTCGAATTTCGAATTTCGAAAGGGGCTGTTCCCGCCTTGGCGATTTTCTTTTTCAGGGCCCGTGACGTTTTCCCGCCGTCCGCCTTTTGGACCACCACGCATGCTACACGGACATCCCGAATCGGAGGCCGGACATGCCTCTCTCGGCTGTGTATAATCTCATGAAACTGGCCGCGGGAGGGCCCCGAGGATTCGTCCTCGGGGCGATTCTCCGAGGACAGGTGGAACGACACCTCCAAAAAAAAAAAAAAAACTCCGAGGATTCGTCCTCGGAGTCCGAGGACGCGCTGAGGAGTGTCGAACGATGCCCTTTCACTCCCTTTTGGTCCCACTCGTAAGGCTCCATAAGTGTTAATCATAACATCCGCTAAGTAAGGGGAACTTTTCTTTTGGCAGCGTTGTCGGGGCAGAAATCCTGACAAGGGTCTTTGCCCGGTGTTTCTCAATGTCGGGCGCTGCTCGACTGTCCATAAGGTTTTCTTTGAATGATCTAACCTGATGAGATTGAGGTATAAGCCAAACCTTTGTTTTTTTTTTGTTTTTTTTTTTAAAAAAGTCCCGGCCAGTTTTTTTTTTTTTTTAGTGCTAGGGGKGCTGATAAGAGCAGACACCACTAGTATACTCGGGGAGGCTCCATCTATTGGTGGGGAGCAACACCTGCTGGAAAGCGGGTCCAGCGTCCCTCAACATTTTAGGAAGGGGCATTTTGTAAACGAGAGTTATGTAACGGTGCCACGTGTCCATCCTAGTATAAACATGAGTGAACACTTGAATCGACACGCAGGCACACATCATTAATTCGATGAGCAGCATTGATTGCCCTCAACCGAGGGGATTAACTGGCCATCGCAGTCAAACATCTTACCCCTAGTCTGAATTCCTCATCATCTTCAGAATCGCTCTTGCAGCACCCGGGGAGGAGGGGCATTCAGAATAGGGGCTATTGGAAAATCAATTATAGCAAATCCTTGGACAAAAGTCCGGTTCCACCATCACACTCTATTATGTAAGGTTACTTGTGGTGCTGATAAGAGCAGACACCACTAGCACCTGGGGAGAGGCTCCATCTATTGGTGGGGAGCAGCACCTGCTGGAAAACGGGTCCAGCGTCCCATATACAAACTGAGTTTGGAATGTATCAAAACAGGGTTATGTGAGGTTTCTGCCAGCATTGATTACCCCGGGATCCAGGGGATTGACTGAGCAGGCAATTAGAGAGAGGGGGAACCTCTTCGCCTTGAACCCGGCGCCAGATCCCTGCTGCTACACTCTATTTCCTCCCTCCCCCGACTAATGAATACTTTGGAGACCAGGGTAGTAACTGAGCAATAAATCAGACAATTTTGAAAAAACAGAGGATTCAGAAAGTATCTAAAAAAAGACCTGCCAGCATTGATTGCTCTGGATTCAAGAGGATTTACTGGGCAGGTTGCTGAGCCCCTAGTATGGAGACACAAATCGTCTTTTCCGGAAAGTATATAACTGCGTACTACGGATTTACCTGACTCTGAGTTTTTTTTTTTTTTGAGAAGTTGGTCACCTTTATTACAAAAAACAGAAGTTCAAAAGAGGCCGGGGACCTCACAATTCAACCCGGATGAACATACTGGGGCCATTACCCAGTTCGGCAGAACTGGAAACCAGGTCCAGTGTCCCATTTCCTCACTCTGTTATCTCAAAGAAGCTTCTAAAAAAAATTCCCCTGAAGCGCAGTAAAAAGGTATGAATACCTGTCCAGCAACCTAAAATGATTCCAAATGCATCTCCGAACGTGAAGCACCAGAGCTGAGAAACCAGCTATCCCTATGGGATTCTAATCTCAAATATCTAAATTGACACCTGTCACCAATTCAAAATCCATGTTTGAAAAATCTGTAGCAAGCCTACGAGTCCAGCCTATGCAGGTGGCCAGAAAAAGGCAAACCGCCATTTGAAATTATAATGGTCTTGGTATGACTAAGGGCCTCGTTACACCCTCCTTGGAAAATCCTCAGGAATTAGGAGGAAGTCCTTTGATTGATTTATCATTTTCGGCATCATCGTTACACAGTGTCCTTGGAGCGTTGGCTTAGAGATTCGTCCTTGGAGCTTTTTTTGGGGGGGAAAGAAAAAAAGAAAAAGATAAACAGTTGTGCTTGAGGCTTTCACCCAATAGGTGTCGCCACGCTCCCGGTTCGACCGTTGTAACGTCCCCACTACGTGTGTGCCCTCTCCTCTCCGTCAATCGTGGCTCCTTGAGCCCAAGGGACCTCAGGAGGACCCTTTGAATCCAAGGACGCAATGACTGGCGATTCTGAGGATCCCCAAGGAAATCTCTCGGGAGCGTTTTCTTTTTGGGCCTCGTTAATCCAAGGAATTCGGTGGATTAGGATGCGGTGTAACCATGCCGAATTCCTAAAAATCGTCTTCCCAAGGAGGGTCTAACGAGGCCCTAAACCCTAATGAACATGGCCAAATAACAGATCATTGTGAACTCGAGAGGAATCTGGAAAGTTCCAGAAAAGGATTCGCCCAGCCAGCAGATCAAGTAATTTCCACCGAAGGAAGACTGCACCAATACTGGCCCGACAGAGCAGCTAGTAGCCATGGGGAGCCTGGGTTGCCGTGACGAGGTTTCCCACCTTGCACCCTTGGACCTCTGTAGGAACTGCCATCGTCCAGGCACCCTAGATCACAATGGGTACAACCCAAGTTTGCACTCTTAAGAGCTAAATGCTATTCAGTCGTGCCCTCGTAGGTCAGCAACGTTCCCACAACTATTAGGTCTCCCACCACCTCCAATAGTTCCGTTGCCTTCTACGAACAACCCCCAACCTTCCACATTTACCAACCAGAACTGAAGCCGAGAAACCGCAGTTCTTGAAATAGCCTCTAGATTAGGTGAGATAAATGTTACGAGCAATTTTGGAATTACTATGTTATACGAGGGCTCAGATATAGGAATAGGGATGGAGGGTTGCCTAAATCCAACCTTACGACCCAACGCAGAGTATGAGTAAAAATCCTGCACTACACGAGGGTTTGCATATAAGAATAGCAAAGGAAGAGTTGACCAAACGAAACATATGCCCAGATATAGAATACTAATGACTAAATATGATCAAGGTTGCCAGTGACACCAAAGCGCATAGCAGGACGAGGTTGAAAGAGGGGGAAAGTATTTCCAGATATTATAGTGTATAACAGTCGTGAAGTAAGCCACTCATAAGGAGTATTTAGCGAAACAATATGGGTAGGTTAATGCACTCTAAATATTATGTGCTAGAAAGTGGCTTGGTTAATGCTCAGCGCCCTTGATTCCAACGAAGACGCTCCCACCACCACCAGAGGAACTCCCACTCCCATTGGTGGCGCCACCGCCCGTCGAGCTTCAGGTCTTCAGATAGTCAACAGTAGTTCTCACGTGCTCCTCTCAACACCAGTCCCACCACTACCAGCTGCCCACCCACTGCCCCCAGAGGTGCCACTGTTGGATGTGCCGGCTGTCCCGTACTAGACTCTCTCTCCCTTCGTCGTGTTCACACTTCACTCGTTGTTGCTTGACTCTTGTACATTGTCTGTTAGGATGTCTGTTGTAGGAGGGGTTGGAATCTCCCTGCTCCCTGGTATTCCACAGGGAGACACAGCCCCTTGTCGGAGCTGAGGGTGATGGCCGAACCTAGGGATCATCGAAGAAAACATCGTTCCGCCCCACACCCTGAATCCCACCCTCGTTGCAGACGCAGAGCGCTGCCGTTTCCGGACAGCAAGTACGCCTGGTAGCGCAGCGCTTCATCGGACTGCGTTCATCTCCCCCCTCTCATTAGGCAATGTCCTGACTCTGAGTTGCACCATGGATAGCCTCTCAACCATTCTTAGGAGGATCGACCAAGCGGGAAGGGGGATGATGGGGGCAGGGTTTGCATCCACGGGGCGACTGGAGCAGACAACCTGATCCTCCTATTCCCCTTCTCCATCCTGACTGGGCCCACTAAGATTGTGCTGGGCGGGTTCCACTGTGTCTTGGCCATACCAGCTCAGCTCAACTAAGGTATTATTTGGTGGGAAACAGGTCAGGGAAATCTGGGGCGGGGGGGAGTGGTATGTCGCTGGGGATCTCAGTCCATTTATGAAAGAGCAAACGATAGTCCTTTTGTGATGTTTGTGATGTTTCCAGTCGATCATTTCCCTCCAAATGTCAGCCATCCCATTGTATCCAGGCAATCCATCCTCCCCGCTCCCCCCCCAACCAGTCCATGCAGAATTATTCGTGTAGTTTCTTAATAATATCTTATCTTTTTGTGAAAGTTTTCATCCCTTGTACCGTCTTTTTCCACTGGGCTCTGATTGCGGTTTCAATCATTTCCTTAATCATTTCCGTTATTTCCCCACTTCCAACGTAGGCATCTTCCAGTGTTAGAATGCATCTGTGTCGCCATATAGCCCATAACACTGCTTCCCTCCCAATCCTAAATAAGTTGGCTATGAAGGTCGAGGTTAGGACCGACCAATGATCAGTTAGTAAGGCCCTCCATTCCCACGGCCAGTCTCTGTCCGCATGTAGTTGGTTCCAGATCCGGACCCATCCACGCCACGTAAGGATAGACGTTGGGCACTGCAGGAAGACTCGGAGGTGCTCTATTGTCTCGTTGTTCCTTCGAGAGGGGAAGCCCCCCACACACGTGAGACACCAGGGGAGAGCCAACCCTTTCTGTTCCAGGTGGTGTGGTTTATGATTCATGCATTTGTCGGTAAGCATCGGTGGGTAATCTGCCATTGAAGCGAGGCGGTCTTGGCCGGTTTGTTCTTCACTTCTTAAAACCATTTGATAGGTCTTAGGACTTCATATGGGACGTTTAAGTGTCGAGCCCAGCGTTCTACTATGCGGTCCCTCACATTCAGTTTAATCTTGAGCATCCGATAGGTCGCTTTAACACCCAGTGTATGGAGGTACCAATATTTGGGTCTTCCGTTCTTTGTTGGTATCTTCCATCTCCATTCCGCCACATCTATGGGGAGATCCTAGATTGGCACTTCCGGCCTAAATGCCACCCATAATTTGTTTTCCTTTAAGACTCTCACCCTATGAACTATCTTAATGTCAATCCAAAACACTTCATCCGGGACACCCCTGATTAAGTGGTTTAGATGTGTCTGATAAAACAAGTTCACCAGCACGTCCCTCGGTCTGACTGTAAGTACTTCCATTACCTGAGTTGCATCCCCACTTAACACCACTCAGTCTCCTTCCCGCACTGTTGGCCCCCATCAAAGAGTCTGCATCCATGCAAGGGGGAGGGCAAAGAGGATCTTATCCAGCCTCTCCCCTATCCTTTGGCAATGGCGGAGATGCTCTCTCAGCTGCTCTTCTGAGAGTCAATCATTCCTTGCTTGGTCCCATAAGTGTTCAACCCTTGTGACCCCGTTCTTCACCCACCCGTTCCACAGACAACATGAGTTGAGCAACACCCGCCCCTGCCAGTCCGTTATCCAATAGTTTCCGAAGAGCGGTTGGCGGGCGACTTCCTCCCACCTTTCGGGGAATGGCCTATCCTGGAACGGGAGCCACCGCCAATTTTTTATTAGATTGACTCAAAATCCGTCTTTTCGCAGGTCCCGATGGGCTGCGGCACGATCTGAGTGTGGTTGGGGTCGGGTGGGGGGGTCTGGGAATTGTTTAGAAGACATCATCTAGCCAGACGATAGGGTGTGTTGTGGCTGCAGCCTCTGGAGCCACCCTCGACAGTTATTCCCAGGCTAGGGGCTCCCAGGTAATGCTGGGGGTGCAGATAAGCCGCTTCAACCATTGCAGCGAGAGAGCGGCCGTTTCAATCGCAGGGTCAAGTATGCCCAGACCCCGTTGTACTTTTGGCTGCACCACCGCGTCCCAGGCAACCCGACTGATAGTGTGTTCGGCTTCATGGTTGCGTCTCCATAGGAAGGCTGCCACCTGTTGCTTCAGGGTTTTTGACGTCTCTCTTGAAAGAGGCCAGATTGCCAATTTATACTAGATTGACGCCAATACCACGTTATTTATCACCAGGGTCCTACCCAATAGTGACGCATGTTTTTTTTTTTTTTTTTTTTTTTTTTTTGGGACAAATGCTCCAGTCAATTCGTGGGGAGCAACACGTGTTGGGAACCGGGTCCAGCGTCCCATATAGAAATATACAAATGATTTGAAATACCAGGGCCATTACCTGGCTTCGGCTATGAACAATCTGAGAACTTTGAAGAGATTCTAGAAAAATTAGGAAAGACATGGGTAACTGCTAACCTATTGCTAGGCTATTCAAGCGACACTTACCAAGTCAAAACGGCAAACCACAGAAGCATTTTGAATACTCCGAACCCCTGCAAAACTTTCCTCATGAGATAGACTAAGATTCAGAAAAAAATAACCACCACAATCCAGCTCAAACCCTCACTGTAGGCAAGAAACCGCTACTCAGGCTTTCAGTCCTCGTACCAGAAGTCGCCAGTTCTCAAACCCCCTTTGCTAGGGTGACAAGGCAACACAAACTGCCCCAGCACCGAACTGACTGTTTTCTAACGGACAGGAGGTGTCTTCCTCCCTCGACAACATCCTTAGCTGCAAAAAACCCCTACCGGGTTACAGGGCCACCGCCCCAGCATCAGCTACGTTGAACGAGGTAGTTATGCCTTCCACCCTCGGCATAACTCCAAAGGCCTCAGGCTCCTCTTGGTCACAGAGTCACTGCTCCAGCACCGGCCAATGTCGCCCCACCCCCCCCTTCTAGTAGACTTACCACCCTAAGCTACCATTCATCTCCTACATGAGCCCACCCAAAACTCCTTCCAAACTGACTATTTTTTTTACGGACAGGAGGTGTCTTCCTCCCTCGACCTCCTTAGCTGCAAAAACCCCCTACCGGGTTACAGGGTCACTGCCCCAGCGTCAGCTACGTTGAACGAGGTAGTTATGCCTTCCACCCTCGGCATAACTCCAAAGGCCTCAGGCTCCTCTTGGTCACAGAGCCACTGCTCCAGCACCGGCCAATGTCGCCCCACCCCGCCCTTCTAGTAGACTTACCACCCTAAGCCACCCTTCCTCTCCTGCATGAGCCCACCCAAAATTCCTTCCAACCCGTATTTCCGACTTTCGCCTTCCCATTAAAAAAACAAAAGGAAAAGGGCGAGAACTATAACCACTAACAATCCATCTCCTACCCTCACCACAGATGAAGGACACGCCAACCAGGTTTTCAGTCCTCGTACCAGAAATCTTCAGATCACATACCCCCTGCTAGGGTTACAAGGCAACACAAACTGCCCCAGTACCGACTTAACTGTTTCTGACGAACAGAGAGTGCCTTCCCCCCTTGACAACTCTCTTAACTGTAAGGCCCCTAAGGTTACAGGGTCACCGCCCCGACAACAACTACGTCGGGCAAGGTGGTTATGCCTTCAACCCTCGGGATAACTTCAATGGCCTCAAGCTCCCCTGGTCACAGAGCGAATGCTCCAGCACCGGCCAATGTCATCCCACCCTACCCTTCTAGTTAGACTTACCACCCTGAACAGTTGATCCCTCTTCTGAGTGAGCCCCCCCTATTCCCTCCTGCCTCTAATTCGACCTTCCGTTTTGTTTACAAAAACCACATCATAACTAAGACAAATTACTTGAAAAAAACTGTTGAAAAAATTCTACGCACATAATCAGAATACGAATTTCAAACGTAAGACAAAAATTCTCCAAATAGCAAATTAGTCAGGAGAGGAAAAAATTATCCTCTCTTCAGATGTAGGTTTTAACGTTCACCAGGGACTCCACAACACGCTCACTATGTGACCATCGACGTTACTCCTTCCCTAAAAAAACAAACCCCCTGTTCCTACACTGCCCCCGCCGGGAGGCACCCCTCTCCTCTCGGGCCCAGCTCGGAACAGCCTGTAAACGGATATTTCAAACCCCTAAAAGGCATACAATTCCCCCTAGAGCATACCTCACAGAGATAAGTTCCCCCTTTCCCTCTGCCCCACCCCCTCCAGGCAAGGCAGCCCTCTCATCCTCACACCCTGTTGTAAGCAGCTTCACCCCCTCGTCCTCTCTCCCCAACCGCCAAAGCTGATCCTAAATTAGTCTGGCCCAGCAAAAGACAATCCCTCAAAACCGCCTCTCCCCTCCAAGGATAACACCTCCCACCTTGTGAAACCCTTACTGGGAGGGGTCCAACCCTGAAGGAGAACCCCACAAATCGCAAAGCAAGACGCAAATATACAACACAAAGACCCAGGCAAAACATGGAACACAATTAACAAAAAGGTCAATCTGAATCAGCTTGTTACAGCGATAGTAATCAAGACTAGAAAGAGAAAATTACAGACAGAGATTTTTCAAATGGAAAATTTCTTCGAAATCATACTTTTGGAAATTGAAAATTGGAACAAAATAGGGAATCAACTCCGATGTCCGAAAGGAATTTCGACTCTGATTTCCAGAACCCCAATGTTCAAGGAAACGTTCAGACCGTAGATCAGGAAACACCAAGTAGGAGAAAACGAAACGATTATAAAACCAGATACAAGATCTACGAAAAAATTACGAGCTACCGATCAAGATCAAATAAAAAGTTGGAAATGCCATCCAAGATTTTTTTTCAGAAATTCCCATATCAAGAAAAGGAAATAAGGATTGATCTCAAATTAATCTTGATTTCCAGACCTCAGAATCAGGATTATTAGTTATATGTTCGTAATCTATCGGGAATTCGAGGTTAGAAAACCTAATAGGTATCAAAACAAGTGAAACTATCTGAGAATCACATCATTAAGAATCTCATGAAGGTCATCAAAAAATCATGGCTACGAAATTGAAGAGGAAAACACAACTTACCCTTGACATCCCTAAACGCACCCCCCCTCTCTCCGAACCTCACCTCCTCCTTCATTGGCTCTCAAGCAACTCGGTCGCATGTGATTGATAACCAATCTACCCACCCAATAGACCGAACGATGAAGATAGCAGGACCGCAGCTAGGATTGTCGTTACAATACTCCAAACCACGTGCGAGACTAAACCACTGAGTCCGCCAGCCGTCCCTCACAGGTAGCCCAAAGAGATGAAGGGGTGTCCTCGTCGCAAACGTCGCCCACCTATAGTAGATCTTTCTCCCGCAATCCTCCTCCCCCCTTCTTCCTTGTAACACTCTTCCTCCAACCCATGGAACCCTGCCTACCTCCCCTTACTCCCTCCCGCGGCATTTCCCCTCTCCACCAAGACCTTGATGAGAGATGCGCTACCCCCATATTCTTCCATAATGCAAGCAAGCACGTAACAGAAGCAGCAAACAGGAGGGCCTTCAGCAACGGCCAGACACCACTATCCTGCTCCTCCATACCCCATGATCCCTCTCCCACCTCCTTCTCGCATCAACGGCATCACACTTGTCGTCATAGCGCCCCAACGACTCTTCGTTTCCTGCCCTCACCGCGAAGTCCGTTGTCGCGTCCAGAAGTTGGGCGGCGGAGCGCTCCCAGTAGCGCTCTGTCAATACTAACGTATGCTTATCTTTCCAAGTTTCCAACTTTTGTAGGGTCGGGCACATTATCCAATTATCATCACCAACAGACTTTCCTTAGGCCGAAAGTGGAATTCCTAGGACTCTGATGGGGGGTTCCAAGGGGAGCCATGTCACATGGGGCCGCTCTGGGGTCTTCCACCATCATGGTGCATCCACCATCCCAATGTTTTGTTGCCCTAGTTAATTGCCATGTCTGAGAGGGCGCAAAACCGGGTCATTAGTCTTTCAATTTCCTTCATGTCTTGTGCTGAGGCTTCTACTATTAGAGCGAGGTCGTCTGCAAATAATGAACATACTTGTATTGCCTCTCGTGGGATAGAGGCCGCTGGAATCCTATTTATGTCTTGGTTGGCTCTAAGATTGGCCGCTAGGGCTTTCATCACTACCACAAAAAAATATGGTGCAATTGGGTCCCCTTGGCGGACCGATCACTACAGAGGGAAGTCCGGAGCGGCGGAGCCAGGTTCCCATCAATTTAAACCCGAGTGGTAGCGTTTTGATGAATATCCTCACCCATTTCCTAAAGGTGTTTCCGAAGTTCAGTTTTTCCAGACATTTATCCAACAAATGTCAATCCACATGGTCATATGTCTTCTCAAAGCCAATAAAAAGGAAGGCGGCGTTACACTTGGACTGTTGAGATCCTTAACAACTCATTTACAAGGAGGATGTTGTCCTGGATGCGCCGCCCCTTAAGGAAGCCCGTTTGAGAAGGGTGGATGATTTGTTCTAATGCCGGCACCATCCGGTTTGCTAATGTTTTGGATAACATTTTATAGACCACGGTTAGCAATGTAAGAGCGAGGTAGTTGCAGATGCTCATTTTGTCTTTTTTTTTGTATAGTAGCATGAGAACCCTCTGACCCACCACTTCCCCCATCTCTCCCTCTTCCCATACTCTGCGGTAAAATGTCATCAAGTCTTCTGTCATGAAGGTCCAAAAAGTCTCCCAAAATTATTTCGGGAAGCCATCCACTCTCGGGGTCTTCTCTTCCTCCATTTGCATGAGAGTCGTCCATATCTCTTCCTTGTTGAGCAGGCGTCTAGAGCCTCTTGCATCTTCTAGAGGAGCGATTTAGTAACGGGGGTGAGAAAATATTTAATTTATCTATTCCTTGTGGTGGTATTTCGCCTTGGGTGTGAGAGGTGAAAAAGTCTTTGTAGAAGTCCCTGGCCACCTTCATGCATTGTGGCGTGGAGGTGGCCAGCGGCCTCTCTGGTGCAGTGGGATCTAAGTAGGCCTCAATGGTCTGTCTCTTTGCCCTGGCCCTTGCCAAGCCAAAGAAGTCAGAGTCCATGACCTCTTAAGTGTTGTGCTTGGAGAGTTTACCTATGATCCTTATGTTATGCCATCTATAGGTTGTGAAATTCAGTAATTTATTCTAGAGTGTTTGAAGGTGAGGGGTGAGATCCTGTTCTTGTAGGTTCTGAATCTGGTATTGAATCTTCATTTCCTCTTAATGACTCTTTGCTGCGAATTTTTTGGAGTTATTTTTACACTCGCGGCCCAGAAAAAAAAAAAGGTCATTGTTGAACCATATGACTTCAGAGTCAAAGTGTGTTTTTTGGTGCTGCCAGTAGACCCATGTGTTTCGGATCAGATGTGCAAAATCTTGCTTATGTAGGAGGGAGGTATTGAGTTTAAAGAAGTCTGGGACGTGGTCCAGTCTCTGGCGGAAGGTGAGGGTGACTCCACACAGGGCGTGATCTAGTCCTATAAAGGGGCTGCGGGGAACCAGATATGTAAGCCAAACCTATTCAGGCCAGTTCTACAATGTAGAGGCTAAAACTTCATTTTTTTAATCTAAGCCTAGACGTCTTCGACATGCAAAAGTGACAGTAAGGACCAATGGAATAACCGGGCGCCTTCTATGCTTGGCAAGGTTGCAAGGTCGAACGGCCGCAAGAGACTGAATTTAATATCTATCTGGCTTACTTAAAGTAAGGACAATCACGTGATTCAGAGCTTAGACGGTCAAATAGAACGGGCGCATGAGTGCGCGACCATTGCACAGGGAAAAACGAGCTACCAACATTTTCTAAGTCTTGAACCTCTGTTAGGTAAATATTTAACTAATTCGGGGGTTTGGTGGGGGACGCCGACCGGGCGCCAATAACATGGGAGGTTGGCCTAGCCATCAGGCCAAGCACCGACCCTGCGATGACTATACAAGCTCAGGTGCTGTGAAGGGTGAGCCTGCAAAGCCGTGAGCAGGGGGAATAGCTGGGATAAGATTCTTGATATAGAGGAGTCACTCCTACTACTTCCGCAGTAGGAGCTAGCCCAGTCGGTAATGTCATCAGACTGTCACCCTACACTGCCCACAGAGACTAGGATTGAATCCAAGACACTCCCACTGGCTTTGGAGTTGCCCTGACAGAATATTTCATACATGATGCGGTCGGTTTCGATCGTTCGATAAAACAATCGAAATCGGTCGGGCGACACGAAGTGGCATGACCCTTGCGCAAGGATGACATGCAATGTCATGCATAAAGCAAGAAATAGTAAAAAACAGATTCCAGTTTTTTTAAGTTCGAACTTCGGTATGTATTTCAACATGCCAGGTTGCCTCACAAAGGCACTAAGGTTTTCAGAATGTCGTTGGTTGCATGCCAACAACCAATTAAAAGAAAAATTAAGATAAGAGCGTCACATGACACATTTACTGGAGACTGGGAGATGTAACTCCCAACAGGTAGTCCAGACACCTATTTTCATGGACGTCAGACCTAACGTTTTACATGAAGTTTTGTTTTTATTGTTGCCTTTTTCTGGGTTTTTTTTTTTTCAGGCTTAAACTTTTTGATCCCCACCATTTGAAATACAAGCCGCCTCGCGGCTTGACGAGGCGCTGCATCTATCCATCGGTAAGGGAAAAATTCGTTTCCATTTTGCACGTTTGGTGAGTAGGGTGGTGAAAACCATTTTTCTAGAGGTTGCACTTAACCTCACCGTGCTCTGAGACCGTCTGGATTTGAACTCTGGTATGCATTTCAACAGTTCATTGGAGTACCTTGGAGGCACAACGTTCAAAAGGGCATCGTTAGGTCAATGGAAAAAAAGGAAAAAGAAAAAGGGGGAAATCAGAAARAAAGAAAAAAAAAAGAATCAAGATCTTGAGAAAACCTTTTTTTTTTTTTAGTATGCGCCAATATGTTCTTGATGCTTGTCGACCCTGAAAAGTTTTATGTAAGTAGGTGGGCACCAACACCACACGTATGAATTTTTTTTATTTTTTTTTTGACGAGTTTTTAATTGAAAATCGTCAATGTCAAGTTACGTTTTGCACCCCGCTTTGAGCCTGTCGGGATGGAACTCCTTGTTTTTCCTCTTCTATCATAGATACTGAGCTGGCACCCATTCTGATAGGTATCAGGCAAGGAAAGTCAACGAATGACTATCAAGGATTCAACTGCAGCCATTTCGCTAAGCGCACGGTAACTTCCCCACCGCAAAGATTTTCGATCTTGTGGTGGAGATTTGACGAAATTTGAAAAAAAATATAGAGAAAGGTCGTCACCGTGAATTCTTCAACCCATAACCACAATAAGGTAGTGGAGCTCAGACCTTTTTAAGGTCAGTCTGAGGCTTCAAGGGCCTAAAACCTCCAAAACATCAACCCTCCAGATAGTCGAGGGTTTGACTTATCTGCCTTATATTGAAGCCCTATGAGGGTTGCTTGGGCCCAAACCCATGGGGGCCGAGCTTGCCTCCATTTTTAATGAGAGGTTGCTCAAGAGGTTGGTTCCAGAGTTCGATGAGACAACTTGGAGTCATCATCACAGGATGTACGAGTCTTCGGAGAGGACATGTATATACATACACAAGGCGGAGCAAGCCTGGAGATAAAAATTATGGGTCACATTGCAAGGTGACAGCGGCTACAACTCCACGGATTCACTAGAAGAAACAAACAAAGGTGGCAAGTGACAGTCACAAAGTGGTTTCGGGATTCAACAACTAGAGTGGAGGCGGACATGGGCACAAATGAACCCATAACTGAAGTGATGTGAGACCTCCACGACTGTATTAAGAAGAGGTGGACCCAAGCAAAGGCACAACGGATATGGGTGCGCAATAAGACCTAAGGCTTGATGCGTGACTCTCAGGAGCTTAGGAGTGGACTGAGGTCCAAGAGCAGCCACGTACGTCTAGGAGGAACTTGGAGGAGTTGTTGGGGGGAGTTGCTGCTGCTGGAGGAAGTGTCGGAGGAGCCAGAGGTCCGCAGAGGAGAGGCCGAACAAGAAGCACAACAACCATAATTGAGGCAGGGGGCTCTTTGCTCCATCCTTTGGCTTGTGACGGCGTTCTGAGACAACTTATGAGGCCACTCTGCTGGACCAGGAATGTGCGGCATGGCTTGGGAGACTACACTTTGGACCTGGAATTTCACCCATGTCCCGAGTTTTATTGATTCTACGACGGGCTTCATAGGCGACGAGGCATTGTTTGACATGACGCTCGTGGAGTGGTTGAGTGGAAGGTTGCACCCCATTTTGTACGGTTATGCTGAAGAAATTATATGGTGTCGACGTTATCTATTTTTGCAGTGTTATGTTGCAAAATTTGTGGTGCGTCATACGGTGTTAGACTGAGGGGAGGTGCTGCCAATTTTTTTCCAGCACAACGAATCGTTTTGTGTGTGCATGATCAAGTGGTAGTACAGATGAGTGTCTTGGGACTGGTTTCAAGCGGCACAGCAAACGGTATCCCCACTTCTGTTTTTTTTTTAAGTGGCACGAGCACGATAATTGCGGTGGGTGACAAAACATTGTGGTATTAACGACACAACAGTTGTGCTTTTGGGTTCTGGAATGATGAGGCACTGCACGTGGAACAACAAAACCAAGCGGACTCGTATACGTGACGGGGTGAGCGCTCACACTCGTGTACCTGGGGGGTTCAACGTGTGGGACACGCGTGGGGGGTGCAAGCACATGGCGCTTACGGCTTAACACCAAGGGCGTTATTATTTTCTTGGGGAGCGTGGCATGAGCGGTTTCGATAATTGGGACCATCCACTGCGGTGGCCGGTGGCGTGGGATCATCAAGGACCAATTGGGACCAATTGGGACTAAGGTGGGACCGGTAGATTGTTTTGGGGACGTGTGCAACTCGCCATCTTCACACTTGGGACTACCGCGTGTTGGGTGTGTGAGTTGGGGATGGATTGGGACTAGCGGTTGACTCAAGATTTACCGCAGGACTGCGGTTTTCTTCGGTGACGGATACATTTTTCTTGGCTTTTTTGAGTGAGCCAAGGCGTACTCGACTCTACTTCACATAAGGTTAGTTTGCGACTCGGTTCCCCTTCATTCTTGTACGACCCCACACTTTGTTAAACCCGCTCATTAAAGATTCAAAGTGAAAAGGAAGGGCAGAGGATATGTCGTCATGAACGTGAAGAGTAAGGATCTGACGAGAGTATGGATTGCTGGATTGTTGGACTTGTTGGTTATTTTTTAGTGTGAAGGTAGGTAGAAGGATGCTTGCAAAGGGGATTAATTGTGCCTACTTAGGACTAGTGAAAGTGATTGTTTTCTTTCTACTTTCATTTGTCTGCTTGTAAAAAAGACTTGTGTTTTGAAAATGGTTAATTTGTGTGTGTGTATGTGTGTGTGTGTGTGTGTGTGTGT